>CAJQZJ010032443.1:7588554-7643876 GCA_907164525.1 Lophiomys imhausi
AACTATAGTTGTCATACAACTATTCCTCTCCAAAGTGTTCTTGTAAATTCATTTGACCTTTACTGCAGGAAACAAATTATATTGGGTTCAGGACAAGGCTCAGTCTGTAACAAATAGCAGGCCGTTACAGAGAGGAAAGGCAAAAGCTAGGGCTTAGCAGCAAGAAGCTTCAGCTCAATTTCACCTCATATCTTTCTAATAACTTACTTGTCACTTTATTACCTTCCAGTAATGTGAACGCTGCTGACAAGACTGTCACACTAACAGCAGACAACACCCTCTGTGCTCCAGCCCCAGCTCTCCTGGCTACTTATTGTCCTGGCCCTGAAGGGACACAAACTAATAGTATGCTTTCCAGTTCAGCACTTGGCCATCAAATATAAAAGGATGCGTAATTGCCTGTTTATCCCTAGTGAAGGGGAAATTGAGTAGAGGGCCAGGCTTTCCCACCAGTTCCCTGCTGTACATATTCATTCACAGTCAGCCTGGCTCCTCCATCTCTCCTGTCTCTGTCTGACATCCCTCCCCCCACCCTGAGCTTGTCTCTTTCCTCCAACACAGAAGCACATATGCACACCTACTGTGTCTTTAGGAAACTGGAGACTGCTTCTATGTCCCCAGCTATTAAGTGGACAGATGACTTCTTATGTAAAGGATCAATAGAGAGTTACTGTCTGACTGTTCTGTTTCTTTGAAACAGGAATTTAATTCCATGCCCATCCATTTGGGGAGTGTTGGGTGTGGTCATGCAATTGGAGAAAATTTCTCTGCAAATCAGTGGCATTAAGTAGGAGAAGATTGCCAGTATTCTGTGAGGAAAGGATTAAAACCCTTTTCTTCTGGTCAAAAGTGTGTGTGTGTGTTGTAAACAAGTTGCAATGATAGTGGCTGGAAAAAAAAAACCCACTGTTTGGGGTTGTTTAAATCTTTGGCATCAAGCCATTTTCTAAATGTATACAGGTATCTTTCAATAACAGACTCCAAATACATATTTAACAAGATGTATTAACCTTTGCTTGCCAAACTGAGCTGACAATCAGAATAAAATAAGGCTCTATTCTTTTTACTTTAGTCATTAAAACAATCTTACATATGAAAGGTAAATTCTCCATTTTGGAAAATTTGGAAAGTTCCAACTATAGTGAGCTTTACAAAATCAAAGAGCAAAGGCTTAGAGGAAGTACAGTCAAAATGTTGTGTTCAAAAATACCTTGAACCAAAATAATGTGTCATGTTGGTTATTTCTGAATACAGGACTGCCTAAGAAGGTGGTTAAGGAGTGGCTAGTTAGTAAATGAAATGCAGGCTGTACTTGCATACGTTCTGCACAGAGCTGAGGAACACCATACTTCCAACTCCTGTGGCAGACCTTGCTATGAGCAGTCACATTTCACATACGGTGTCAACTGAGTGAGACGCATGGAGGTGTCATGTTTGTTGTAGACTTTTGCAAGGAAAGGAAGAAAGCAGATTTCTGGACAGGTAGCATCAGGTCTACATTGACGAAGCTGTGCTAAGTCACTTCTTGAACCAGTCTGAGGACTGGAAAGAAAAGCACTTTGAAAAAGGACTTCGGGTCTGAGTAAAGACAGTTTGTTGACTTGATAATTTTTGTAGGTCCCTCGTGTGTATTTATAATAAGCAGTTACCAAACATCTTAATAAAGTTGTAATTAAAAACTCAGTTGCCAAAATTGCACAAATTCTGCTAGCTAATACTAGCTTTGTCCCCTGAGCTCTAAGTAATGGGGATACATGAGGACATTTTATAGTTGTAATATGCTTTCTGTAGCTAAGAATCACTGAAGGGAAGTAAGAGCAGAAAATGGTATTTTAACCAAAATGGAGAGAAGTAGATAGTATAAAAGTATATTTCTTCAAGATATACCAAGATTTTATAAGGCTTCCTGTTGCCAAATGTGATGCTGATAAATACACCACTAAGATGGCAGAGGCATCAATTATTAACCAGCCCTGCCCATTTCTGTTATGGAATGTGAGGCTTGTGAGGGTGCTCTGGGGAGACCCCGGGTGTGGTAGAAAGCTCTGCTCTGCTGGTCATGGAAAGGTTTTCAAGAAGTTGAAAACTCCAGTCCTCTTGGTGTTCCCCCACCCACCCTGCAAGAACTGACCTGGACTGTCTTTGCGGGCACTGGCTTTCCTGCCTCTTCCCTGCCAGGAGACAAAGCATCCCCTACCCACTCCTGAATCAGTGTGGTAGCTTGGGTAAGCTCTGATGCACCAGGCACGATGCTCTTGAACTCCCAGCCAGTGTGCGGAGTTAACAGGTTCACTTGAGATGTAGAAACCAAGACTGACTGTTTATTCTTTTAAATCTCATACTCTACTTTGAGCATTTTTGCATGTCTTTGTACAGAGTCATTCGTTCCTCTCATTGCCTGTCTTGATCAACTCTGGCTTTTCTACTATCCTCACTCTTGCCCTTTGCCCTCCTAATGTTACCCACTCCCCTCCAAAAAAAATATTAATCTTTTCTGGGGCAAGTGGTTAGAACACTCCCTCCCTTGTCTTGGTTTTGATCCCTTTGGATATGTGTGTGTTCTAGCCTGCCCAGGTTTACATAACATGAATTAAGCAGATGAGATGTTCTAGTATGTATTAACACAGTAGGACTAGGATTTATTGTATACAGTTCACTCGCTTTCCTGTGCAAACTTTGGTTCTCCGGTCCCACAGAGGAAACTACCCTCATCTCAGCAGTGCCAGACTGAACAGTTACAGGAAAACTCAGTGTGGGTCAGAGGGGCAAGGAAGATTGAGAAACTGGGCAAGACTTGGGTCTGTGGGATGTGGAGAGACCCCTTATTTGGCTAAGAGGACACAGGACTCTTCCCCCCCCCCCATTCAAACCCTCTGGTGCATCTTTAATAACAGAAGCATTGGACTCAGTGTTTATATTCCATACCAAAAATGGATAAAGGAAATTAAAATGTCTTGAGGGAAAGGAATTTTTAACCAGATATTTCCCTTTCTCACCTAGAGTTTTGGGGTCTGGTCTTTTTTGTTTATATTCTCATTTGCATCAGGGTCTCTCCCACCAAGCCTGTGCCAGAACCAAAATCTGTATCAGGAAAGGCAACTGCACCAACAGATGGGACAGCTTGCATCCCCGGCCTAATAATTGTGACGTCGGTAGCTCCATGAATACTGTATGTATTTTAATCTAGGGTTTTGTTTTCATTTCACTTTGTAGTTTGTTTTTATCAATACTCTAAGGTAATTGAAATTGTTTATTTGCTATTTCCTTTGTTGTATTTTCTGTACTATAACTGTCTACAGTATGTCTTTTGCATAAAATGCATAAGGGTTTGGGGATGTAAATGGAATTTTATTCATATTTTGTCCAAATACCTCTTGTAATTTGTATCAAAATTCTTGTACAATTTTTATATTAAAGATTTATCAGTCACTGAAAGCTTCTGGCCTTTTGACTTGAAGAAGCCTCAATAAACTCCTAAGCATCCTTTCACAGCCCTGCCTGTGACACACAGTGTCGTTCACCCTGTTTTCTTGTTGCTCTTGGCTAGCTTAGAGCCAGTCTCCTGTGGGGATGGGAGTATGGTATTATTAACACACTGACTTCTCAGGAGGCTCCCTCCTCTCCCGCTCAGATTCTAAGGCTGGAGTGGAGCCACAAAGACCCAAGCCAGTCCTAACAGAGCCAGGTAGATACTACCCCAAACTTTCCTTAGCAAAGCTCACTCTTTGGAGTCCCTCTTCTATGTCTTTCTAGAGAGGCTTCCCCCACCCCCAAAAGGCCTTTGTTTTGCTCCTTTGAGGAGAGGAACACAAAAGGAAGAACTTTGGTCTTTGTGCCATAGCTTTCTGCACATGCATTTCCTTCCATCCCTGGCCTTCTACTATGAAGAGCACAGTATTGATTTGTGCTAAATGCTTGTCTTGGAGTTTATATTCTCTTGCCAGGGTTTTTCCCCCTCTGCAGAGTGTGCTTGTTAGAATCTAGAAGTAAAAATGATCAGAAGGAAAGACGTCATATTCAGTGACGTTTCCTTCTCCTGTCACATTGCTGTGGGACAGGAAGAAGAAGAAGAAGAAGCATATCAAAGGTGCTTTTGGCTCCTTAGAGTTAAATCTTGCCCCACCTCTTAAGCCAATCATATTTAAAGCAGCCTACTGGAGACCAAGACCAGGTCTTCCCTCCAACTTGGTATTCTCTGCTTATATACCCTGTTTCCTCTGGCCCATATGCAAGACTATAGCCCACACATACTACAGGAACCCTTTGTCCAAAACCACTGGGCTGGCTGCTTATGGCCAGGTCCAGTAGCTACCCAGATGCAGACCTACCTGCCTGATCAATGGTCCCTCCCATGGCATTAAGAGTGCCAGTCACCAAGCTTTACTGGGGTTTCTTCCTTTGGTTTCCAAGCACTCAGGTACATATTTGGGGTAAAGGTTAAGTGATTTGGGGGAAAGCAGCCACCTCTGAGGCATATGGTTATGAATGTCACTGATGTGTTAATGCACTCCTTCAGGGAATCCAGGCATAATTATGATCTCTTCATCTGTCATAACACATCTGAAAGTGGCAAGAATTTTCCCTCACATAGCTCCTCCTTAAGAAAAAAAATCATTTTAAATGTTATTAAATGATGAGATACCTCTTGTTTAATGAAAAGGCACCCATGAAGATGGGTCCTGGTACAAAGCTTATCAAAACATCCTGGGGTGTGGTCAGGTGCTGTCCTGAGCCATAGCAAGACTTGCTTCCTGCTGGTTGGCTCTGTGTTGAGAATGTGACAGATTAAATGCTACTAATTTAATAAAATCACTGAGGTTGAAGCTGATCTATCGGTGGGGACGAGAAAGGACCACAGTGACCAGGCTTGGGAGGGGTTGCTGAGAATATCGAATTGCCTGATGTGATGTGGGGGGAACAGCTATCGATCCTCAGTGAGGCACAGTTATTTTTAGTCACCTGATTCGTGGACAGCCAATCATTACCCATATTCATCAGAGATGTATAATGAACAGAGGTATTGATTGGGAGGGGTGCTGCGGAGATTTCCCAACAGTCCTAGTTCACATTGATAGGTCTCCAGTGAGAATACAGGCTACACATCCCAGAAACATAACTTATGGTGTTCTAGGTCCTTCCATTGATTGTGTTTGTGTGGGAGGGCAGAGGCGGAGGAGTCAGCCTTACACAGTGCTGCTGCCTTGACCTTCCTCTGAAGACTTCCTTGGGAAGAAAAGAGATAAAAAACACAGCTCTACAACGGGTACCCACGTCTGCTCTGAGTTTCCCAGCACTGTCCAGGCTCACTGTTCGACCTCATTTCTTTCTCACTGGCAGAATTGTACTCACATCTGATCCATGCCAGGCAAGCTCGGAGCCATCAGGCATAGGAAACCTTCCCTCCCCTAAAGATCAACATATGGCCTCAGGAAATGATCAAGTTAGGTTAATTGCACCAAGTTGGCATGGTAGGAACATAATGAGCCCTGGTTTTAGCATGCTGACCCCAAACCTGGCAATGCCGGTACATTGTAACTTCCCCAAGCATTTTGCTGAGCTGCTGTTTGCAAATGCCATTTGGATGGAGGTCTGGCGTGTGCCCTGAACTTGCACTGTTGTGTTCCAACCTACAAGAGAGTAAGCAGCACATGTCCTTCCAAGGAACTAACAGTGACCTAAGAACCATGTGCTGCCCAAGAAGATGGGCAGGCGGCATGCTGCCTAAGATGCAACTAGAAACCATTCACCCCGGGAACAGACATAGTATGTGACTGAGACAAGGACATCTGTAAAACATAAATCTCAAATGTATGGTCAGAAACGGGAAATTCACATTCACCTGCCTGTCACCCCCACAGGCAGAGCAGCACTACAGAACTGCCACACCACCCCTCAGCCAGGCCGGCAAGGGCCTTGCTTTTCTCCCCCAGTCTCCCCTTGCTTGGGCCACGTTTGCTGCTATTTACTTGTCAGTGTTCTCCCAACCAGTCCTGGTCAGTCTTACCTTGGCCAGCAGCCTTCTAACTCTGGAACTGTCGCCTTGCTTCATCTCTTCCTTGAATGTTGTTCACTTCAATTCTTGTTTTCTTCATTGACATCATCTGTTTTCTTTCATATAAAATATTCCATCGATTCTAATTCTCTGATGTTAGCCTGTACCCATTTCTTTCCAAATGCAAGACTTTATAGGCAAAACATATATATGTATATATGTAAACACACACGCACACACACACATCTTTGATAATTAAAAAACCCAGAGTCCTGTCTGTTGTGCCACACTTTATGTTTTTAGAAGGCTCAAAAAAATGTTATAAGCAATTGAATTTAGAGGTTATCAGGCTTGGGGACATGTGCTATCTGAGGTGATTTTAAATTATTAGGCCACTTCCAGGTTTTTAGAGAGATTCATTTTACAAATGTAAGTGCCATTAACAACCCAAAGCTCTCTCAGAATCTCCCATCTTTGTTCTTTCCAGTGATCTCCATTTCAATTTTCCTTATTTTTTTTTCCTTAAGTGGAGAATTTTCTTCCAAACTTCCACAAAGTCATTTGCAGGTTGAAAACAAGAAAGTTGATTATTTTCAGATGTTGCGTCGATCGGTCTTCAGCAGAGAGCAATCCTGCAAGTTGTTATGCCTTTGAGCTTTTTGTTCTTTCAAAAACCACAAACCTGTGCTTGAAAACAGTATTCTTCCCAGGGCCTTCAGCCTCACTCCCAGAGCCAGAGAGGGGAGCCTGTTTCAGGCTCACACACTCACTTGGCTTTTTTTTTTTTTTTTTTTTTAATATAAGTACTTTATTTTTTTTTCTTCAAGTTACATCTCAGTCGCAAACCCTTCCCTATTCCCCCTTCCTGTCCCACCCTTCCACCCTCTTCCCCCCAGCAGTTTCCCTTTTCAATCCAACAAATGGTTCTTTCTCTTATAACAGTAAATTCTATACAAAACAGCAGAATTAAATATGCCACATTTATGAGAGTTAAATGGCCCAGTATACCTTCCCAATGTCCAGTTCATACATATTTGGCCCCTGACTTTAACATTCTACCATCTAACCATCTCCATGAGTTTAAAGTTCTATAACTGACTTAGCTTTCATACTAACTTGCATCACTATTATAACCATCTTCTTAGATCTAGAACGCCCTCTTGATTCCTAAACAACTCAAAATTTAGCTGTGAGACTCAAGCTGTCTATTCTTCAACCACCTCAGAGAGCTGAGAAGGATAAATATATCTGATTGTATAGGAAGTGCAGGGCCTGCAGCTTCCAATACTAAGAAATGACAAACCAGTGACTACCTGGACAGTTCCCATTTTCTCTCCATACATTCCAGCATCAGTCTTCAGCCTTTTGGTCCTGTTTCTCTGACAGACATTTATTGTAGAGCAGGGATTATGAAGGACTAACCTACTCTGTCTTTGCAGAGTTAGGTTGTCGACTGCCCTGCTACCAAGTTTTGTCCTTTTTGGACACAGCAGTCTGTCTGCAGTTGAAGCAAGGAGTTTTACATGCCAAGAGATAGGCTTGCCACTAATTCAACCATCTCACACTGGAGATTCTTCAATGCTTTTCTTCTACTTGGAGTAGAATAGGGGGTGCTGTCAGGAGCTGATATGTCACGATATCAAAAAAAATCTTAATTTAAGACCACATCTTTGAATGCCATATTCTGCAGATCTCTTGGGGTTTTTGAAGATGCCCTATCTATCTCTTGTATTTACATAAGCAAATGTTGCTTGTCTCTTAACAACTTGATTACTGAGTAGCTTAGAGAATATCTGTGATAGACTGTCATAGTAGCTAACAAGGTGACATGCATGCATGACTAGGAGTTTGTTTTTCTTAACTATCCTAAACAGTTTAAGACGGTTGGTATCAAGAGGCCAGAGCTTCACATTTCATTTTTAAGTATCTCTAGGTACGATACCATTAGGAAGCGTTAGCTTTAATTTTGTATCAATATACAAAGATCTATTCAAATGTGGCTAAATATACTCTTAATTTTGTATCAATATACAAAGATCAATGCCTATGCGGCCCAATACAATCTTAACATTGCGTCCATATACAAGGGTCAATACCATTGTGGCCAACTATAATCTTAATTTTGTATCAATATACAAATATCAATACCGACGTAGACCAATACAATCTTATTTTTGAACAATAAACAATGGTCAATACCACTTTAGCCAAATATACTACTAATTTTGTATCAATATACAAAGGTATAAGGGCATATTCAATAATCTGACCCTTCTTCTTGGTCCTTCCTGTGCTATGTCTATGTCTCAATTTTTCTCAAGTCCATGCATTCCTACATAGGAGATAAAGAAGGATACAGAAAAGGGAAAGAAGGAATACCCTGGGTCTAACCTCCAAAACCCATTAAACAGGACCATTTAACAACTTGTAATCTCTTCCCCTAAATAACAGAGTTTTCAGTTGTACTTCAAATAACCAAAAAAGGGGGGGGCGGAGAAACACCCTCCCCACCCTCTGGGTATGGGACGCCGCTCTCTTAAAATGACTTCCTGCTGATTTGGGTCATAGTAAACCTGTTTGGGGCCCAAACCAAAATGGAAAAATGGTTAAAAATGTTAATACAATCCTTTTATGTTCAGTCTTTCTGTTCTCAGCTGTTTAGATGTCCTAAGGAGTTTGTAGGCAGAAGCTGAACTTCCAGGCTTTACTGAGGTTCTGGCTGGGGCATTGTGTAGAGCTGAACGGTCTTAGTGATACTGAGTTGTTGTGGTTGTAGGCTTTTGATGGAGACAGCTATTGAGGGAGTCTGTCAGGCTGAATCATCTGGGTCACTCGTCTTCTTTTGGTGTCTGATTCTGATTTCTGCTGAGGTTTCCGTTGTCCAGTTGTCCCTGGGTTCCTTGAATGGATGCTTTGATTCTCCTGGAAAGATACGAACAGAGCCCTGCCCTAATCCTCACTCAGGGACAATCGCCCTCTTTTTTTTGGGGGGGGGGCAGGGGGGGTAGGTAATATTTCTCCTGAAGCAAATTTGGTTTTTTGACAATATATAAAGTGTTATCTTTCAATCTGGTTTAAAGAAGAAATTATTTTGTTATTTTGGAGCTAAACCAGCTTTAGTGTACATATTTTGAGATCTTGAAGGACAATTTGTTTGTATTGAGTGGGCCTTTTGTAAGTAGCTTTTAAACTTAGGTCCTTCCAAATCCTATGTGTGTGTCTCTGCATTCTAATTATTGGGATCCGAGACCTGTGGTTCCCATCTGAGGGGATTAAAGATGTGTTCCACCACTCCTGGATTGAAGTTTTTCTTTATTTAGAGTTTTTTTTTTTATCAGGCTGACCTTGAGCTCTGAGATCTGCCTGTTTCTGTCTCTAGTGTGTTGGGGTTAAGGGTGTACTCTTCTTGAATGATGGGATTAAGGGTGTGTACCCTCACCACCCTTTTCCTTGTAACTCTAGAATTTATAAGTCCAATAACTCTATGGTGCTCCTCCCATCCCTGCTGAAGTTAAAGGCATGGGTTAACACCACATTTCTCCTGTATTTTACCTTAGCTCTACGTTTTTTCGACACTTGGAGGTTTATAAAACCAGGTTGAACGACTGTGTCCTTTATTTTATTTACAGTGTTTTAACGTTGTTACCTGCTTTTTTTTAATTAATAAATTTATTTGTTTGTTGCTACAGGTTATATCCTTAACATATTGTCCTCTTTTCCCACTTCCCAGCCCCACCCTCCCATGCTCTACCCCCTGACCCTTCCGTCTTGATCCTCTGGGGTAGAGTGTCCCTGCATACCAGTCTCTCATCACAGATGAGGAGTCATATGAGAGCCGACAGCCTCTTCATACACCAGGGGCCTACGAGGCAGTACTGCCAGTGAAAGGTATCTCCTTGCTACGGGGGAAAACTAAAAAAAAAGACCAACAGACACACAACCCCACAAAAACAAAGAACAACAACAAAAAAAGAGAGGAAAAAGAAAGAGAAAAAAGGGAAAGGAAAAAGAAAAAGAAATGAAAAAAAAGTTTATGTCCATGTTCCTTTTGGTGTGTTGGTTGTAGTACAGATATCCTGTACGATATAGCTAAAATCTTACTATAAGTGAATAGATGCCATGTGCATCCTTCTGAGTCTGGGTTAGCTCACTCAGGATGAGATTCTCTAGATCCATCCATTTGGTTGCAAATCGCATGATTTCATTGTTTCTTATAGCTGAGTAATATTCCATTGTATAGATGTACCACAATTTTTTGATCCATTCTTCAGTTGAGGGACATCTGGGTTGTTTCCAGTTTCTAGCTATTACAAATAAGGCTGCTATGAACATAGATGAGGAGACTTCCCTATGTCTCCGTGAGGTGTCCTTTGGGTGTATACCCAGAAGTGGTATGGCTGGGTCCTGAGGCAAAGTTATTCCAAGGTTTCTAAGATATCTCCAGACAGACCTCCATAGTGGTTGCACAAGCCTGCACTCCCACCAGCAATGGAGTAGGGTTCCATTTTCTCCACACCCTCGCCAGCATGTGCTGTCATTTGAGCTCTTTATCTTAGCCATTCTGACAGGTGTGAGATGGAATCTCAGGGTCGTCTTGAGTTGCATTTCTCTGATGATTAAGGATGTTGAGCATTTCTTCAGGTGACTCCCGGCCATTAGGGATTCCTCCTTTGTGAATTCTCTATTTAGCTCCATCTCCCATTTTTTGATTGGATTATTTGGTTTCTTGGCATGTAGTTTCTTGAGTTCTTTGTAGATTTTAGATAATAGCCCTCTATCAGATGTAGGGTTGGTGAAGATTTTCTCCCAGTCTGTTGGTTGCCGTTTTGTTCTAATGACTGTGTCTTTTGCCTTACAGAAGCTTTTCAGTTTCATGAGGTCCCATTTATTGATTGTTGATCTCAGGTCCTGAGCTGTTGGTGTTCAGGCGCCTCTCCAAATGGGAGTTCCCGAATCCCGGATTTAGTGGCTTCCATGTCTGTGAGAGATGGGGGGAGAGCCTTGCCCTGGGACTTTTAACAGTCCCTTGGGAGCTGTGTGTGTTCCCGGAGGGGCCAGACCCTCCGGTTTTTGCACAGTGTCCCACAACTCTGTGTTTTCTATGGCTCTTCTCTCCCACATTCAAAATGCGTCCGTGCAGTTCACTTGTCTTTCAAGAACACAAAACCCTTTGAATTTCTCATCTGTCTTCTGTGAGCTGGATGGGACACGGTGTGCAGGTGAAATTCAGGAACCATGTCTCACATGGGAATTATGTTCTAAACTCCTTGAAGATGTGATATGTCTTTTACAATTACTCTTTGATACACAGTGAATGTTTCATTCTTATCAGAGTCAGTGGGTGAGTGGATGCGGAGGATATGTGGAACCCTCTGCCAAGGTACAGTCAGAAAAGTTTTAAGATTCTAAGTGAGATAAAGCTAAATGCAGGTCCATGCCTGTAAACCCACCATCAGGAGGCTGTGGTAGGAAATTACCATCAAGGTTGGGGCAAGCCTAAGCTACAGGGTAAAACAATGAATGAATGGATGGATGGATGGATGGATGGATGGATGGATGGATGAATGGATGAATAAATAAATGAATGAAGTACAGTTTGGCTTCCAGAAGAGGAGATGACCCATCATCTCTCCAACTAAATACATCCAGGCAGAAGTTGCATGAGGCATCCATTTAAGAGATGGAAAAAAATAACATTGAGAAAGAAGACCAGAAGCCAAAACACCATGAATCAAAGGCTCTTTCCCTACTGTTTTCCCTGCTTTATGAACGGAGGTACAAATTCAATATGGAAACATCAGGACAGGATGAGAGAGGCTTTCAGAAGAATCCCAGTGGTCAGGGACTGGGGATAAACAGTGACTACTCAGGGAGAAATTTGCTACATTCTTTATTTCCCTTTAAGAACATCAACAATGGAAGCCTTGCAGGGCCAACACTTGTTGAAAAGGGAACCTAGGAATTATTTCAAGAATTTGGAAACAGTACAGACTGTTACCATTGTTCTTGGTTAGTCTCCAGAATTTGGCAGTGAAACTCTGTTGCTGAAGACATTTCATTCCTGAGACATAGAACATGCAGAAATCAAGCCAGCACTGATCTGAAAGTGTCATCCTTTCTGGATGGAGTTCCCAGTGCTGGAAGGTGCTATGTACACTAGCAGAGTAGAAAAGTAATCATTAATCTTACCCAGCTATGAATCCTTCAAGCTAACATACTGACTGGCATGGCAAGATAAGTCCACTGATGTGATAAGGACATAAATATTACAAGAATAACCAACCACTTTCTGATTATATTTAAGATAGGCTTTTCAAGATGGAAGCTGTATCTGGCACCATTATCGGAACCAAGAACCTATGGCTAGACAGATAGTAAGCCCTGGGAGGGACCTAGCACTATTATTCTGCTTTAATGCTATGAACATAGTATTAAACTGACTCCTACCGACTCATTGTTATTCCCTCAGATTGGTGCGATTCTCTCATTGAAGAAGCTTCTTTTTGTAGTAGATGATGAACATCACAGAGAACCACAAATGGTCACCGTACAGAGAGTGAAGGACCATGGAGTGCCCAGTCCTAAATGAGATATTATATTCAAACCCCACCCTCCCAAGGCTCAGGGATCATCCCAGAAGAGAGGGCAGAAAGACAGTGAGAGCCAGAGAGGCGGATGTTGACGGTGAGACAGTCTTTTCAGACGCAACAGGGAAGTTGCACAGGTAAAAGAACAGTGGTGTGACAGCGTACACAAGACCTACAGAGACTCAGTCACACAAACTTCCACCATGGAGATGGGAGGTGGGAACAGGGTCCCAACCTCAGCTGAGAAGTTATCAGCAACTGACAGCTGCTGGGAGAGTAGGTTTTCTTTAAAGGTGTGGTGGCCCGTGGTAGGGCAAACATACTTCAGTGAATGACCCCAAGTCCAATAGTATGTGGGGAACCCAAGTTTGTCTCAGAAGTTTTAAAAAAAAATTTAAAAGAAGAAATTAAATTGAATGAGTAGGAATAGAGGGTGTAGATCTGGGGAGAGATGGTGGAATGAATATGATCAAAAATACTTTGTGTGAAATTCTCAAAGATTTAATGAAAATAATCTTTAAAAAAAAGGAAGGTGGGAGGGTAGGGTTCTATTAGCTTCTTATTGCTGTCTTGCCACTTGGGCCTGGAGATCAGAGCCACAAGAGGTAAGGGCAAGGTACCAGCTTTTCCTAGAGTACTGAAGAAAGCAAGGCTAGCAACATCCCAGAGAGCCACAGAAAGGGAAGTTTTGGGAAAGTGACTCCTTCAAATTCTGAATTTCTAGATTTGTGTCCAAGATGAGCATGTACAGAGCTGAACTTGAAAACTATGCTGTGGACTGCACCAATAAGCATTTTCCACACTTACTCTGGGTGGTATTCGAGAGGGACACAGTTAGGGTCTTAAAACTCATGAACTAGCGCTGGAAATATGATCCACAAAACACTGTTTGAAACTTTCCACCTAAACAGATGTCCAATGTCTGCAAAAAAAAAAAAAAAAATCAATATTGTCCACAAGCTTTAAACTAGATTTGAAGCCATTTTGTTTTAATTTTTGGTTTTGTTTTTGTTTTTCAGATACTTTCTTAAGTTTATTCATAAGAGAACAATACTGCACATCAGAAATCAGCAAATAGTGAAGAGGTGGGCGTAAAAGGGGAGACCATGCTAATCCATTTGTCTTCATATTGGTAGAATGATGCCTTTCCTATGGACCTTCATGGGGCCTTGGGCACCTTTGGGAGCCTATCTGGAGCAGGGGCTGAAACCTGGGCCTGTGCAGGTGCTGCAGACCCTGTCTTAGTTTGGGGCTCTGTCTTTGGTTAGCAAAATCTGTAACCTTGGCCATGTAGCCATGAATCCACTTCCCAAGCTTGGGTTAATCAACAAAAGCAAGCTGGTGGAGCTTGCTGTTGGGATCTTTTGACATTCTGGGCTCCACAAGGACCTCAAAGACCTCAGCACAAACATTAGTCACCATTGCTTTGTTCACATGCACCTTCTTCAGGCCCTTACTCTTGGAAAATGTATGTTCCCCAGGAACTTCAGGTTGAGCCCTGAGAAGATTCCTATCTTTGTGACTGTTGTTTCTTTTTGCCATTTCTGTGGCGTTTGGGAGCTTGTTTGTATGTGGTGTGGACTTGTCTTCAGGATAACCTTCTGCTCCTAAAGGACCTGGGACCAGAAGAGACAGAGCAAGACTTAGGATCTTACAGCATACTTGGCAGATGGTTTGTCAAATGTCCTCTTCCTCCTCCAACTCCAACCTCTTCCATCCACTTCCTCTTTTCCTAAAATTATGGCTAAATGGGGCACCATAAAATGTGTTATTCTAGTGTTTGTTGCATTATTGTACAGCAATCGCCTTCAGTCATTTCTAGAATGTTTGCCTCTTCCCCATTGGAGCCACCATCCGCTAAACATTAACTCCTCTCTCCCAACCGTTCTTCTTTCTCTTTGTGACTTGGAATACTCTGGGTGTCTCATAAACTGAAATCATATCATATGCCTTTCTGTGTCTGTTTCACTTTCATGATGTCTTCAAGGATCATGACATATTATAGCAAATACCTTTCTTTTAAACCTGAATAATGTTCCATGCAATGTGTGGGCCCCATTTTGTTTATTCAACCATCCAATGATTGAAAATTGAGTTTTTTCTTTCAGTAGGCACATTTCCAAGAGAATCATAATCCTCACACACCAGCTTCCAAATCCATGTGAGATCCATTCCCGTTGAATGGAAGGTGTATCTGACTTAGTTTTTATAAACAGACTATGATAAAACTGATATTACTTTCCTGATCAGGTTACAAAACATCATGGCCTCTGCCTTGTTAATGGAGTAACTCTATTTCTGGTGTAGCTTTATTCTCTCTGTCTATATACTCACTATGTTCAGTACTCTCACACATGCTCTTCCAGACTTGAACACTTTATTAAAGTGAGCTTCCATGTGAGAGAAGATCATATCACAAAGAACAGACAGGGTTTCTGGACATGGGCCACAGGAGAACTGAGGTGCTCAGTTCAACAATAAGGAAATGAATGCCCATAGCCATTGAAGGGGCTTGGTTGTTGATCCTTTCCAGAATGAGCCTTCAGATCAAAACAATGGCTCTTTGACCAATACATTAATTGTTTGCACCACTGAGGACCCTGAAGGAGAAGACTCATCAAAACCCCAAATAAACTGTGGGACAATAAATGTTTTTGTGTTTCAAGAAGCTGATATTTGAAGTAATTTGTAATACAGTGTATGACTTATGCAGTATAAATATTCCAAGTGTCCAGGACACAGTCCAGAAGTTTCCAGTCTACGAAGAGCAATCTCCATTTACATGGGAGAAGACAATCAGCTGACACCAGTACTGAAAGGACATGAGCCGGAAGATCCCCTTTGATGTTCTGTCTGTACTGTCAAACCCAGGGATGAGCTGTTGCTTCAAAGCAGGAGCTGAGTTGGAAGAAAACCCAAGGATAGAAGACAGGTGCAAAATCAGGCTTTGGGGAGATAAAGGAGACAGACAGACTAGAGTGCACAATCACAATGTAGAACACTCCAGAAAACTTAGGCAAAAGTGGAAGTCGGGAGAACCATTTTAGACTTTGTGATTAGGGGCCATTGTCAACACTGGAGTTCCATAAGACATGTCCTAGACATAAAGACTATACTGACCACCACACACAGCTTTTGTTGCGAGGTAAAGCTCATAGCTCTCAGTCTCTACACAAACAGGTCATGGTATATTGTTTATTTCATAACAGTGGCCACAGACTGATGGGACATGAACTCCTGACTACAGGTTGTCCATTCAATAAGCCCTTTTTCAAAGCAAAGATAGTAATTACATGTTGACGACTCTCATTGTTCAAGAGGAGAGAGAAGATACGGCAAGTGAGTTGGAAAGCAAAAGTGCATGGTGAAATGAGTATCAGCCTTGGTTTTTACTTTATTTTACCCATACATATGCCTGTGTGCACGCACGTGCATGACTGACTTACGTGCATGGATTATGATTATGTGTACATACATGTGTGCATGTTTTTGTAGAGGCTGGAGGTTGAAGTGGAGGGTCTTCCTCAATCACTCTCCAAGGGTCTCTCTCTGAACCTGGAATTCATCGATCCTAGCAGGCTGGATGGTTGGCCTAGATAAGCTGAGGGACCCCAGGAGTAGAGGCAGAAATACAGGAAAGCTTGTGTTTAGTTGCGGCCATTTTAGAGTCAGAGGAGCCAGGTGTTAAGGGGGTTAGGAGATTAAAAGACAGGTATGAACGATAAAAATAATTAAGCAAATATCAGTATGAGCTTACCTTTCCTGGTAAGAGTGAGGAGTTGGTGATTATCTTTTCTAAAGTAAAGAAAAGGGCTAAGGCATGACACAACCACCTCCCCACAACACGTCGCTTCGTGATGACATCCCACAGTCTGTTCTTTGTCAGTGTACTTGAGTAACAGCAGTAGGACAGCATTCCTGACCCTCTGTGCTCTCATAAGTTATCCAGGCCAATGTCTTTCAAGAGGATGTATGTTTATTGCTCCCTTTAAAACATCTTTCCCCAAACAAAATACTCAGGTACAGCCCAAAACGTGAAGTGAATAGAATCAGAGTGCCATGGGCAGTCAGAGTGTCCACCTTTGGTCTTCTCTTCCTTGGCAGATGGAATGTGTTGCTACACTTCCCTGAAGACCAGATCATGCTTTGAATGTGTTAACTAATGATCTCAGTGACACCTCCTCTCCTAATTTCTAGATGAGGAAGCTGAGGTACAGAAAGTTCACTGGATTTACCTGAGGTGACTTTACCAATCGATGCCAGAGCTGTGATTAAAATGCAAATCTCCTGACTTCTGATCCAGGACCATTCCCATTAGAGGCGAACAACCACTTAATTTTCTAAGTCAGGACACATTTTAGAATGAAAAAAAAAAGGCATAAAAATAATTGTAACAAGTCCCTAACAGTGGTTACCTGGAACTCTCCCAAGCAAACCAGAACATGTGGTATACCTAATGCAACCTTACTGCCTGCCATCTTTACTCTTTAGAGCTCATATTACCCAGATCTTGACATGTTATATTACCCAGATCTTGACATGTTAACAAAATCATGTGTGTGTGCATGTGGATGTGTGTGTGCATGTAGTTGTATGTGTGTTTGTGTTTATACCTGTGTGCATGGGCATGTATGCATGTATGTATATGTGTATTTGTACATGTGTGCACAAGTGTGTGTGCATATGCGTGTGTATGATCTATTGCTTTACAATCTCATTAGTTCACAGAACCAAGATCCAAGCAGACCCCTCCCACTCAGGTTACTTACCCAATGTCTTTCAGTAAAAAATATTTCTGGGTAGCAAGGGCTAGACAACAATCCCTGGAGATCAGAAACTGAGTCTAAGAAATGCCTGGGCTAGCCTGCAAACCCTCCTGTACCACCAGGTTCTTAGCTGGATGCAGTAGACAGCAACTGACAGTTGAACAGAAGAGAGTAAAAGCAGCTAGCACTTTCAAGATTACTGAACTAAAGAACCAGGCAGGAACAGGAGAGATTAGAAATGAAGCAACACCCACATTGCAGAGCTGGTCAAGTGAAGACCTGGTTTTGTGTTCTTGGCTCCAGGCATTGGAATCCACAACTGAGTGCCACCCTTAGACCCCAAGTGACTTCTGCTTGTCTACAGAGATGGCTTTCAATGTCAAGAGTCCAAATGGGTGAGTCTTGGATGGCCTGTTTCTTGCTAGTGTTATCTTTGCAAGCTCATAATTGGGCGCAGGAGAAGTATTGGTGGTGGTTCTGCCTACAGGAATATGCCTTTGTTTCCAATACCCTCTATCCTTCCTAGGGGAAGGATAATGCTTCACTGCCTCTCTGATAGCAGAATTAGCAATCTTTCTTACTTTGACCAATGAAATATGAAAAGAAATGGTGCTGATAACTTCTCAATAGAAGCTTTAAGAGCCAATGTGTACTGTGCATCAGCTTTCCTTCTGCTTTGAGAACAGCAGTGTTCTAGATGGACTGCTGCTTGGCCTGTGACCTGAATGTGTGGAGGTGCAGAACCACTGTCCTATGATGCAGCACTATCCAGAATTAAATACTTGGTAGCCACAAAGCCTGAGGGTGGTTACTATTGCTCACTCCCACTTCCACCAAGATTCATATGACAGGATTCTTAAATGGGAGAAAGGTATCAAGGGCTTAGCAAGAAAGAATGACATTGGATTAAAAACTAATTTTCATACATAAAATCCATCTAAACATATAATATTTAAAGAGCCTAGTATCTTTTTTCCTTAAGGCCTCACTCTCCTTGCAGCTTCCTCGGGGACTCTTCTGGGTCCTCACTGGATGTTTAGGGCCCACGGTCTACTTGAGCAGAAGAACCCTGGGCCAAATCAGCTAATTCTTTACAATTTATATTCACTTTTCACCATTTCTATTCTGTGTTTGTTACAGAGATTATTTATATCGATCTTAGTTTTTTTTTTTTTAATCACTGAATGTTAAAATTTATCAGAGAAGTTTCCACTGGGAGAGAACGGTTTTTGCAAAAACTCAAGGCAGGTTTAGACAATAAAAATTGTCAACAGGTGTGTGTGTGTGTGTGTGTGTGTGTGTGTGTGTGTGTGTGCATCAAATCTGGTTTTAGAAATAAATCTGGTTGATTTATTTCTTCTAATAAGTTACATATTGTATTTTAATGTATTTTAAAAAATAAGAAATCTGTTATTTTTGAGTTATATAATCAAGACAAATAGTTGTAGCTGTTCAATATAGAATTATTTTCCTCTCCTAAGGAAATGAAGCTCTCTACAATTCCCTTGTTTCCTCTGGAGTTTGAAGGCTCCACAATTGTCCTCACATCTGCTTGTGATGTTCAGTCCTTCAGACTTGGTTCACAGACTGAAAAGAATCCTTACATTAGAAAGCAGGTCAACCAACAAATACCAAGGAGAATTCTCCTCAAGGGTTTTTCAGAAGAGGTCAGGCAGAACCTGGTGCTGGTGCCAGGTGTTAGGTGACCCACAACAAAGAGATAATTTGGAGATCCAGCCTCTCATTACTTGAGTCAAGGAGAAGCAGTTCATATTCATCTCAAATGTCTTTGTCTTTTAAAATAGTTTTCTTTCTTTTTAGGAAGGATATCCCTGTGAAACACATTTCCTTCAGTCCTCTCTCAAATCCCATCAATCCAGTTTTGTCAAAGGTGGAGCCATTGGGTTACTGTGTGGAGAATCTCCCTCATCACTACTACAGCCAATGAGCCACTGTGTAGACAGTCTCCCTCGGCAATGAGGCAGCCATTAGGCTACTATGTGGAGGGTCTCCCCATGTGCCCCAGGAGGATGTAGTTATCTATATAAGGGGTGTGAAATGCTACTGACTCACTAATGTCAATACACCTCTGAAGAATGGAGAATGTCTGTTTGGTAAGTCACTTTGAAAGCCTTGTCTGAGAAGAGGAAGTAAAGGCAGGGTTCCTGTAGTGAAGGCACAGACAAAGATGGGAGAATTATTGTTCTTGAATCAGTAAACTGGTGGAGTGGGGAGGGAGGGGATCGAGAAACTGGTTGAGAGACAGTGAGCTAGTAAGAAATTTCCTAGGAGGCAAGGATTTCCACTACCAGCCAGCACTAAAATTCAAGGTGTTGTTAGGAAAGGGTTGTCTTTGTACCTGTCCATATGGAGCCCCTGTGAGAACAGTACTGTGGGGAACAGTCAGAGCACCCCTTAAGTGCAGACACAATCTATAAGACCCAATGCAGTGGAGGCACCATCTGGAGTGCCCAGATAAGGAATTATCCCCAAAGACTCCCAAGAGAGACAAGGCTGGAGACTTAGGCCAATTCTGGCATATGATGAAAGCCACATCACTTTCTTTAAAACCTAAAAGATGATGACCCAGCTACTAACTTGGTTACAATTTAAAGACATACCCCCTCTTCAAGATCTTGAAATGCACCTGAATACACTATCCACTAAACTATGCCTATCTTCTCCCATTACCCTTCACAATTCTAACACCAATGCAGACGCCAGGCAAAGCAAAGGTGTGAAGACACAGACATTCAGTGTATGTGTCAACAGATGCCTCTCAGAAGGAATGAGTCTTCTCAACAAGAACACAGAATGAAATCAGTGCCAGGAAGAGGGTCTGAAGCATGCCACTTGGTGCTCAGATAATACAAAATAAGGAGAAGGCTTCCTCAAAAGGAAGGTAGTTAATAAATTATGTTTTCTCCAGACTCTTCAAGGTTCTATGTGCCATTTTAAACAATCTTTGGAGTCACAGAGATGGCTCAACAGATTAACTCACTTGCCACATAAGCCTGCTATCCTGAGTTCACACCCAGAACCCATGAAAAAGGTTAAAGAAGAGAACCCACTCCACAAAGTTGTCTTCATGAAAACCCACACACACAACATACACACAATGGCAATAAATTAATTAGTTAATTAATTAATTAATATGTACATACATACATTTAAATTTTGGTGTATTTGATTGTAACAACATAGAAAGATTTGTAATATCTATAACCAGGTTTAAAACACAAGGAGAAAAACAATATCTGAAATTTTGATGGAGAAAAAAATCTCCAAAATATAATTACAAATGTGAATATGTATGTACATTTCCCTTGGGTAGGAAAACGGCTGAGTAAAGAACTGGAGATAAAAACCTATTTTGTTAGAAAAAATTTAACCAGGAGAATATATTCATGTAGTACTTGCATAATTAAAATGCATGAAAAGTTTCAAGTAATATAAAAATTAAGCAGAGCAGTACATTAGGAGTACAGGTCATTAGATTTACACACACATAATGCTGACTATATAAATTGAGATGAAGAACTTTATTTAAATTACATTCTGATTCTTCACATCAGAAAACAATAGTCTTTGGAAAACCAAGAGTATTGTAAGCACACAGGACATGACCTTTACCCTCTTGAGATCATAAAATTTATGGTCTTGCCGCAAGTACACCTGTCACATTTACACTCAATTTTAGCTGTATTGCTTGGCCGTAGTGTAGTCTTCTCTTTTCACTCTTATCTGTGAGACAGCAAGGAGGTTGGATGTAGCCTGTGTGAGTGTCATAGATAATCCCTTTTGGAAAAGTCACTGATGCTGAAGCCAATGTTAGTCCCCTGGTTATGTATGAAGACAATGCAAGGTCACAAGGCATGCAACTTGCTAGTTATTGTTCTCAGTGCTTCATATCAGACTTGGATGGGGGTCTTATGCTTCCTTCTCTTGTCTGCAGCTCCTGGCTGCAGTCTTTTTGGTCTTCTGGGAATTCTTTCTCCCTCTTGTTTTCACTTTCTCTCTGCTGATGCCTTTTGTATGAAATGATAGATTTAAAACAAAACATCCTTCTCATGCCCCCACCCAAAGAACTTCCCCTCTTCAATCTCAGGTCTTCTTGAATGCTTGGCCCTTCTTCCTTCCCTCTCCACTTCCTCACAACTCCCTCCTTAACTTTCTCTGAGTCTGATATCTTAGAGGCCCTCAACTTCCAAACCATTAAATCTCTAAGGATTTTACTTCTTAGTATGAGGAGTGGCTACTTGCAGAACCCCTACCTTGGGTAGAACACAATACATGAAATCTCTTTAATCTGCCTCTCATCCATACACTGTGATATTTTCTCTGTTAGTCTGAGATTCATAGAAGTGATGAAATATTGTACCCTATTCAAGCACAGTTAGGCTTTAAAGAAAGTAGATCAGTCTATATATCTTAATGAGGTCTTTCTCAAGTTGGCCAAGTTGGCTGCCCAGTTGTTTCTATTTTGCATAAGACGACTAGCCATGTTAGCTGTGATTTCTGTTGGAGTCTTAAGGACAGAGTGTTTTGGTTCCTATCTTTTCTAACCCTCCATAATAATTAACACACAGGAGGTTCTCAATAGATGCTTAGAGAAAGTATGTACTCTTCCTACCGGGTCCAGTATTGTCCACATAGTGCTGCATTTCTCATATACCTCAAAGACGTGGTGTTTTCCTTCCTCATGGCTGGGACACTTGGGTGCTAGAGATGCATGAAGAGAGCTTCATAGCCATGTTGGGCTGTCTTGATGAGATTACTTTCTCTGTTTCCAGAGCAGACCCTTGTTGAGGAGGGCAGGCTTTGTGAGCCTTCTGTCACCAGAGTCAAAGTGTTTCATCGGGAGTCACTTTCCATGGAACATCTTCCAATGGCCTTCAGACCTCCCATGTGGCTTCATGAACCTTTCCTAACTGGCTTTTTAAGAAAGGCCAAAGGAACAGAAGCAGGACAAACCTAGAAGGCCAAACAAAAGGCCTAAATACATGAAGGGCTGACAACAGTGTGTGGGGACCATTCCCAGATCTGTTTGTTTTTCATTTGACTATCTACACTTCTCTCAACCCGGAAGCTATTCTCCTATAAGCCTATAAAATCAAATCATCTTTGCATCCTCATAACTCACAATTTGAAAAACTCCTTCTGGGACAATGTTTTGCTCTTGTTAGCTGATCCCACTTTGTATGTTGGGCCCCATCTACAAAAAAAAAATAGAGGAAGTTCTCTTTTCCCAGGAGCATTCTGCAACCTTTCTTTCCTTAGCATTCATAACTGGGATTCTGGGTTATTTAAATCTCTGTAGATAGTGTCCCCTCTGAGGTGACCTTACTCCATACCTCTCTAAGGATTTACTAGATAAAGTCATGAGCTCAATGATGTTGGCAGGGGTTCAGATAACAAGGATTTCTTTGTGTTTCCTGTCCAAACAGTATTAGTTCTTTTTTTTCCCCTAACATTTATTTATTTCTTCAAGTTACATCTCAATCACAGTCCCCTCTCTCCTCCCTCTCCCAGACCCACACTCCTACTCTCTTTCCCTTCTCCCTCCTATCTGCTTTTATTTTTTAACTTAAGGGGTATCTTTTTTCCTCCAACAACTCCCCCTTTTAGTCCAACAAAAGGTTCCTTTTCTTATAACAATAAATATGATACAAAACAATAAGAACAATTAGGCAACAATTGTGAAAATTATAAGGTATAACACACATTTCTAATGTCCAGTCCATACATATTTGGCAACTGATAATGATATTCTATTATCTATCTATCTATCTATCTATCTATCTATCTGTCTGTCTGTCTGTCTGTCTATCTATCTATCTATCTATTTATCTATCTATCATCTATCTCAATGAGTTTAAAGTTCTATACCTATCTATCTATCTGTCTGTCTGTCTATCTATCTATCTATCTATTTATCTATCTATCATCTATCTCAATGAGTTTAAAGTTCTATACCTAACTCAGTTTAGTTATTTTAATCAATAAAGCCTGACCCTGATATCTTCTTTTTCATATTTGATCATTTCTATTAATTTTCTATTTATTGATAATGTCCTTAGCATTGTTCTTGTACTCCAGCAGTACTGAGCTACATGGCCAACACTCCATGACTTCATGAGTATCTTGCTTGTGGCAGTGTTGGGTGACAGTGTTCTCCATCCATGTCTGAATGAAATTCTCCTCGGGGCAGGTTTCCAGCTGCCACGACTGCCTTCCAGTCCCTCCACTATACTTTTACATCAATTTCTGGTGTCTTCATGACCAAAGTTGTAGCTTGTCGGGTACACGATCTGGAAGAAAATAGCTTGGAGAAGACAGACTCAGTGCTTAAAGATGCACGAAGGCTTCTCAAAGTACTCTTGTGGAATTTGGAAAGTTGTCAACTCTCAAAAAGTAATAAGGAGAAGAAATATTCATCATTAAGTAAAATATTCCTCACCACCAATCTAAAAGATAGCAACAGATCCTTAGGCATGTACACCAAATTGCTACATTAACTGAATTGCTAACTTCAGCCAAATTTTAGTCATTTAAATGAATTAGTTTAAACCAAATTCCCAAGACCCCTGAGCAATGTGACTCTACTGTGTCTTCCAGTGGTATCTTCCTGGTGCTTAACTAGCTGTTCAGCAAGTTGTAGCAACTATCTCTCAAAATTACCTTTCCCCGGGGTACTAATAACCCCTGAAAGGCTGGCCACTTTCAGCTTTGCATGTTTTTGTGTTTGTATTCCCAGCACAGACCCTGACACAGACCAGACACTCGGTAAATTTTTGTTGAATGGACAAAGGAGTAAACAAAGTCACAGAAGCATGTGAATGAGAGATTTGGGGAAGTTCATTCTGGCACACAAGATCTGACAGAGGAGAAAGGGAAAGGCTGCACAGGCTGGGCTTGCCACTGTATTTGTAAGCTATGGGCTCAGAGCATCAGGCTCCAGCTTCAGTACCCCTGCCCCATAATGGCACAGAGGTGTGTCTGTGTGAGGCCAGCAGGCCTCCCCCACTGCACCACATGATGGGGGGGGGTCTCTGATCAGCCTGCTTTGGAAAACTGCTTGCACCTGGCCTAGAAGAACACAATTAAAAGATGCCATAAAAATTGACAGATCCCAGTACGGAGAGCTGAAAATACATTACAATTCCGATCGAACTATAAATAAAGCCCCTAAATTAAATAAATCTCACACAATTATGGATTAAAACATGTTTAGTGTTAATGGCCTTGCACATGGACCCTGACTCCTGAAATTGTTGCTGAGGCTGCATGGCTGGGGGATTGCATCATAATTAACACCAGGCCAGCCTTCAAGGAGCTGGCCTGAAGTTCAACTGTGAGATTCAGGAAGAGAGGAGGCCCCACATGGGGCCACTGAGCATTCCTGGGAAGACCCTGAAGCTGAGATGGCAGTTACTTCCAATGGCCTGACTCTGGATGTAGAGGCATCTGGGTTCTTCCTCCTGGTACATTTCCTTTTTCAAATGTCCATACATACCATGTAAATTGTCCAACACCAAGAAGAATCATAGAAGGAATACCTACATGTCCTGTTATTTGCTCATTCCTAGCTCATGGTTTTAAGGTCTGTATTTTAATTCAAATAAACAACAATAATATTATGTGTTTAGCATAGTTTCCCATAGAAACCCTCAAACTTAAATTACTAAACCAAGGAAGTCAGTACCATTTCAAAGGATGTTCAAAATACATCAGCCAGGCAAAGGGCTTTTAAAGTTCAGGATCCCTTACAAGAGGAAAACAAGGAACCTGGGAACTTTATTTCAAAATTGTACCTGTAATAGAATCCAGCATAGGAAAGAGGCTACATGTCCTGCACTGTGCTCCCTGGAGCCCCATGACCAGCCAGCTGAGAGCAGGGCTCTAGAGCCTGGTGGATCTGGTTCTCAGAGGAGCTTGGCAGCTTTCTAGGTAAGGGCTCCTCTCTGTTTCCGTGTGCACATCTTTACAGTGATGATGGAGCTATGAATTCAACCAGCCATGCAGACAACATATTTAATAAATAAATAATAAAATAAAAATTCACGTCTGTGCAGAACATACCTAGACGGCTTTCATCTGTATTCCCTGAAAGACATGGCAGAGCATCTGTGTGCATAACATTCCTGTGGTGTTAGGTAGTAGTGAAAGCAATCCAGAGATGCCGAAAGTGTACGGAGGGGATGGATGAACACGGGTCATCTGCAAAGCCAGCGTTTACATAGGTTCAGTAGGAGGTTCTCTTGGGGCCCTGGAGGCAGTCCCCTGTGGCTACTGAGAGTCATTGGTACCTACTTCTTGATGATGAGAGCCTGTCATCCTCAACACCACAGATGACGGTGGCTCTTGTGACTGTGGAACATGTACGCACTCTCTTATTTCCACTGTGAGAACACTTTGTGGACCTGCCCTACGCTGTGAGCAGTGAGCCTGCAGTGCTGGTTGGCACGAACGACCGAGGCAAGCGCATCATGGGTCCGGGGAGCCCCTTCTCAGCCTCAGAGCTGGCCTCTACCCTTGGCTGTGCTGACTCAGCCCCAGAGGTGTCTGGTAAGGACTCACTGAGTGAGTTGGTGTGATGATTCTGTAGGAGGCATCCACAGCACTTACTAATGTAGCCCCTGCACTGGG
This sequence comes from Lophiomys imhausi, assembly GCA_907164525.1. NCBI lineage: Eukaryota > Metazoa > Chordata > Mammalia > Rodentia > Muridae > Lophiomys > Lophiomys imhausi. Next base: position 7,614,549 of record CAJQZJ010032443.1, read on the forward strand.
CTTACTCTCTCCCGGCCTTTGCTTCTGTTGTCTTATCCAGCTCCAAAGAGGTCTGAAAGTCTGAGCCCCAAGGACAGACTCGCTCTTAAAGGGATGGTTGAGAAAGCTGAGCCCCATGGAAGAATGGCTTTCAACTTCTAAAACACCCTGTCAATGTCCCTCAGATGGCCTGAGGTAAGGGATGTTCTTACCCTGAAATGGCTGAAGCCTTCATTTGTCAAATTTCTCAGTCCTACTCTGGACCCTCTGAACAATGCTCTCAGCAGGAACTTTAGGATAGTCATCTTAACTTGTCACTTTCTTGCTAAAAAAAATGTCAGTGAGTAGGTTAAAGTATAAAGCCCCTTACCAGTGTTCACAGAAGAGGGTGATTGATCTGTCTTAATCTCTCCTCTTTGTGTCCTGCCTTTCAGTCATGTTGACCCTGTTCACAGTCCACTCTCTCTGCTCCCCCATAGAGTTTGCAGACTTTTCTAAGCTCCCAGCCTCCTCCTTCCTGTTCTCTTAGGAAGCATCACTTGGTTGACTAGGGGACTTGAGTTGGATGCAGCATCCAACAAGGCTGCCCCTGACCTAGCTTTCAGAAGTTTGGGAGCCTTCTCAGTGTTTCCTCAGCCTCCTCAGCGCTGAAGCCACACTGGATCTAGCCGAATTGTCCATTTGTAGGCCTGAATCTTTCACAAGGCAACAAGCTCCTCGGGGTCGATGGACTGGGGTTTTATTTCCCTCTTCTCTAAATCTCTGCACATCACAGCCCCTTACTAAAAGTTGTACTCAGTAAACACTGGCCAAATGAATGAATCAGCTGCTCATTCTTGTATCCCTGCTTCTCTGCAATTGTGGCTTTCAGGTAGCACCACAAAAGCTTTGCAGGAAGTTCAGGGAGAGATAAATATGCATCTTCTTTAGCCAATCAATACACAGAACCACAGGATCCCGAGGAGGATGGTTCTGTAGAATAGGAAGGCTTCCTGTCCTGTCCTTCATTCTATACACCTTCTCCAAAAGCCTCATCAGAATGGGACCAAAGGATGTTGTTAGACAGCATGATCTATGAGATGCTTTTCTGTTCTAATGAACTACATTAAAAGAGTATGGGAAGCAGTGGCCTATAATGTGACAAGACTTACTTATTCCTCAAAGAAAAATGTAGAAAGGCCAGCAGGAAGGCAAGGCAGGATTTACCTTCACCTTAGATGCCTGAGTACAGCCATATGCCTGATTGCAGTCAGTTTCCAGGCAATAAATGGTAGCCCATATTAGTTGTCAAATAGTTTGACTACCAACACTGAGCAAAGACAAGACTTGCTTGGACCAATGTGTTTTAAGTAGAATCTGACCAACTCCAACATAGAAATAGGATATGGTTGTACCCTGGTGTGGCAAAAATTGTTTCCATAGGTTAATGCTGCAGAAGCTCTTCTGGTAGGAAGCCTGGTGAGAGCAAGCCTATAGTGAAAAGTTTATCGAGGCTGATTGTTGCTAGCACACTCTGAGTGCTGAAATAGGAAGGGAATTCATCAGTCACCAGATCGAACTCCTGGGGATAAGCATCAAAATGGATTCTTAGATAATTTTAAGTGTTTTCATTAATGTGAGAAAGGAAGGACAGGGGTCAGTTTAGATAGAGCATGTGAACACACATTGGCTTCACTCATTTGGTGATAATTTCAATCATTACTTATGGAGCATCTACAGTAGATAGCATAGAAGGCCCTGTCCTAGGTGCTGGGAATACAACAAAAACTTACTGTTTGTGTTAATGACTTTACCCTGAACTCCCTACTTGAAAAGAAGATTTGCAGGTCAGCAGTTGGATCTGTCTCCCTCACACTTAACAGAAACCTGACTTTTCCCCTTAAGACAACAATATGTCAAGCCCTAGATGATGAATCAAGTGTGTCTAAATCTTTTTTTCTCACTAAAAGTCCAGTTAGTAAATGTGTTTTGTGTCCTTGCAATCTTTGTTACTAGTGTTACACCTTTCTAGGTAGACTGCAAAAAGAGAGGTAAATACTCCATTGAAGACAATATGGTGATGTTAAAAAAAAACTTTATGAAAAAGGTGGTTGGTTGAATTTTCCCCAATGTCATAGTTTGCAGGACTTTACACTTTTAAATAATGTTAAAGACACCAAAGAGATTTTGTTTGTAAGGGTTATATTTATTGATTTTTACACAGATATATTAAAAATGAAAGTTTTTTGGAGATAACACTTTTTTTCCATTATTTTTTATTTCCTCAAATTACATCTCAATCGCAGTCCCCTCCCTATTCCCCCTCCAGTCCCACCCTCCCACCCTCAACCTCCCATCCTCTTCCCTTTTTTTTTCTTTTAAGTTTAAGGTATATCTTATTTCCCCCTACAGTTTCTCCTTTCAGTCCAACAAATGGCTCTTTCTCTTATAATAATAAATACAATACAGTACAACAGAGGTAATTAGGCCACAGTTATGAGGGTTATATGGCTTAACGTACATTCCCAATGAGCAGTCCACATGTATTTGGAACCTGACTTTAACATTCTACTATCTAAACATCTCCATGAGTTTAAAGTTCTATATCTGACTCAACATTCACACTAATTGCAACACAATTTTAAAAGTATCTTCTTAGATGTACAACACTGTCTTGATTCCTAAACAACACAAAATTTAATTATGAGATTTTATCTATCTGTTCTTCAATCACCTCAGAGACCTGAGAGGGATAACTATATCTGATTTTATAGGAAGTACAGGGCCTGCAGCTTCCCAAACTAAGAAATACCATACCAGTGGCTGCCTGGACAGTTTCCATTTTCTCTCCATACATTACAGCATCGATCTTCAGTCATTTGGCCCCGCTTCTCTGACAGACACTGATTGTAGAGCAGGGGTTATGAAGGACTTACCTACCCTGTCTTGGCAGAGCTAGGCTGTCGACTTACCTGCTTCCAGGTTTTGTCCTTTTTGGACAGCATTCTGTCTACAGTTGGAGAAAGGGGCTTTTCCTATCAAGAGATAGACTTGCGACTAATTCAATCATCTCCCACTGGAGATTCTTCGATGCTCATCTTCTACTTGGAGGAGAATAGGGGGTGCTGTCAGGAGTTGATATGTCTTGATATAAAGAAATCTAAAGTTACGAAAACATCTTTGAATGCCATATTTTGCAGGTCTCTTGAGGTTTTTGAAGAGGCCCTATCTATCTCTTATATTAGGGTAAGCAGATGTTTCTTGTCTCTTAGCAGGTTTATTTCTGATTAGCTTAGGAAGTAACTATAATAGGCTGTCATAGTACCTAACAGAATGACTGGCTTGCATAACCATTAGTTTGCATTTCTTAATTATCCTAAACAGTTCATGACAGTTAGTAGTAAAAGGCCGAAACATCACATTTCATTTTTCTTCTTTACCTCCTAACCCTTCCATCCCATTTCTCTGGGGTGGGGTGTCCTTATATAACAGTCCCTCATCTCATTTGAGAGGTCGTATGAGGGCCAAGAGCCTCCTCATTCAATGGGGGTCTACAAAGCAGTACCATCAGTGAAAAGTGTCTCGTTGCCCGGGAGGGAGAACTACTAAACAAACAAACCAATAAGCATACAATAGATAAAAAAGACTAAAAGATAGAAAAAATATAACTAATATATAAAAAATAAATAAAAAATAAAAATTAAAAATAAGAAGTCTATGTCCAAGTTCCCTTTGGTGTGTTAGTTGTAGTATCGTTACTTTCTACTATATAGCTAAAATCCTACTATAAGTGAATAGATGCCATATGTGTCCTTCTGAGTCTGGGTTAGTTCACTCAGGATGAACTTTTCTAGTTCCATCCATTTGGCTGCAAATTGCATAATTTCATTGTTTCTGATAGCTGAATAATATTCCATTGTGTAGATGTACCACAGTTTTTTAACCCATTCTTCGGTTGAGGGACATCTGAGTTGTTTCCAGTTTCTAGCAATTACAAATAAGGCTGCTATAAACATAGATGACTTCCTTATGATTCCGTGAAGAGGCATTTGGGTGTATACCCAGAAGTGGTATGGCTGGGTCCTGAGGCAAAGCTATTCCAAGTTTTCTAAGATATCACCAGAGTGACCTCCATAGTGGTTGCACAAGCCTGCACTCCCACCAGCAATGGAGTAGGGTACCATTTTCTCCACACCCTCGCCAACATGTGCTGTCATTTGAATTTTTGATCCTAGCCATTCTGACAGGTGTGAGATGGAATCTCAGAGTCATCTTGAGTTGCATATCTCTGATGATTAAGGATGTTGAGCATTTCTTCAAGTGTCTCTCAGCCATTAGGGATTCCTCCTTTGTGAATTCTCTATTTAGCTCTGTCCCCCATTTTTTGATTGGATTATTTGGTTTCTTGGCATTTAATTTCTTGAGTTCTTTGTAGATTTTGGATATTAGCCCTCTGTCAGATGTGGGGTTGGTGAAGATTTTCTCCCAGTCTGTAGGCTGCCGTTTTGTTCGAATGACAGTGTCCTTTGCCTTACAGAAGATTTTCAGTTTCATGAGGTCTCATTTATTGATTGTTGATCTCAAGTCCTGAGCTGTTGGTGTTCTGTTCAGGAAGTTGTCACCTGTGCCAATTAGTTCAAGGGTTTCTCCTACTTTTTCTTCTAGTAGATTTAGTGTGACCGGCCTTATGTTAAGGTCTTTGATCCACTTGGAATTAAGTTTTGTACAAGGTGATAAGTATGGGTCTAGCTTCATTCTTTTACAAATGGACATCCAGTTGGACCAGCACCATTTGTTGAAGATGCTGTCCTTCTTCCATTGTGCCGTTTTTGCTTCTTTGTCAAAAATAAGGTGGCCATAAGTGTGTGGGTCTATTTCTGGATCTTCAATTCGATTCCATTGATCTACTGGTCTCTTTCTATACCAATACCATGCTTTTTTTACAACTATTGCTCTGTAGTACAGCTTGAAATCTGGAATGGTAATACCTCCAGATGTTTTTTTTTTTTATTGTACAGGATTGATTTAGCTATTCTGGGCTTTTTGTTGTTCCATATGAAATTGAGACTAGCTCTTTCCAAGTCTATAAAAATTGTGTTGGTATTTTGATAGGAATTGCATTGAATCTATATATTGCTTTTGGTAGGATGGCCATTTTTATTATGTTGATCCTACCTCTCCATGAGTATGGGAGATCATTCTATCTTCTAAAGGCCTCTTCAATTTCTTTCTTCAAGGGCTTGAAGTTCTTGTTGTACAGGTCCTTTACTTGCTTGGTTAGAGTTACCGCCAGGTATTTTATGTTGTTTGTGGCTATTTTGAAGGGGGTTGTTTCCCTTATTTCTTTCTCATCCCATTTGTTTGTTGTATAAAGAAGGGCTTCTGATTTTTTTTTAATTAATTTTGTATCCAGCCACTTTGCTGAAGGTGTTTATCAGCTGTAAGAGTTCTCTGGTGGAATTTTTGGGGTCACTTATGTATACTATCATATCATCTTCAAATAGGGATAATTTGACTTTTTCGTTTCTTATATTTATCCCCTTGTTGTCCTTTAGTTGTCTTTTTGCTCTAGCAAGAACTTCAAGTACTATATTGAAGAGATATGGTGAAAGTGGATATCCTTGTCTTGTCCCTGGGTTTAAAGGAAATGCTTCAAGTTTCTCTCCATTTATTTTGATGTTGGCCACTGGCCTGCTGTATATTGCCTTTATTATTTTTAGGTACGGCCCTTGTATGCCCGTTCTCTCCAGAACTTTTAGCATGAAGGGGTGTTGAATTTTGTCAAATGCTTTTTCTGTATCTAGCGAGGTTATCATGTGTTTTTTCTTTCATCTTGTTTATATGGTGAATGACGTTGATAGATTTTCGTATGTTGAACCATCCCTGCATCCCTGGGATGAAGCCTACTTGATCATGGTGTATGATACTTTTGATGTGTTCTTGAATTCGGTTTGCTAGTATTTTATTAAGTATTTTTGCATCTATGTTCATGAGGGAGATTGGTCTGAAGTTCTCCTTCCTTGTTGGGTCTTTGTGTGGTTTAGGAATCAGGATGATTGTGGCCTCATAGAATGAGTTTGGCAATGTTCTTTCAGATTCTATTTGGTGAAAGAGTTTGAAATGTATTGGTGTTAGCTCCTCTTTGAAGGTCCGGTAGAATTCCGTGCTAAAGCCATCTGGCCCTGGGCTTTTTTTGGTTGGGAGATTTTTAATGACTGTTTCTATTTCCTTATGGGTTACAGGGCTGTTTAATCTGTTTATCTGATCTTGATTTAGCTTCGGTAGGTGGAATCTATCAAGAAAATTGTCCATTTCACTTAAGTTTTCAAATTTGATGGAGTACAGATTTTTAAAGTAGGATCCAAATATTCTCTGGATTTCCTCAATGTCTGTTGTTATTTCACCCTTTTCATTTCTGATTTTGTTGATTTGTGTTTTCTCCCTCTGTCTTTTAGTTAATTTGGCTAAGGGTCTGTCTATTTTGTTGATTTTTCTCAAAGAACCAACTCTTGGTTTCATTGATTCTTTGTATAATTCTTTTTGTTTCTAAGTTGTTGATTTCAGCCCTACGTTTGATGACCTCCTGCCTTCTGCTCCTCTTGGGAGTGTTTGCTTCTTTTTTTCCAATTTACCCAGTTTAGCTGTTAATTCGCTAATATGAGCTGTCACAATTTTCTTTTTGAAGGCACTTAGTGCTATGAACTTTCCTCATAGCACAGCTTTCATTGTGTCCCATAGGTTTGGGTATGTTGTGTCTTCATTTTCGTTGGATTTTAAGAAGTCTTTGATTCCCTTCTTTATTTCTTCCCTGACCCAGTGGTCCTCTAGTAAAGAGTTGTTCAATTTCCATGTGAGTGTAGACTTTCTGTTGATTCTTTTGCTATTGAAGTCCAGCTTTATTCCATGGTGGTCTGATAAGATACAAGGGGTTATTTCAATTTTCTTGTATCTGTTGAGGCTATCTTTGTGTCCAACTATATGGTCAATTTTGGAGAAGGTTCCATGAGGTGCTGAGAAAAAGGTGTATTCTTTTGTGTTTGGGTGAAACGTTCTGTAGATATCTGTTAGGTCCATTTGGTTCATGATCTCTGTTAGACTCATTATTTCTCTGTTTGGCTTCTGTCTTGATGATCTGTCCATAGTTGTGAGTGAGGTGTTGAAGTCTCCCACTATTAAAGTGTTTGGATCAATGTGCGACTTAAGTTGTAGAAGCGTTTCTTTTATAAATGTAGGTGCCTTTGTATTTGGGGCATAGATGTTCAATATTGAGATGACCTCTTGGTGGATATTTCCTTTAATGAGTATGTAATGCCCTTCTCTATCTTTTTTTATTAACTTCAATTGGCAGTTTTTTTGTTTGATATTAGGGTGGCTACTCCAGCTTGTTTCCTGTGTCCATTTGCTTGGAAAACCTTTTCCTAGCCCTTTACTCTCAGGTAGTGTTTATCATCAATAGTGAGATATGTTTATTGTATACAGCAAAAAGATGGGTCTTGTTTACGGATCCAGTCTGTAAGTCTGTGTCTTTTTATTGGTGAGTTGAGTCCATTGATGTTGATGGATATTACTGACCATGGGTTGTTATTTCCCATTATTTTGGTATAGCTGGCTGTCTTGTGTTTCTCTTTTGTTTAGTTGCTGTGGAGGTTTCTATTTCCTCTGTTTTCTTGGGTGTAGTTATCTTCTCTGTGTTGGAATTTTCCTTCTAGGATCTTCTGTAGGGCTGAGTTTGTGAGGAGATATTGTTTGAATTTGATTTTGTCATGGATTATCTTGTTTTCTCCATCTATGTTGATAGAGAGTTTTGTTGGGTATAGTAGTCTGGCTGGGCACCTCTGTTCTCTCAGGGCTTGTAGGACATCCGTCCAGGCCCTTCTAGCTTTTAAAGTTTCTGAGAAGAAGTCACGTGTGATTCTGATGGGTCTGCCATTGTATGTGACTTGGCCTTTTTCTCTTACAGCTTTTAATATCCTTTCTTTGTTCTGTACATTTGGAGTTTCTATTATTATGTGGCGAGAGGAGTTTCTTTTCTGATCTAATCTGTTTGGTGTTCTGTAAGCCTCTTGGATTTTTACTGGCATCTCTTTCTTTAGGTTTGGGAAGTTTTCTTCTATGATTTTGTTGAAGATATTTCCTGGACCATGGAGTCGGGAGTCTTCTCTTTCCTCTATGCCTATAATTCTTAGGTTCCGTCTTTTCATTGAGTCCTTGATTTCTTGGATGTTGTGTGTGAGAGCTTTTTTAGCCTTCTCATTTTCTTTGGATGTTGTACTGATTTCTTCCATCGAATCTTCCATGCCTGAGATCCTGTCTTTCATCTCTTGCATTCTATTTTTCATACTCACATCCATAGTTCCTGTTCTCTTCTCTTGATTCTCCATTTCCTCTTTTAACTCTGACTGTGTTTTCTTTATTGTTTCCATTTCTATTTTCATGTCTTGAATGGTAGTGCTCGTTTTGTACATTTCCTTCTCCAGTTTGCTTGTTTTTGTTTGGAGATCATTCATTGCTTTATCCTTTTCCTGTTCAAGCTGGATCACCTTGGCTTGGAGCTCTTTAATGATGTTATTCGTTGTTTTGACTTGTAAAATTGTGGCTTCTTTGAATTCCTTCATAGTTTTACGTTCTTCTTGAAGGGACTTTATCACTTTCCATAATGTAGAATTGTCATCATTTTCATGTGTTTCAGTTGTGTTGAGGTGGTTCGGGCTGGACGGAATAGCGTTGCTTTCTTTTGTTGGAGATATTTCGCTGTTTTTTTTTTTTTTTTGGTCTGGGGCCTCTGGCCATGTGGAATTTTTTTTTTTTTTTTTTTTTTGCTGTCTTCTGGACTTGAGTCCAAAGGGGGCACTGTGGTGTAGGATTCGAGTTGCCTTACTCTACCCCTATAAGGTGAATCATTCAGTCCCACCTCCTAGGTGGAGACCTATTTAATTCAGCTGGTGGAGCTGTGTACATGTAAGCTCTGTATCCCCGCTGGAAGGGCCCTTACTAGTACAAAAGTTTGATATAGGACAGTTTCAAATATCTCACAGTTTGCCCGGGGTTGCTTCCTGTAGGGGGTAAATCTGCAGTTTAGCTCCAATAGCCTTTCCGCTCCCGAGGCTTGGAAACTGGCCAGTGACGTCACAGACTGCAATCTGAAGGCGCTTTGCAGCCAGAGCTATTTACTTCCAAGGGTTCCAACCTTTAGCCAGATAATTGAATCGTCTGTATGAGACCTGGGAGTGCCCAGCAGGGTTGGGATTATCTCTGCTGGCTACGTATTAGGTTGGAATTTACCAGGGATTTCTCCTTTTGGGGGATGGTTTGTCCCGATTCCCGGGTCCAGAGGCTTCCTAGCGTGTCTGAGAGTTGGAAGGGGCATCCTGCCCAGGCATCTTCCGTGGTCCCTGTGTAGCTCCAGTAAAAAATTTGAGTGTGAAATGTGCCCCACAGGTTAATGCATTTGAACTCTTGGTGTTCAGTTGCTGGTCAAGTTTGGGGAAGTTACTGATAGGGAACAATGAAAGTTGGACTGTGAAGGAGAAACTGTTTCTTCTTCTTCTTCTTCTTCTTCTTCTTCTTCTTCTTCTTCTTCCTCCTCCTCCTCCTCCTCCTCCTCCTCCTCCTCCTCCTCCTCCTCTTCTTCTTCTGTTTCTGCTGCTGCTTGCATTTATGGATCTTGCCTAAGCTTTCTACTTTTAGATTTACCAAGATGTAACAAGTTGTGCCACCAGCTTTTATCACCACAGATGAAAACACAAGTCCCCATGCTTTCTCTGCCCTGAAGGCCTGTAATCCCCTCAAACGGTGAGCCAAAATAAATCTCTTCTGCCTTAAGTTGTTTCTTTCAGATTTTTGGTGATAGTGAGGAGACAAGTAATTAATATTCCCTGACCCAGCCTTCATCTGTCACTCTCCCTGTTCTGACATTTGGCTGTTGCAATTGTCTCTTTCCTCAAGGTTTATAGTCAACTCCATCTACCTCCAGATAAAGCTATTGCTCTCCTGAGTGAGCCTGCAGCTCCTTCTTCAAATGCTCACTTTGTCCACTGCCCTTCTGCTTTCCCTGTTGGATCCTCCCTGTCTTCCTGTCCTCTCTGCTGGAGGATTTCCTTGCATGATCCTTGGTCTCTCCTCTGCCTTTTCTACTCTGTCCCCAAATGAAGGGTCCTGATGTGAAGAACATATGAATGCAAACCCAAGCCCTCTAAAGACTTCTTCCCATGTACATGGGATGAATATCACACTCCTCACCTCCAGGTTCTACAGGCCCTGCTCACAGTGTCCTCTCTGGTCAGCTTTTTTTTTTTTTCTCCTTGATCCACTCACTGCTTCTACAATATACTCACAATATGCTTTCTTAAAATCCTCTCTTTGCTTAAGTTCAACAGCTTGATAACATGCCCCCCCCCCCAAGATTTGCAGCAGCAATTTTCCTTCATCCCCTTGCCTTCCTTCACCTTAGCTATCGGAGAACCTGCTGGGTCTGTATGCATGTCGACTTGCATTCCCCCTCCTCTAGAACAGCATGTACATGCAAGGCAGGCTATAGTCTTTTGGTTGCTAACAGTGATAAGCATATAGTAGGTCCTCAGCGCATATGCCTGACTGAAGAAGGGGCCCATTTTCCCATGACTGACAAGGAGCTGTTTGATGTCTTCCTGCATTTACTTCCTCCTTCTCTTTGGGGACACAGGCCATTGCTTTCTCTAATTGCCCACAATATTCAGTCAGTGCTTGATGTGCACTTGTGGGTACAGGGTGGAGAGGACTGTCTGAGCTCCTAAGAACAAGATTAATGACATGAGTGCTCATTGGTGATTATATGGATTCTACTGAAGGCCCCACAATGTTGGAGTATTGCTATCAGAGGAAGAGAGCAAAACTGGGAAGAACCCTGGTGCCAGGTCTAGCAGTGGTTAGAAATGGCTGAAACTGAACTAGGGCTCTTACTATGTCTTCTCCCTTAATTGGTAGCATGGAGTTTCTCTTGAAGAAGCAGACCAATGACACATGACAAGCAGCTGACTTAGTATAAGGTAAAATCCCTGCTCTGTTTTGTTCCTTGTTCCCCCAGGGATGAGTGAGTGGAAGGTGAATAGTAAGGACATGAGAAAAGTCACTCTTCAGGAACAGTGACAGACCCTTAAAGGAGGAGTTGTCACCAGAGCTCAGAAGGTTCTTTGTCCAGAGTTACCAAGAGTGGCTGTTCTTTGAGACCATAGTCATCTCAAGGCTCCTTCTGCCCTGAGCTTCGGCGGCCATCAGCAGAATGGCCCAAGTCACCTGCTTATCCTGCAGTTAACCTCATTTAGCACATGTCACTTACAGGCTGACCTTGTTGTACCCGCTAAGCACAGGGCTATAAATCTTGGTCGGAACACCTGTGCAACCCCAGTGCTTGTTCCTTAAGGAAACTCATTTATTGTAATGTGAGCTGTGCTGAGGATGGCCACATCAACTTATTAGACTGTTTGCTTGGTCCTATTGATTCTGCTTACCCTGATGCAGCCCGTAATGCTGGTTAATGTTCTTGACAAGCCATCAGTCTTGCACAGAAGTGTGGGGCTTGCAGCTCTCTCAGAACCACAAAACCCTGGGTGGTAGATAGCTGATGGGGAGTGGAAGTAGAACTTTCACAGTTCTTGCACCCTGTGCAAGCCAAGGTACATTACTGAAAGACACACACTCAGTAGCAGGAGACAGATGTGTTTGCACTGAAGCTATTTATGTATGAAATAATCATGAATGTACAATTGAATCATGATTTTTCATTACTGTCTGTGTCTAGCACTCTTTTTGGTTCATATTTTCTTGGAGATGAAGTGCTGTTGGTTTCACAGTAGGAGGGTAATGGGTGACAGGGCCATGCTCTTTCTTCAGGAAAGCCCTAAGATACTTCATCTCTTGTCACATGAACCTGAGATACCTAACCCTCCTAGTAATGTTTATTGAATGACTTTCATCTGAACTGGACCAGCCCTGTCCCCAGAGGGAGCACAGTGCTGATCCATTCTCAGAAGGGCTCAAGTTTTCAGCATCTTAAGCCTATGAATCAAAGGCTCCTGAGAAGGGCAGCCAAGTGAGAGCTGCTGACATGGTGTGCTGGAGTGGAGGATGACCCTGAGTGCAGCATTGTATCAAAGGCCGGGAGAGACAGAATGCAAAACTTTCTATGCCTTGTACCTTTAGAAAGAAGAAAACTCAGGCTTTCAAGTTCATTGTGTTCCAGCAAAGCCAGAGAGAAAAGGGGTGGTCCTGAACCCAGTCCTCAGAGTTGCTCTGGTTGTGAGAAAGCCTCAGTGCACATTTTGGTGTCTCTTCTTGTGCATAAATATTGGTAATTCATACAGCACATGCACACCATTGAGCTGATGGAGCAAATGTTCATGAAGCAGTTCACCTTATGCTTTCCCTGGTGTTGAGGATACAGAGCAGTGAAATGAGTTACCTCTAGGAAAGCTTGTATGGAGACTTCTAGAAGCCAGAGGTAATCACAGTCATTGTGGACTATTTTGAGCAGAGCTCCTGAAGAAGCAAACAGCCACACAGCTCTTCCAGAGGTTTGAGGGCTGCCTTGAGGGACCAAAGTTCGGCATCCCACCCTTCAGTCTTTCCAACACTTTACTTCTGACCCACCAATGCCCCTCCCATGGTTGTCCTCCTACTAGTCTGACACCCCTAGGAAGCTGATGCATCATTTCTACAGCAAATTTAGATCTCAACACAGAAGAACAGAAGATGCCCTTCCTAAACACTGGCAGGCTGGTAGAAAAGAACTAGTTTCTTGCTAAATTTAAGCCTCTGCCAGAAGGTGCTGATTATGAACTCTTTGCTCTCTGACTCTTAAAAGTCTTGTTGGTCAAATCATCCTTGTGGCAGAGATGGGAAGAGTCTGTACCCACAGACAAGATTTTAAGGTTTTTAAAGCATTAGAATGTTCTCCTCCCAACAGGATCTAATCAATGTCCCACTGAACAAAGCAAACCAAATGCAGCTACGCAGAAGAAAAAATTCATGAGATGGTCGTGATGTGAGGGGGTCAGGGGCCAAAAGAGCTTTGCTAAGGCTATGGCTTCAGTGTGTGTATGAGGGTAAAGGGCAGGTACACGGAATGCTAGCAAAGCAAAGATGATTGCAGGTACCTGCTACCAAGCCTCTCAATCCTCACCACACACACCTATACTCACAAAAGGATGTACTCACACAAACATACATACATCACTCACAAAAACATATACAGGCTCACAGAAAACTACACTAGCACAAACATATATTCAAACATACACAAACACAAAAACACTCAACCAAATGCTCACAAAGAATATGTCCACAAAGAATCCACACTCTCTCCCTGTATGAGGAAGGGCATGAAAAATCAAATTTTTATTCCTGTCCTTCAAAAGGTGATCCTTGCCATCTCTGTAGTTCTTCAAGGACTCTTGACTCCTCACTGCTATTCTTTGTCATCACCTCCTGACTAGTCGCCTCTTTCGACTCCAAACTTTTGGAGCTATTGCCTCACTGGCTAGTGGCTTCATGGGTCAATCGTTCGTGATTAGCTGGGTGACCTTCACAAGTTACTTAGCCTTTTGTTCCCCAGTCTCTTCCCATGTAAAATGAGGATGATAATACTTGTCTCAGGTTTGTCGAGAGGATCGGATGACTCAACGGCTGTAAATACTTGGACTTGTGCCTGACACAAAGCAAGCACTCAAATCCCATTCCACAGTATTTCTCCCTCGTGAGAGCCCTTCAAGGACAATGTATTTTAGATGAAGAAACTGAGTTTTATGAAAAAATAATTTATCTCAAGCCCCCACCTACTCATCTTCTCTCAGAAGTGTCTTGCCACACCGCTTTCTGGTTTACAATTCTCAGGCCTTTAGTGCCCATGACACCTCTGGCTCTGGCAAGGGGATGGGCTTTGAAGTCAGTCAGAGCCCTGCTTCCACCTTTGTGTGTTTGACCTCCTCAGATTTCTCACTGTAAGGTCAAGCATGAACCTGACAGCAGGCTGTCCGTACAGAGCAGGGGTCATGACCTTGGTCACCAATACTGGGTAAGTGGTACAGATCTTGGTGGCCATTAGGAGCATGTTCTATCTTTATGAGGAGCGATTTAGAAAAACAGATACAGTCAATATGTACCGTTAGTAGGAGCCACCAAGACTGCTGCATTCTTCAAGGTAATGACCTCCCACAGGGCAAGGAACATGACTGCTTAATCAGTTTGATACTCAAGGGCACATTTGTCTTTAATCTTTGGTTGTTTTTTTTTTTTTTTTTTGAAGCTAATGGTAGCAAAACTAAAGGACTGTTCAACTTTGATTTTCTTCTATATGAAAGCATTTTTTCCCATTGAAGAAAAAGAAACATTCAAAAACTACAAATTATGTTTGGTTTGAACTGGGAACTTGGCACCATGTGAACATGTAATCACTCACTTGTTTGCTCTGGGGATGATCTCTTCTCCATTCATGACTGTCGGAATTGTTTGGACCTTATCTTTAGATAGTCCTCACATTGAGTAAAGACCCACATTCTACCTCAGGAAGCATTTAGACTGAGAGTGAGATACCACTAAGAGGTACGAGGGAACATAAAGACTAAGAAAGAACAACAGTAAGAGTGAATTTGAAAGTAGCCCAACAGTATCTGCCAGGGATCCAGGGAGAGCTTGGCATGAATGGACAGACTGCCATCATCAGAAGAGCCACTTGAGAGGGCATGCCTCAGACCCCTGCTAATGCTGATTCACTTGCATTTCCAAAATGTTTATTGTGTCTACTATTGACATGGCATCATGAGAGGAGAGATGAGGATGGTCCTGTCCCCATCATTCAACTGCTGACAATTTTAGTGAAGAGACTAAAATGCCCAAAGTCATTAAGTAGCCACCAAATATTGAAGTGATGTCTAAATGGAGCACATTTGAGACAGTCTGAAGAGAGGAAAGTCAGCATGTGATCATTGAGACGTCAATCTGGAGTCTTGGATTGATAGCAGTGATGACAGGAAGGAAGGGAAGCAAGTCCTCGGGGTTCCATGAATCATAGAGCCCTGGAAAACAGAGAGATGGCTCCAGACACTGCTGAGTCTTCACTGTGAGCTAGCATTACCACAAACCACATCCCCTCAGAGAAATACAGACATGAGGAGAAATAAAGTTGCCAAGGCTGGTGTGGGCCACTGAGCTTGAGACTTCTTGGTTTGATGTGGTGGCACGGCAGATGAGGCCACACCAGTGTTGCTGTCATAGAGAAGATCAATGAATTGTGACATGGTCACTGAAGAAAAGAGCCTCGGGCCCTGGAATCTTCCCTGGAAGAACACACACAGCAGGTGGGAGGACAGTCTGAGAACCAAGAAGGTAAGTACGAAGGAAAGACATGAATCATTTCTAAGGTGTGTGTGTGTATGTGTGCTCAGAGGGAGTACACATTTCCAGAAGTTCTAAAGTGGGAAGTAGGAAACAATGATTCGTTTTGGAAGTCAGGGCTTTTCTGAGAACTCTAGAGGGAGTAATTTCAGTAGAGCCACGAAAAAGAAGGATTTAAGAGTGAGAACAGAAGCTGTAGAGGCAAGATATGACCGCCAAGAGACCCGAAGGCTAGGCTCTAACAGGTCAGGGTCAGTAGAGTCCAGTCCAACCTCAAAGTGGGCCTGCTACATGCTTGCATGACGGTGAGGAGACCCAGAGAAACATAAAGGAGGGAAGATTGAGTGCTAGGCAAAGGTAGGCCTGTGAGAAAATTCTCTCAAGAGTTAGAGGAAGAGGAAGGAGACATCTAGAATATAAGGGAGAGTATAATGATGATGAACAGGAGGAGTAGACAGAAGGCAAGGGGTCAGGGGACCAGACTTCCCTAACAATAGAACTATGGCTTTTCAAAAAAATAGGGGGTCAAGTCAACTGTCGATTGGAAGTAACTAAAACAAGACAGGTGGGCAGCAGTCAGGGAGGGAAACCGGGAGTTCCTCTCTCCACCCAGAGGCAGGTGGACAAAGCCTGCAAAGGAGGGGGTCACAAAAGGCAATCTTCCTCCCTTTGGGCCCAGGAAGTAGGGATATGTATTGGTGTAGGGATGTAGACAAGTCTGCTTTGGAACTTCAGGAGAGGATGGAGCAAGGAAGAAGCAGAAGAGTTTGATTCCAGGACCTCCTTAAAAGTCAGAACTCCCAAAGTGCTTTCTTTTTTAACTTAATGAGTTTTGCAATGTTCCCAGATGATCTATGGCTGACACATCTGGCTGAGGAGTGGGAAACAGAAGCCAACGTAGCTTTTTTCAGCAAAGCTGAAGGGAACAAAATGAGGGTCTCCTAGGAGGGAGGAGGTGCTGCGCTAAAGTGAAGACACCTCCCCAGGGTCCCGGGTACCAGCACAGACACAGGCTATACACTAAGCCAAATGATGTGAGCAGAATGGAGGCTGAAAGGATGGGAAGCAAGCAGGTTCACAGAACTTTGTATAGAAATGTCTACATCAGTGAGATTAAGCTTCTGTCCAGCAAAGTCTTATGTCTAATAACACAGATAATCCTGTCTACCAAGCGTGGGGTCTGGGTGTCAAGGGAAGATAGCATTTCCTGATAGGAATCATACATTCTCAGTGCTGATACTAGTGACATTATCTAGTGTATTTGAGTATACTGATCCAAGTCCTACTTACGTAATTCACTGAAGACCTAGTGAAAGAAGTCTCTTTATCACCTTTGATCTTCAGACTACTAAACAGAGGTGCCAAGACTCAGTGGCCCACAGACTTGAAGTCAGCCCCAGAGTCTGGAGCCAGGTGGTCAAAGTTTCTTGAGTGACACTGTCAATACCATTGTCTCGAAGTGCATGTGGGATGTTGGTCAGGCAATGGCATTATACTAAGGTGAATGAACTGCCTAGCTTCAAGAACTTCAAAACAAGATACAACTTTTATATGAAGGAGCAATCAATAATTTTCCCAGGATTCTTTGCTCCTTGTTTCTGCCCCTCAGCACCCATTTCTTGAATGTAAGAATATACAAATACAAAAGAACTGGGCTTAAATGAATGTCTAATTACACTATTCCTGGCCTATTACATACAAGCAGATTCATCAGTTCTTTGGGAGAAAACAAAGCATTGAATCTATTGCTAGTAAAGCCTCCTCCAATCTGTTTGCATTGTCTCCTGTCCTTCTTCCTCTTTGAGCTTCAGCGAATCCACTTCCAAACCTGCCTCTGGCCTGACAGGAAGAACTCAGCACCACTTCTGTTCAGCCCACCCCACCTCCAGGTCTGCACAGCCCAGCCTCTCAATTTCCTCTGACACAAGTCTTCTGTGCACTGTTTTCCTTACGGTGCTTGCCTTGGTGTCCTTGCTCTGGCTCTCATTATCTTTTATCTGTGCTATTGTAATAGCCTCTGAACAGAGGGAAGCAGGGGATTTAGAGTCAGATGGATCTGAATTTGATCTTGACTCTACTACTTATTTGCAGTTTAACCCTTGGACAAATATCTGGATCTATTGGATTTCGATTTCCTTGTCTGTAGAGAATGGAAAACAATACCTTATCTCACAAGTATGTGGGGATAGAATGGAAGTGTCTACATCAAGTGCCTAGCACAGGGTCATCCCTGATGCTATTATAATTTGAGGATATCATTGTTCCATCTCCCGTCTCCAAAGCAGACTAGATATTGCTGCCAGATGAATTGCCTCCAAATACAGTTCTGATCATGTCAGGAAGACAGGATGTCACAGCCTATCCTTCTGCAAAGCTGTAGTTGCCAATGTTTATAATGGGGGCCACTTACCTCACTTTTCCCAGTCTGGATGCCAGAACCCTGACTACAAGTCAGGTAGCTCCTGCTCCACCCACTCACTCTCTCTACAAAAATACCTGGAGAGCTACTTACTTACAAAGACAATGCAGCAGTTTGTTGCCAATGAGAGGAGACCACCGCATGCCTCACTGCTTGGCTAAGCTATACTAGTCTATGTGATGGGATAAGAATTTTTGGAAATGTCGACAGTCCCTTCCTTCAGTGTTCTCTGGCCCTTTGCCACCTTCAATTAGGTAGATCCTTCTGTATTCATTACCTTGAGGAGAACAATGTGATGGGAAAGGGGGGAGCCTTTTCCTAACTGTTGAGTTCACTGGGCCCCTCTGTGGAAAGAAATAACTGGCTAACAAACATTAAAGGATGAGTTGGGAATTAAGAGCACATGATTTCATGATTTGGGGGGGGGTTGTCCTGTTTGAGGGGCTGTACCTTGCCTCTAGCTCCAGGCAGCCAGACACTGTCTGATTCATGTCATCCATTCTCTCAGATCTAGTCAGCTCCTCTCCCCGTGGCCTCCGAAGGATTCCCTGCACAGCAATCAAAATGTTCTTAGCAACCCATGAAGGTGCTCTTCTGTGCATGGAGACTTCATACTGGCCCATTCGGCTAAGGGACCTCCAGGACAGCAATGGACAGCATTCACCCTGTCCCACCAGTGCAGTGCATACCAAATCATATACAGCAAGTCTCAGATGCAGGTTAAGTAGCTATGTGTTGGTTCTAGTCAGAGAAGACTCGGTCCCCTCCCAAGATTGAAACTAACATCAAGAGATGCTTTAAGGGTAGGATACCTACCTCGTGCCTCTTGAAAGGATGCCTCAAATGTGATCCTAAGAATGGAAAATTGTGGTCTGATTTTGGGAGGTCCTTTCCATTTGGACTTGGGAGGTTCCTCTACCATGGCCTTTTGCTTTGATAGAACTTCTATGGGAAAGTGGTGGCAGGAACAAAGCTGATCCAGGCAATTGGAAGAGGAAGGCAGTGTGCACTGTTCCATTGGTGCTTCAGCCCTTGACACCTGGCACTGTTCTCATTGTGGTTCCTGTCCATATAGACTCTGGAGTTAGCCAGGAGACATCAGCAAGTGTAATGCATACAAAGACTTAATAAGAAATTATAATTGACAAAAATGATTGCACAGTGGGGTATTCTCTTGGGACCTTTCCTTGAAGGCCAACCGCAGATGGCCAGAGGGAGAAAAGATACGTGGAGATATCTGAGGTGCACCAGGCCTTGGCTGCACGAACTGCCCAGCTACAAGTGACTTCTTCATGAACAGTTCCCCAGTGGATTGTCCAGACCAGTGTGAGTATAGCCCCCTGAGAAAGCACAGTGTACATGGGTCAGAGTGGAGCATGCCTTCCCAACCCCACCTTTACTGAGTCCCACCCATGTGGCAGGTTCATATGCAAATAAAGGATGCTGTCATCATAAGTAACTAAGTTCAGGACAGACTGTCACATTGTCACGCAGCAAAAGACAACTGAAATTCCTTCTTTCTAGGTGATGCTTTTCCATCCAATTGCAGGGACTTCCCATATGTCCGGGACCCTTATCTTGTCCAATTTGATAACTATATTTGCAACCCATGGTAGGCATCCAATAAATATCTATGAAATTTACTACATAAATCAAGTACCACTGTATTATGAGGGTTTATTTTCTGGCCACTTCTCTTCCTTCTAAGCCAGGAGCTTCCTATCCTTGAAGCTTCCATTTACTGTTGATAAATGGCTGGCAGAGTTCTAAGAGCTCTATATATGGGATGGTTTATTGAAGAGAACTTTGACTATTACCTGTGGAATTTTGGTTGGCTGAAAGCTGAGGGCAATATATAACTAGGGCTAGCCCCTGATAAGAGATAACTAAAATTATGACTATTTTCTGAAACTTCTGTCTATCCTTTACCTCCAGCTTATATAAGAGAAAGTCAGACAGATGGGATTTATGAGTTCAGTCTACAAAGTACACCAAGACAACATAGGCGTGATCTGCACTCTATCACTTACCAGCTATAAGAGCTTAGTTTGACCACTTGACCACCATAATTTGATTTAGTTGGTTGTAAGTGGGAGGAATATTGAGTAACAAATGGCTTATGTGTAAATTTCTTAGAACAGTGTTCAGTTCATGATAACAGCCTGGGTCAACTCATATAAGTAGTCTTAGTTTGAGTGGAGAGATCTTGCATGTGGATGGACTGCCTCTACACTTCCAGATTGGAACATACTTCCACATAGAAATATGTCCATAGTGGGGAATGCTCAAGATTGAGGTTTCCAGAGCCACACTGACTAGGCACGAGCCCTCCCAACCTTATTCTGTAGCCAAGTGATTGAACAGAGAAATGTCTAGAGCCTTGCTGGCATGCTTCGTCGTAAATGTGGAAGAGAAGTCTCAGAAAATGAAATGTTTGCACATGAAGGCATCAAGACTGAAAAGTCCTAAGGAGAAAGATTGACAGAATGGACAGAATGAGGGGACAGGGCTGAAGTAGGCATAGTGCAGACCTCAAAATGGTAAATGAGGATGGCGAGCTATTGATCTTCATGAAAGTGTTAAGAGTACAGTGGGCTGTACTCTTGGATTCTTATTCAAGAGGAGGGCCTTCCTACAGCAATATCAGCCTCATTAGGAGGACGCACCTGAGTGTCTATGAGGATAGGCCTAGGATGTCTGAAAGAAGGCATGTGTGGGTCTTGGCAGTGTCAGCTAAATCAGTAGGCTATTCTGATCCATGTTATAGACTGAGTATTGGGATCTTTCTCAGGTTCACAAGCTAAATTCTTATCCACAATGGGATAGCATTAGGATGCAGGGCTTTTAGAAGGTGACTGGGCCTAGTGAATAGGATTGGTGCCTGTATAAAAAGGCTGCTGGTGAGCACTCTCTGCTTCTGACATATGAAAACACAGGGAGAAGATGACCCTAGGAGGCAGGCAGCAGGGTTATTGAGTCTATTTTAGTACTATGCTGGGGAAAAAAGAAGTTTCAGTTCTAGAATGATCTCAACCTTGTCAATTTCCAAGAAGGAGACTTTCTTAATTTCTAAAACAGGCTGCTGATGCTCTTGGCTCCACCTGGGTTGCCTTCCCAGGAGTTGGACATGTGCAAAGTGGGTAAGCAGAAAGGCTGAGAAGGGTAAGGTTGCTGCTGCAGCAGCATTTCCCATTCTATCAGCAGCATCAGGCTTTGTCCTCAGAACCATGTTTAGAGGTAAATTGCAGTGTCCCCATCTTATGGAGGTTTGACAAGCTACCCAATTTGTCCATGGTGTCACATGTGGTGAAAGGGAGAGCTGGAATTCAGTTCTCTGCTTCTCTAACAGCAGGGAGAAATGTTAAATATTTCTTGGGAAATTGTTTCTTCTCAACCTTTAGCATCTTAACATTGTCCCTGTCCATAACCCACATATCACCAGCAAGCTACCTATCTATACCCAAAGAGCTGCTAAAGCCTCTGAAGGCTGGCCTTAGAAGAATTTTTATTGCCAAACAAAATGCACTACAGTTCCATAAGTCCTATCATGCTTGCAGAGCAAAGGAGAGCAGTTAGACTTCTCAGTGGCTCTTCTTGAGTTCTTCTTGGGCCCTCACCTGGGCCCACTGTAGATAAGAATATGCCCTGGAAGAGCCCAAGTAGAAACAAAAACAAAAACAAACAAAAAAACAAAAATGATACCTGATAGAGCACCAGGGTGTAGGAAGGACATCTACTTTTGTTACTTCTCTTAAGATCTCAGCAGTGCAAAATTATTTGGTATCAGGAAATACCAATGACCCAAAAAGTAAGTAGCAAGCACACCTTTGTCTGTTTCCTTTCTTTCTCTCCATCAGATGCCATTGAGCAGGATGGAAGAAGGTCCCACAGGATTTCTTCAGGGGTGCATTATAACTTAACTTCTTCACAATCAGTTGATTGCACAGGAAAGGAAAAGATAGACAAGAGGGCAGATCCAGTATGCAACTGTGAACCGAAAGGGGCCAGGATTCCCAACACCCTTGGCTTGGGTGTGGGCCCTACTTACTTTTGACCACGGGTGTGTCTGATGTTCTGGGAATTCACATTATTTCGAACAAAAGCTCAAAGCCACACACCGAGAGGGTGGTCTCTGGAGGTTTCAGAAAAGCTGCTCAATTTCCCTGAGCTGCCCCAGGAAAGCTCCTTCCCACTTTCATTTGTTGTTTGCGGAGTATTTTCACAGACATCCTCTCATTAGAGCCACACAACAACTACCTCGCCTCATACACACGGAAAAGATCATTGTCTGAATTTCACAGAGTTCTCAGAGCCTTGCTGCTAATCATTAAAATACTTGCCTGGGGTCAAGTAGCTGGAGGTGAAGGCACCTACTTGAAATCTGGCTCTGATCTCCTCCACACCCATTTCTCCAGCGGGATGATCAGCCTTGGGCCACTCCCAAGGTCACCCCTAGTTCTTCATCACAACTGATGCTGGGACTGTGGCCCCATTTTCTCCGAAAGAGGAGTCAAATCAGTGGGAAGACCCAATGAGATTTGTTTATATACTGTCCTATACTTTCTTCTCCTGTTGTAGTACAACTTAGACTTTGACCCAACAATGCTCCACCCAAGGATGTGGTGTTAGGAAGTATTCAAAAATGATACTCAAGAAGAATATGATTTAGGGTGCTTTTCTATAGACTACAGGGGGCACATGGAAAAGAGCGTCCTTAGTAAATTAGAATGTACTCAATCAATGCAATAGTTCTTAAGAACTTCACTCACATAATAGAATGACATTAAGTGACATAAAAAGATGATCATGATCCTTTATTAAATAAGCAAAAAAATATCACTAAAAGGTGTCTGAAGATTTCCTTATCTTACATTAAAAAACATTTCCACAAATATGTCAACAAATGCCCAGAGAGTTACATACCAAAACAGCAATGCTGGCTATTTCCAACTGGGATGAGTCTAGTTGATTTTCACTTCCTTTGTGGATTATCTCTATCTCTTAAATATTCCACATTAATGGGAATACTTTTTTTGTTTTGTTGTTGTTGTTTTAGTTGTTGCTTGTTTGGTTTTGATTTTTGAGACAGAATTTCTCAGCATAGCCTTGGTTGTCCTGGAACTCATTGTAGAGATTAGGCTGGTTTCATACTCAGAGATCCACTTCTTCGGCTTCCTGAGACCTGGCATTAAAGGTGTGCACCACCACCAGGCAGCAGGAATTCGTTTTGTAATGTAAAAAAGTTATATAAGATTGGTAACAAAAGATTGACTGTGTTGTTCTCGACATTCGTTTCGTCACACTTACGTTTGTGTTACATCCCAAGTACTATAGAGTCAGCATTGTGTTCATTTTTGGTTTATGATGATTCGCCAGCCATTGTCCACTTCTGGGATTCATGGGCTGTCCCGTTAGAAAGAAGCCAGCATTCTCTGAACATTTACTTGACTAGACATTCTTCTTATCAACTCTTCATTCATTCAAAGCCATTCTATAAGGGAGGCATTATAATTCTTGTCTTATTGATTGGAAAACGAGGTGGAAGAGGTTAATTGACTAGGTCAAGATTTTACAGACGTGGTAGTGAAGTGAAGGTTTGTTCACAGCTATGCCCCAACCCACCATTCTACTCCAAGCCCTCTGTTGCTCTTTACCGTGACCTTGGCTGCTCCTACTCCAGGAGGAGGACTAATCTCTTGGGCTTGAATGACTTCTGATGGATGCTTGCCCCAGTTGGAACTTAGGTGTGACATCTGCAGCATCTGAACAGGTGGCTGAATTGTCCGGAGCCAAACTGATGACGTGATTCTCTGTGCTCTAGTCACTACTGAAAAGCAGGCCAAAGAGACAGTGGCCTCGTGGTACCTGCTCATGCGCAGCACTGTCCTTCCGTGCGCCCCACCTGAGCCGTGTCTGGATCCTGTACTGTTAAGACTAATGATCACGATTCCTTAGGACCCCACTCGAGTAGAGCAGAGACGTTGGGCCGAAAAGGGAATTTTCAAAGTTGGCATTTACGATTTCGAAATCTAGAAGGAAAGCATGAAAGAAACACAACCCAAAATCCAAATAAAACTCCACTAGTGGGCAGAGCTCTGGGGAATCAAATATTCTCTTTGTGTTGCTCAGAGAAAGGCATTCATTCTACAGCTAGGACTGAAGTTTTTGGTTGGCCATGCAGAAAATGCTCCTGGGCACTCCCTTGAAAAACTAAATCAACATTATTTTAATTTGTGTCCCCTGCTTCCTGGTTCACAATGGAGGGCAAGGTGCGCAGCCGAGAAGGAGCGTATTTCTCTCACAAGTTAACTTAACATGCAGCGTGCAGGGATTACTCTGTGCTCACTCAATACCACAGCCCAGAGCTTTTATAGAATTCTATTGATCTTCACTAAAGCTGTTTAATTTTTTTAGCTTTAATTTTCTTTCCTTATTTGCTCATTAAGTCGAGGTGAGGAAGGGGTGGGGGACTGATGTCGGGCGATGCTCTTTGAATTTAAGGCGGGTTGGAGGGACTGTAGAGCCGAGTTTGGCCCAAGCCACTGGCTGCATGTGTTTGAGAGCATTTTATTCCCACTGGTTTGAGGATGGAGGTGCAGAGAAAGGAAAAATAGAGTGACCAGGGGTTATATGAATGCTGTCTGCTGCAAATTCTAAGAATAAGGAGTCTTTGGGTAAAGGCAAAGCTTGGATGAATCTGGCATAGCTGAGACCTGCAAGGAACTTACTGTCTAGTGGCAAAGAGAAGCACAGGGATCCCAAGCCAGAAAAGAGATGTACCAGAACAAACAAAAAGACTCATTTCTTCCCGTTACCACAGGAGGCACAGAAGAATGAAAGCATTGCCCTCTACAATTCCTATCACCCTTAGATATGGGTGAAGGATTTAGCTGTGCAAAGTGCCATAGGGTCCTAAGAGATTCACATAGGACTTCCTTGGAAGAGAGTCATTTCCAGTGCTTGGGCAGAAAGTGTGGGAGTTGGTAGGAGTGGATGAGCTCACTCTAAATCCACAGGCTTTGCTTGGCTCCCTTGTCCTTCCCAGATTAGGCAGCACTTTCAAAGAGTGGGTCTGGTGGCATCCAGACTGTTGGTTTAGCCTCAGGTGCTTGGGAGCCTGGGAAGTAGAAAAGGAGATAAGCCAGATGTGATACACATCTAGACCTTTGGAGACAGCAGAGAACAGAGAAGGCACCAAAAATGGGTGACCGTTTGTTTCCTTGGTACTATAGAAGTCATAAGATTTTTGCAGAGCTCAGTTTAGAGTGGGAGGGAAGCCAACCAGCATAATAAATCGTATCATCAAAGCCTCAGTGTATGGCAAGCACTGTGTTTGCTTCATTGTGAGTATTGTTTTAACGAATCTCCTCCTTTTAAAACAAGCAACATTTAGGCAGGAAGAAGTTAAGTCTCTCTTGACCAAGGTCTTAGAGTTGTAAATAGCAGAGGCAGAGTTTCTAGCTCCAGGATACCTAAAGCCCACTGCTACAGGCCCCTGAGAGTAGTCATTAGCATAGTTTTATTTAGTAGGCTGAAAAGAATTCTATGTGGTGTTATCTGTAGCCTTGTGTTGGGGAACACACTTATACCTAACATGAAAGCAGTCCCCAAGAAGAACCATGGGCATTTAGAGCCCAATAGCTTGCCTCTGATTAAGAAGTAGTGTTGCTATACAGGCTAAGAGTGGGATGCAAAAGGAAATGGCTTTGACAGACAGCTCAGTGTTGACAAGGAGAGAACTATGGGAAGGGAGTGGACTGGAGAAGAGATGAGAAGGAGAGACCGTGTCCAGCTCCTAAAGGGTTAAGAGAGCAGACTGCATGCTGAAGGTCAGGGGAAGCTGGAGTATTTTATCTCCTGGGCTGGGTGGGTTTGGCAGTGGCTGGCCAATCTATCTGAATGTTTCTCAAAGTCAAGGGGAAAAGGCCCAATGAAGCAGAGTTGAACTGAGGGCCCATCATTCTATTGCTGTCCTGAAAGCCTCTGACAGGGGACAGGGAGGTTCCACCCTGGTGGTACAGAGGCTGATCCCTTCCTGTTTTCCATTATTCCGTCTCTGCCCTAATGCTGGATACATTTTTGTTTTGTTTTGGTTTGGTTTTGATACCTGGAAATGCTGAGGAGAGCAACTGTCTGGCAGTGGCTGGGCTGCCAACTATCTAGGCTTCTGCTGAGTCTAATTCAATCTGTAGACTCCTGGAGTACTTTCTAGAACACCCAGTACAAAGTCTGGTTGTTTCAGCAACAGCTGGAGTCCTTATGCCTGTACTGGAACCTCAAAAAAATCTTTCTACACTATGTTTGGAGAGAGGAGGAGGGGCAAGAAATCTATTTGAAAATATTGTGGCAACTAAAAAGTGCCCTCCTGCTTTAACGCAACATCATGTCAAGTCAAAAACACACTTGCTTGTGAATAATTCTATCATTTTATCTACCATTGAGCAAGAGAGGGGCTGCCAGCAGCAGGACCCCATCACGCCAGTCACCAGGGTGTTAAAACATCAGAGAGAGCATCTTTGAATCAGTGATGTATGGCTAGGCTATGGCAAAGCTCTAGCTCCCAGCTAAGAGCTCCTATTTATATAAGCTAAGCTTATGCTTCCCAGGATTCCATAGGGGGTTCTTAAAGCATGAATTCCCATACTCAAAACTGGTCCACCTTATGTAATGCAGAAGTCTCGTCTTCCATTTTGACTGTAAAGCTGAACATTAGAGACATCTGGTTCTTGGGGGGGGGGGAATTTCCCAACATACAGTGACTCTGAAAGCACTAGTTTGACTCTTGGTTCTGATATAATTGCCTCTAAATCACACAAACTGCCAAACAGCCCTGATTAAACATTTACTGTAAATGCTAAGGTCAGGGAGCCCTGTGATTGCATTGTGTGACACAGTAAAGCTGGGCTCCATGTCAGCCTGTGGATGGCAATGGCGGAACTCACGCAAGGCCCTAGCTGACATTCATAATCCTGGAATTTACCCCCTCTCTCCATCCTGTTATTTGTATACTTTTGAGAATTAGCAGACACATGAACTGTCAATCAAATAAGCTCCTTCTGGGAAACACACAGGAATAATTACTAGGGCTGTAGATTTTCTTGAGTTTGCAAACTTGGGGAACTTTAAGTGAAAATTTTGAGGGGAGTGTAGAAGTATGCAGTACCTGAGACTCCTGCTTGTGAGTGGCAGAAAGTTGTGTTGAACTGACAATGCAGAATTAGCAATGTAGAGTAAGCTCTTGGAACAGGAGCCACAGTACTGGCCTGCTTGCTCTTCCTTCCTGTGTTTGCCTGTATGTGGACCTCCACTTTGCCTGTGTAGCCCAGCTGCCACCTCATGGTTGCAGACCCAGCCATGGAATCCCCAGGACCACATGTGACAGTATTGGTACCAAGGAGAGAAAGAAACTCTCCAGCTCTATTTGAAAACTCCCAAAGAATTCTGATTGGCCCAATTTCAATCATGATAACTGGGAGGTAGATCTTTGACATAGCACAACCACTTATCATGTGCATCTTAGATAAATTAGCTGTGGCTCAGGGGCCAGGTATACACTATAATTTTCTTGCACTCTAGCTATAAAAGGGGACTTGAGGAAGGATAGATAACGTCTTCATAAAGGTGGACAGATTTCTCAGGTGCAGGAAAGGGTTTTGGTGGACAAGTGTCAGAGGCATTTAAACCATCACATGTAGTCTCAGAAAAGCCTGCTCATGGTATGAAAAGGAAGGTGGCTTGGACAGATGGCTAAAAACAAAGCAATTGTCATTGGAATATGGAAAATATAACCTGTTTTTCAACCATGGGCAATGGGGTCACTACAAATCCAGATCAGTCTTCTTGGAAGGCAAACTCTGAAAGGCAGTACATATCCATTCTTTGGAAATTTCTGACCTTTTGTGATCACAGGAGGTAGTCTATGAAACTCATAACTCTGGTCAAGGATGCCTCAGAAGATGGAGTCTATTACTTACAATGAACCTCAGGAGAAATGTATTATTGGCCACAGCATCAGGAATCACTGCAGTCCCTCTGTGAATAGATACTTTACTTTGTTTTATATTTACAGACACCACATTCCATGGCCTTCTATGTTCTCTTTTCATGGTGTCCTCTAGGAAGCTCAAAGCCAAACTCATGACCTTCCCATTATGGGCTAACCTAGAATCTCTAATAGGCATTTGGTGAATTAATCCATTTCTCTCTGCTCTATCAAACTTGGCTCACCTTATTTTTCCTTTGCCTTCAAATGTAAGAAATGTATGCAAATGTTATTTAATCTAACATCTTTGTAAGCCAATTTAAATCTCTTAAAGATTAAGGTGGAGATATAAGCAGTTACTTGATCTCTAACTCAGAAGTTTTGACACTCAGAAACTGTCTTGATGGAGTCTGGCAGTGAGTGTGGCACTCCTCCTGGGACCCAGCTGATCTCTTAGAGACATACTTGATATCAAGTCCCTTTGCAGGGATTCAAGTCTCCCCTGCCAACTTTTAATTATAAGCTACATTGTTGGTATGATTTGCTTCCTACCATTTTTGGCTATGAAAACTGAATGTTATCTTGCATTCCTTTGCAAGACTGAGAAGTAAATACATTTCCTCGTGGTTATTTTATCCAAAAGAGAATTCAGTTTTATCCTCTAAAATAGTATTCTATGTTTAAGAAATATCTCCAAGCTTTCACAAATCTTTAATTGCTGAGAGGTTTTTAGTTAACAACAAATTTCAGATATTTTACCTCAGGCATCCAAAATTCCAACAGTAATGATAGCCAAGATAATACAATTAGTTTTTGCGATGCTGCTGATCTACAGTGATAACTGTCAGAAGACTACATGAGGACCAAAGTCTTTCTGCACAGTTTGGGTAGGGTTGAGAGGGTGCACAAGTCTGCCAGAACTCAAGGGGAAAAATGAACAGTAGAAGTGAAACCTTCATTCTAGGGTGTGAGGAGCACCTCTTTGGGAGACCGTTGGTCTCCTTCATTTATCTTCTGGGGAACTTGTTAACCTTCTCCATGTGAGGCATAGGTCTCACGGACACTGTCTTTTGGAAGTCTCTTAAACGACACAGTACATGAGACAAGCTTCTCCACTGCAGCCTGCCTCCTGTTCTCTGAGCAAACCCTTATTTTGGTTGAAACAATGACTATAAATATTTAACATCCTAAAAGCTGTGGCTTTCCAGCCTCCACCATCCGATGGGAGACGACGACGCATGCATTAATTTACAACCCACTCTCTTCCAAGTGGATCGATGGTCTCTCCTAAGGTAGGAAAGTAGACGGCATAATTTTGGTGGGGAAAAGAAAAGAGCAGGGGGTGGCCTGCAGACCCACTGCTCATTTTCAGAGGGAGACTGGAAAGTGCTCTCTCTGTGTTAGGAAATTATTTCTTTTCCAAATTTGACAGAATTTTTCCAAAATGAGAAAATTAACATCATTTTGAGAAGACAATGTGAAAGGCTTCCTTCTTGGACAGACTCTACTCTTCTTCTCTCTCTCTCCCTCCCTCTCTCTCTGTCTGTCTGTACTCGCACACACACACACACACACACACACACACACACACACACACACACAC
>CAJQZJ010032443.1:7650000-7671156 GCA_907164525.1 Lophiomys imhausi
CTCCCTTTCAGTCCAAAAAATGGTTCTTTTTCTTATAACTATAAATACAATACAAAACAACAGAAATAAATAGGCCACAATTATGAGTTATATGGCTTAGCATACATTCCCAATGTCCAGTCCATATGTATTTGGCACCTGACTTTAACATTCTACTATCTAACCATCCCCATGAGTTTAAAGTTCTATATCTAACTCAGCTTTCATACTAACTTGCCTCATAATTTTAAAAATATCTTCTTAGATCCAGAATGGCTGAAAATCAATGCTGTAATGTATGGAGAGAAAATGGGAACTGTCCAGGCAGTCATTGGTATGTCATTTCTTAGTTTTGGAAGCTGCAGGCCCTGCACTTCCTATATAATCAGATATATTTATCCCTCTCAGGTCTCTGAGGTGGTTGAAGAATAGACAGCTAGAGTCTCATAGTTAAATTTTGAGTTGTTTATTATTATCTCTTAAACAAACAAACAAACAAAAGCCAATGACTTCTCTTGCCTCATCTGTGTCTGAGAAGAATCAAGTGAGAAAGAGTCCCAAGTGTTTTTTGTTTTCATCTGCTTTTTGTCTTATTTTATGAGTGTGGGCCTGCACGTATGTCTGTGTATCACATGCAAGCCTGGTGTCCCTGGAGGTCAGAAAAGGGCATCAGATCCCCTGAAACCAGAGTTATAGATGGTTATGAGCTAGCTGGGAACTGAACTAGGGTCCTCTGCAAGAGCAGCCAACACTCTTAACCACTGAGCCACCTCTCTGGCCCCCAGGCCCAACTTTTTGTCTTGTGTTCCTCTTTCTGACAGTCATTTATATCTGGCAATAGTGGTGTCAGATGCTTGGCTACAGCTTGTCCCTTGGAGTAGACAAAGATGAAGAGGCTGAGAAAATATGA
This sequence comes from Lophiomys imhausi, assembly GCA_907164525.1. Lineage (NCBI taxonomy): Eukaryota > Metazoa > Chordata > Mammalia > Rodentia > Muridae > Lophiomys > Lophiomys imhausi. The sequence goes on from CAJQZJ010032443.1 coordinate 7,650,890, forward strand.
AGGGATCCAAAGAAGCTTTGAGAGCAAGGGAACAAACCCTGACCTTCAAATGAGCTCTAAGCTGAGGGCACCACAGACCTGGATGCGTTAGAATCAACCTGAACTACCTAACAAAAGTTTCAGGCAGATGCTCTAGAAAGTTCTGACAACAGTAAGGGAGGTTAGCTTGCATGTCACATGGCACATTAGAAGGTTGGAGCTATTCCAGACTTTGTGTGGGAGTAGTCTAAGGTCCTCTACTCTAGAATTTCCCACCACCCAAGCCAACTTTCCCAGCTTGAGGTCATGCCCTCTCTGCCCTCTTCTCCCTTGCTTCAACCAAGAGTTCCGCCACCTGACAGGGCTGTGACCACTGCCCTGCCCATCCTTCTGCCTACCAGAGGTTTGGCTAAATTTTGTTTCAGATGTGGTGTAATAAGAAAAACAACACAATACTGAAAGTCGGCTGTTAAAATGAGAGGCCCTGTTGGCAGGCTCAGTGATTAAGGAAAGGTCTCTCTATGAAGTTTTTCAAGAAAGGACTTCAGAGCTAACTGACTGTCCTAGGTGTGTACTTCAGTAGTAGAACATTTTCCTATGTTTCATGATGCCCTGGGTTTGATCCTCAGCACTGCAAAAATAGAAGGTTCCACACACTTACATACATATCTTCCTGCTCACATACACACCCTAGCACACAGTCATGTATATGGGAAGATACAAAAGGCCTCAACTTGACCTCTCTGGGTCAGTAGACTGTACTTTGAGCCATTTGTAAAGGAGGAGACACCACTGGCCTGTAAAAATTCAGGTTTAATCTTTGCAGAAAATGTGTGCTTATGTGAAGAATCAAAGAAGATAATAGTTGCAGCCTATGTCACAGGCGTGGACTAATCTTTGATTAAATAATGATATTCAGATGACATTTCTTGGCAACAGGCAGACCAGCTGGAAAAATAAGTCATAATTTCCACAGAGGATAGACTGTTTTGCCATCCAAATCTGGACAAGTACAAACAGCAAAGGTTCTTGATACATTGGAATAAAAGGTCCCCAAACTCTGTTTCCAAAAAGGATACCTTTTCTCCATCACAGATGATGTGGACACTGGCTTACAGATGTGTCTTGCTATAGATGGGAATGTATCTTCTGGCATTTCACTCATCTGTCCTTTCTCCTGGGATGCATAACTTTGACAACTTCTAGTCTAGTTCCTCATTTGTTTTTTGGATGAAGAGACTAAGTTCAAGAGCTGAGACCACCTAGCAGACCATATCTTGACTCTCATCCCAGGACTCTTCCAAGTACACTCTCACTGGAGTTGGCATGTGCAAGGTTATACATGCATGTGCAATCATGGTTATGAGAAAATGTGCACTTTGGTTCTAGACAGACTCACTCTATTGTGAACATACCAATAAAAAGACATGGAGAACATGTCATGGGTAAGGGGCCATGGAAAACCCATGTAGAGTGGTACTTGCTGGAGCCTTTTATCCCCTTAGACTTGAAGAAGGCAAATGAGAGGAGAAACTCTCCCCAACCCAGATGAGAATAAACTAAGCAGAGTGGCCTTGCAGGATGAAGGATGGGAAATTAATACTGTGCCCTCACATTTCTTTCTTCTCCTAACTTGCTGGTGTGCTCCTACTGGATGAATTCAATAGGAGCCTGTGACACAGCCGTCATTGTGCTGGGAGGAAACTGAATAGCAGAGCATCTTTGCTAGATCTCAAGTAGCTTTGTGATGTCTCAGTTCTGTAACTGGGGACAAAAGGCCCAACATACTAATCTGTTTTTCTCCTCCACGTGCTAGTTATCCTTACGTTCTTGAGGGGAACAGTGACTCTGGAAGTGGCCATCTGTAAAGCTCCAAGCTGCACATCCAGAACTTTGTTGTGTGTCCCCCTCACAGCAACACAGAAGCTCCTGCATGATGTGCCAGGCTCCCTGGAGCTAGGCCCCACCCTTGTGAAGGCTATGACCAGTAATCCCACTTTAAAGACTGGAGACAAGGAAGTAATCAGGCAAGGCACAAAACTGTACCATTGCTCACCATACCACACTCCTAAATGGAGACAGCTGGGAACAGCTGGACTGGCTGTGTCCACCAGTCTAGAAACTGCCATCCAAATCTGGCATTTCTGTTCTGCAAGCAACAGAGATGGAATCTCAATTGTCTGAGCAGAAAATGAAGTGTTTGAACTAGTACTATTGACTCTTAAATGTTGGAAGAGGACAGAAAGTCTGTGTAGCACAAGGCTGTAACAATAATAGTTTGGTCAAACAAATGTTTGACCTTCCCATCATGACCTACATGTATGTTGAAGGTGTAATAACATAAAAATATTAAATAATATAGGCATGGTGCTATGGTTTAAGTTTATCTCTATAGTAAGAAGTCTAAAAAGATATAAAGGTACACTTCAACATGAGCACGGGCTGATATTACAGGTCAGTAGGTCCAGCTCCTCAGGAGACCTGAGGATGAGAATTGCAGGTTGAAGGCCAGCCTGGACAACTTAGTGAAACTCTTTTTTTCCCTAAAGAAAAGAGGACTGGTCATCTAATTCAGTGGTAGAGAGTTTATCCAAAATGCCAGAAGTATAGGGTTCAATTCCCAGCACCAGGGAGAGAAATGATAAATATTCTCTCTGTATTGTTTTTTTAACAAGTGATTATTTTGTCTTTATATTCTGAATGATATTCAAAGAGCATGTGTGGCTTTTATAATAGAATGTTTAAAACAGCAAAATGATGTAGACATTCAGAACATGTGGGAATCTTCAGTATGGGTTGAAATTCCCTTGTTTCAATTCGTCTTTCAAGTACAATGGTCTCCTTTCCTTCAAGGGTCCAGAGCCCCAGTGTGACCTGGAGGCCTGGAGGAGAACCAGGAGTGACAGTGTAATGAACACTCTGAAAGCCACCTGCACTCTGAGGGGATGAAAGATTGAAAACAAAAGGAGTGGAGCTTTGGTGTGTGGGGGGGGGTGCTGTTTCCTTATGTATCACTCCAGAAAGCCCCTTATATTAATGAATGAAAACAACCTCTCCAAAAGGGACAGGGACCTGGATGCTGGTTGGTGGTGGGATGGGATGGGAAACTTTTAGGAGAGTTTTGAAGTTCCATATTGAACCTTGGTAAAAGTGAATTCCCTCAAATTAAATATTGCTTTTCCCTAAAGTGACTGAACTACAAGAAAAAGGCAGCAAACACAAAATTCATGTGTGTACATACACAGGTATACATATCCACAAATATATGTGTACATACAGATAATTGTACATACACACAAACTGATTACACAGGAAGAAGTAGAAACTCCCTCGAACTCTTTTAATCTCTAACACTCAGCTCTTGCAAGGGAGATAACTCCTGTATCCCACTAGCTTTCCACTTTTACTTCTGTAGACTGCCTGAACTTGGACTCTTGACTGGTGGCTGACAATTGGTGCCCGGTGGTTCACAAATCCCAGGTACCTGGGATGTTCATTTAAAGTTGTTTTGCAAAGCAGCTTGATTCTGTCACCTGAAATTGTGACCTGTGGACACAAGAGTAGCCCACAAACAGAAAGTTACAGCTTAGTAGCTCCATATGTGGAAAAGACATGGAAGGACTGGCCATCAGTGGGTGCCACACTATGAACCAGCAGGCTATGAACCCATTTTGGCAGGCTGAGGTTCTTTAAGGAGCCCCTCAACTCACCCCTGTTGTTCAGTATATCCTTGAGGAAATCATAAATAGGTTGAAGTGGCCTCAAGAAAAGTGCACTTGATGCTGGCACCTTTCTATTTGCCTGCATCTGTCCAGGCGTCCTTTAGGAGCCATTGTACCCACCCCAGCAGGTGAGACTGGCCGCTGGTACTGAGATGACCAAGGGAGTCACCTTACTAACGTATGCAGTATGGCTGTGTCCTAGGGATTGATGTGACTGTTGCTAAGCAGTGATCCGAGTGACTTGTGACTTTGGCCTTCAGATGGCCATGAGGTAAGCACAGCAGTACCCTGATAGCTATGTCCTATGTCGGACAAAATGGTTAACAGTCTCTTCTAGTGGGAGGGGGTGACACCATTTCCTCCTGCTCCAGCTACATGTGGTCTTGTGGTCTGTAGTAGAGGTCTGGCTGAGGTGAGACTTCATGGTTGCAGAGGTGTCTTTGAGTCGCCTGTACTGGATTGGGACTTTTCAACAATGCAGCTCCCAGGGGCCAGCCACGCTCCTATAAGTAACCTCTATATGTTCCTTTGTCCTGAGTGTTCTTTGGTCTATTGGCTCATTAAAGGACAAAGTTAGGTGGATAAGGGGAAATACCCAATCTATAGCTTGGTTCCCTAGTCTAGGGACTTCTGCCTGATTCTGTTTCTTTTTGCATGTGTGAGTCCTGACCTTCAGATCCTCAGGTCTGTTGATAGTAAGGGGAGCCCCAGGTAGGGTGGGTGCATTGAGCCTGAGGGTGCCTCCGTCTCTTCTGAACACCCTCTGTTGACTTCTGTTGTCACCGCTGTCTTCTCGGCCTCCTCCCTGACAGGTGAGTGCTTCAGAGCTAGCATGGACCTGGCTCTACTAAAACTCAACTTGGTGCCTGAACTCCGGAGATATAAGGGATCTGCATGCTGCTGTGGTCACCCAGACAATCTTAGTGACATGAATGCCAGAATCTTCAGAGGTGGCTTTTCCAAAGGCACAGAGGGCTGGCACCAACCTCTGGAAAGAGTAGATTTTCCTGAGTGTCAGGCTCAGTTGGCAGAGATGAACTTAGACCTCAAGAAGAATGAGCACATATTCCCATTACCTAGAAGTCATCAAGCTGTGATGAGGAAAAAGGGAGCGGGGAGGGGATGGACATTTGTAAATGGGCGCGACATCTGTATTCATCTGAATCCGTGCTGGCCCCCTGGGCATCCCCTAATGAACCACATCTGTTATGGTCTCTCTGGTCTGTATCGTGTACCTGCTCTGTGCTAGTCAACACAAAGTCATTTCCTGTAGTTGCCCCTATCTCTAACAACCTCACTATTTTTTTTTGGGGGGGGAAGAGAGACAAAGAGGTAACTGTCATGATGCCCCCTATTTATTTAATGCTTCCCACACATCATGTTTGTGGAGAGTTCACATGTATCCATTCACCTCACTTCTGAGACAGGCAAGTGTACAGATGGAGCCTGTGGAGACTCCAGAAACCAATCAACTTGCCCCCAGCTGCTATGCAAGAAGAGCTCAGATTCGAAGCCATGGCATTTGAACTCAAGAGACCCTCAGCTCTCCACAGAGTAGTAAGTTCTACCACGAGATGTGAATTAAATCCCACAAGAACCTCACACTTCTTGTTAAAAACCCTTTAATTGATATTCCATTGAAACAGAAACCCAAAATGGAAGGCACACTTCATTTCCCTTGATCTTCTTGTCTGCCTTCTCCTTCTGTCCTACCTTGCTTTTATAAAAGTACTGCCAGCCTATTACTCCAAAGTAGGAACCTTAGGGTTGTCCTTCCTCCTCCATTCTCACCAGTAGCATCTGTGTGGCAGCTGACTTGACTAAGGTCCGATATAAGTACATCGTGCATCTTCCCTTCATATCTGCTTTGACCCCTGACCTCTTGCTAGGACTACTTCCCCTATGCTCTCCCATTCCCAATTTCAATACATCCTTCACAATGCTCATGTTCCTCACCAAGTCTACTCTGGCCAAATGGTAAGCCTTCAAGAAGTGCCTTAGACTCTGGACAAATATATCATGATGGGCTTGGCTGTGTTTTTGACAGAATCATCCTGAGTGGAATTAGGAAGTGACAAGGCAGAGTCTGGAGGTCAGTTGTGTGCACCAGGAGCTGTAGTGTGTCTCACACATTAATGGCCCTGTGAATCACATGGGAGCATTGTTGAAGTGCAGTCCCAGATTCTATGGCTCTGTGGCAAGGACAGGGTCTGTTTTCTAATGAGTTCCCAGGTGGCTCTGATCCTTCAGGACCATAGTTGGAATAATAGAGTGTTAGCAGAGTTCACAACAAAGTCAGGGGTTTCTTTAGTCTATGGCAAGATAAGAGGAACTGTAAACAACAACAAAGCCACTTCTTTTTGACACCAGACATAGGCTAGACTGCTGATGCTTGTTTGTCATAGTCTCGCCTTAATCCTTGCAACCCCAGAGCTTCCCACCATTGTGAATTCTGCGTGAAAACAGGCTGAGCCCTCTGGGGAAGAACCTATCACACCTCGTGACCCTGCCTGGAGTTGCAGGGAATGGCAGCTTACCCTTTAGCCCATGTTCCAAAGTTAGTCCTCTTCCCAGCAGGAGGAAGTATGAGGAACAGTGAGGAACTGGAGAAGAAAAGAATCAGTGCCATGATTTTCCAGTGCTGTTTCCTGAAAACCAAGCATAGCTAGGTTCCAGCCATGTTTGTTCCCAGTCCTTGGGCTATTGCGAAAAACAGGTGATAGGATCAGAGTCACTCAGAGAGCTGCTGTGGTAAGACAGGGAGATTCTAATCTTATCAGAAAGGAGGTTCCTTTTTTGAGTTCTCAGGAAGGAGATAGGGGATGGAATGTCCCAAACCTTAGAGGGACAGAGCATAGGACAGGGGCCTGGAAGGCAGGACTGGAAGTTCTTGCCCTAAGCAGAAAGTGAAGGTCCATGTGGTGGGAAGCCAGGGAGGAGTCCTCTTACATGTAGAGCTGTGTGATTGTGACGGCACAGATGACACAGCCACCATGCTAGCTGGGAGGATGGTCTTCTACAATATACATTCCTAATCGGAAATGCTTGGGACCAAAAGTGTTACAAATTTCATTTTGTTCATGGATTGCAGAATATATTCAGGTAAATAATGAGGAATCGTAGCAACGAGACCCAAGTCTAACCAGGTATTTCATATGTTTTCATATATGTCTTGTGCACATAGTAGGAGGGTAATTTTTAATAGTATTTTTGGTGTGCTTGTCTTTAACTACAGTCCAGTGGGATCGCATGCAGAATTTCCCATTGTGGTAGTCTGGCTGTTTGTCACTCTGGTACTCCCTCTTCCTCCTCCTCTTCACTGTCCCACCACACAGAGACTGTAAGTTCTGCCACATCCTGAATACATGGCGCTGTTCACCATCTGCTTCCATCTTTGGAAGAGGAGGGCAACATAGGCAGGAGATGAAGAACATCTTTCTGTCCTGAGACTCAACCAGAGACCGTGCCTTCATATCCCAGTTCTCTTCCACGCCTTGAAAATCAGGGAGGCAATGAGAAGAAATGAGTCAGCAGCTTGTGTCCTGTCTTTGCCTCTCCTCTCCACCCCAGGGAGCGAATACCTCAGTTCCCAAAGTCTCTGAGTCAGGAAGGTCGCCCTGAGGACATCTGCCTGTTTGTCTAAAGCATGCCAAGCAAGAAACAGCTGCTGAGACTAGCTCAGGAGGCATCACTTCCTGTCTTCCAGGGGACCAGGCCAGGTGTGCCTCTACCCTCCTTCCCAATTCCTGCCACGCTGCACACGATGCTTTAGTACACAGAAGGCATTGGCCACCTGATTCTATTCCAGAGACCCAGACCAGGGCCCTGGAGGAGCCCTGCCAGCATCTTCTCCCAGGATGCTAAGCATCAGAATTATCAGAAAGGAAGCAGGGGATGGAGTGTCCCAAACCTTGAAGGGACAGAGCACTGGCCCAGTGTTCAAGTCTGCTTGGACTGTGTTGTCGACCTCAGGCAAACCTTTCCACCTTGTTTCCCTTTGAGCCCCAGTTTCCTCATTTCAAATGTAACCCCCCACTTCCCTGACAGAATAAATGTATCTCTTCCAGGGAGTCAGAAGCATATGATACATAATTTAATCTGGTCATTTCAACTCTACTATGGTTGGCTAATTATGTATCTGACTCTCCATATAGGCCATCAATGTCTTAAGGCAGGAGGCACTTTTCAGTCTCCCCTGGTACCCTTTCAGCCCTGAGCCTCCATCGTCTTATCTTAGTTGTTTGAATGCACTGAGGGATTCCAGAACACCAGAACCAGCTACTTTTCACACATGTATTAAGATGCCCATGTTGTGTAACCACCTGCTACAATGCCTGTGAATAGATAATCCCTGCCCCCATGGAGGACCAGAGTACAGTAATTGGAAATGTGCTCTGTGCCACAGATCTCTGTCCCACACCTCCCACATGTTGTGCTGAATTATATTCTGACAATGGTCTAGTGGTGTCCTGTTGACCTATGAACCCTGTAGTGCCCAGAATGCCTAACATCTCTCAGCAGAGATAGGGAGGATTATGTCTGGGGTGAGAAGGTGATACCAGTGTTGGGCACTGGAAAAGGGTGTGAGCTGCAGATCAGATCTAAGGGGAGCGTGTGAGAAGTAAGGAGAAGGTGAGAAAATTGCTAGACATAGCACTTGCTTCCAGAGACTCTGTGAGAATTGAGGGGGAAATGTGGTAGCCCTCAGAACACATGGCAAACTCTTCTCAAGGATGACCTTTGATGGTATTCATTGATGCCATGGCCTCATACTGTGAGCAGACCAGGGACCCTTTGGGAATTGTGTGAAGTTGAAGCTGAACATTCCAATGTGACTGTACTCTGTGATAGAACTTTTACAGAGGCAATGTTAAATGAGGTCACCAGGCTGAGGTCTTTAATCCCACAGAGGTTTCTCACGACGTGTGCCCAGAGGAAAGGCATCATGAGGGCCCAGCGAGCAGGCAGCCACCTGCAAGTCAGGCGTCACCAGAAACTGACCCTCCTGCCACCTTGATTAGACATCCAGCTCCAGACTGTGAGAAAACATACATCTGCTGTTTGAGCCGCCAGTCTGTGGTAGCCTGCTGTGACAACCAAGCTGACTAATACCATTGGCCTCTTCGTGAACACTGCCTGTCATGCCCCTGCCCCAGGGGAGGGGCAGAAGTCACAATGCATGGGCTCAGGAACAGACTCTATTGAAGGGGTGGGGGGTGAACAGCCAGTGAGGGAAGGCAGCACCAACTCTTTCTCATCATGCAGTGGGGACCGACAGTGAGAGTTTTAATTCGTACATAGGAATTTTGTCCTTCCTGCCCACCCTGCCATAGAGAAGCAAGAAAATATCTAATCATGGGGCCAGTAAACAGATGACTTAGTATATGGTAGCAGAGTCTCAAGGACCAGCATTTAGTACAACTAGGAACACTAATGCTCTGTACTTGGAGTTCCTGTGAGAACTCCTGTGTGAGTGAGTGTGTGTGTGTGTGTGTGTGTGTGTGCGCGCGCGCACACACACACACACTCTAGTCCTGAAGCCAAATAGAAAGAGAATAGGATGGAACTGACCAGAGCGCTGTCTGCCATGAGCATCCCAAGTCTCTATCTACGGCCCCAGAGCAGGACCACTTAGAAGCACAGGCAGAGGCGGAGCCCAGGCTTGCTGTAAGGGTGCTGTAGGATACTTGTGCCCACTTGCTCCTCGGCAGCTGGTTTGGGGTCTTCATAGCCTCAAGTGTTACAGAGACATGGCCCTGGATGAAGGACACCTGCCTTCCTCCTCTGTACCTCTCTTCAACGCTGTGAGCCCACCGTCACTCAAAACCCCACTCTTGCTTCACAATCTTTATAAAAAGTGGAGCCAAAGTACTGGTACTGAGTCGAGCTGGCCATGTGAACTCTCTAAATGGTGCTTCTGTCCCCTGATAATGTTAGGGGTCCCTGCATTATCCAGTCAGGGATACCAGAGGAAACCACTGGCCTCTAGTTTCTTTGGGCTGCCCAGACTCTAGTCTTTGTTCAATGCATTTGAGTTTTTGGCATCCTGTCCCTACATCTGCACGCCATTATTCTCTTCAATGCTGATAGTCATGCCCTATTCTTTTGTCCTCCATCACACAAGAGCTTTGTTTCTGTTGGTGCCTCCTCTGGAGCCCAACAGGAGCTGTTAGACCTTGCCTGCTCCTATATGGCTGTGTGTGTGTGTATGTGTGTGTGTGTGTGTCTGTGCATGTGTGTGTGCGTGTGACCCTATGGAAAACAAAAGAAGGAACTAGCAAGAGAGCTGACTTCACAAAGTTTCTCCCTTATGTGGCCTTCCTCAAGTTTGGATAATGGCTCATCTTTGGAGAGTTCCCTCACTGTTCTGGTTCATTTGAGTCATAAAGGAAGATCATAAACTGAGTGGCTTCTAAACCATAGAAATTAATTTCTCACTGGTAGGGGGATGGGGCAGACTGGGAAGGCCAAGATCAATTTGCAGGTAGATTTAGATTTGGGGAGAGGGCCACTTCCTGGTTCACAGAGGCCATTTTCCACCTGTACTTGGTGGGAGGGACTGAATGAACACCCCACCCCAAGGGCACTCTCCATCTGAAAGGGTACTAAATCACTCATGAGCTTGTCACTACCCCAAATACTACCATTTTAGGAGTTAGGATTCACCATCTTAATTATGGGCAATACGAACAGTTCCTAACAGTCACTTTCTGGAGTTATCCCACAGTGTTAAACTATGTTTTGAAAAAAGTCCCAGTCCAGTGTAATAGCAAAGCTTTGCACTGGCCGGCTGGTCCCAGATGGGCTCTGAGCAGTAGCAGGGGCTGTTGGGCATTTCTTTATTATTTCTCCTTCCTCCTTCCTTTCTACTGACTGTTGTCCTGGCTCATGGAGTGGGAGGGGAGAAGAACAGACATCCTCTCTGTCTAATTGATTGTGGTGTGGCCAGGGGACCCATAGGTCCCCAGATAGAAATGTTGGCTCCATTTCTTGGAATGCTTTTTTTATTTGGATCCCTCTGTCATGCCTTTCCTTGGCATAGGAGACACAGGCTAGTTGACATACCCTTCTCTCTGGGCCACCTCCATCCTTTTTGTTGGAGTTGCCTTGCCTCTGGCAGGGAGTCCTTTTAGCCAGAGGAGATCTTATCAAAACCAGACCCACCTACTGAAGCTTGACCTGGCCCATGGGAATCACCTGTGTTCTCTCTCCATTGTCACCTTCCCTCTGTTTCCTCCCCAGGCTCGGCTTCTCCAGCCTCTTGCCTTCAGATTTCTCCAGACAGAGGTCAGGACAGCAGTGTTCCCCAATCAAGGGGTTCCCCAGTGCTTCTGTCATAGGCTCACTCAATTCTGTTGCTGGTGGCATTAAGACTCGAATTTCTGCAGGACTTGGCCAGAGCTAAAGTCAGTTTCTTCCTATGGGAAACCCCCACATCTGGCTGGAACTGGGGAGCCCCTATCTCTGCTGTGGAGCCTGGGATCATGGTAGGGTCACTGGTTGCTCTTCCTCCCAGGAAACATTCCCGTTAGTCAGCCACCAGTCCTCATCTATGCCATGGAGAAAGTGGGTTACCTAAAGGACCACTGTTCCTCAAGCTTGCAGCCTAAGGAGTGCAAAGAATATGTAGCCTCCTAAGCATTTTTAAGTGGGTACCTAAAGGTTTTGTTTCATTCTCATCACAGCCATTAATATTTGCAAAATGTGTAATGTCTGGTATGTTGAACCTGCTTTGGGAATTTTTCATCAAAATCCTTTTTTAAAATGGGAACTGTCCAAGCAGTCATTGGTATGTTCTTTCTTAGTTTTGGAAGCTGCAGGCCCTGCACTTCCTATATAAGCAAATATATTTATCCCTCTCAGGTCTCTGAGGTGGTTGAAGAATAGACAGCTAGAGTCTCATAGTTAAATTTTGAACTGTTTAGGAATCAAGAGGGTGTTATAGATCTAAGAAGATACTCTTAAAAGTGTGTTGCAAGATAGTATGAATGTTGAGTCACATATAGACCTTTAAACTCATGGAGTTGGCTAGATAGTAGAATGTTAAAGTCAGGGGCCAAATATGTATAAACTGGACATTGGGAAGGTATACTGGGCCATTTAACTCTCATAAATGTGGCATATTTATATCTAGTATAATACTTACTGTTATAAGAGAAGGAACCATCTGTTGGACTGAAAGGGGAAACTTCTGGGGGGAAGAGGGTGGAAGGGCGGGATAGGAAGGGGGAATAGGGAGGGGTTTGTTACTGAGATGTAACTTGAAGAAAAAAAATAAAGTATTTAAAAAAAAAGAATTTTTGACAGACTTCAAAATAATAATAATAATAATAAAAGCTAACCTGCTAAACAGGAACTTTTATTTTAAAAATGAAAATTTGGCTTTCTCTTTTCAGTTTGATTATCTGTACTTGTGATGTTGTGGAGGAATCTGTATTCAGTACGGTCAGGCTGATGGGTGGGAGGTAAACAGACAGGCTGATGGGAAATTGGAAAGGTGGGCAAGTAAAGAGGTGGACAGGAGGGCAAGCAGGAAGGTGAGCAGCAGAGAGTAACAGGGTTTTGCAAGGATTAAATAGTCCTGCCTTCGATTCTCAACAGACTCTTTCTTGGAATCCTATGCTTGGTGCCCTGGGAATTTTACAACCCAGGGAAATGTAAAAGTCAACTTCAAGATAGTCAGAACCTTTATTTTGTGGGAAACTAGAAACGACCAGTATATGCTTGGACAGACTGGTTTTAGGAAAGGCTGGTTAGGAAGAGTGGCTGGAAAACGCTGTCTTCGAAGTGATGTCTGGGCAGCAGTTATGGGAAAGTGTGTGTGCCTAAGGATACCCCATTGGAAATCTCCTGGCCTAATGGTGACTGGACCTTCCATGGTCCTTTAGAAGTTCCTTTAGTAGATGCTGCACAGGTGGCCTGACACTGCTGGGCAGAATTTGATACCTTAGCACCCTTGGTCTCAGAACAGAGCTCTCTTTTGAGATGGATGTGACAGGAAAGTCCCCTCTGACCATCTTGCTTGGCTCACAGGGGGCTGAGTAAAGCCTGTGGACCACAATCCCACATCAGTGGAAAGTGAGCCATCAGAGTCTCTGCTGCCATTGTCCCTGCTCCTGCTCCTCCCTGTGTGGGAAGGGGTGTGATGGGGAATTCTGGGCTGAGCAACCATTTCCGTATGGTCAGGGCTTTGGTGTGGGCGGCAGTGGGAGACACAGCTGGCCAGCAGGGGCTGGGGGATGTCTCGGGGGGGGACAAGGCCTGGGCCAGGGCAGAGTGTGTCAGCCAAGTGGAATCCCAAAGGACCCATTTTCAAAGCCATTTGCAGGGCTGAGCTATTTCTTTGTCTGCACTTGAGGACCCCCCACTTGCCGCCTCAGCCTGGGAAAGTGTGTGGAGCCAGGGCCACCACCGTGGCCTCTAGAAGCAGCGTGAGTGGAACAGACAGCTGCTCCTTACTGAGCCTCCAAGGAGTTGGTTGTCTGGCCTATCCCCAGCCTTATGGTGGAGTTGGCTTCTGCCTGGGTGGTGAGAATGGACAACACAAAGAGGTACTTGATCCAAATAGCCTGTCATGCTTCCTGGTCACTCACCATTGGAGGGAGGGGTGGGTGCATGCCCTGGGTGCCACTCTCTCCATTTAGTCTTCAGAAGTTTGCTTAGGATCTTAGGATCTTGAGAAGCGCCTTAGCTACTCCAAGCCCCAATTCCCTCTCCTGAAGTGGATCTGGCCTTTAGGATTAAATGAATAAAATGAGATCAAGAGTGCTGAGGTATCTGGCTCGCCACATGTGCCCAGTGATGTCATGTCTCTGAGGTGGAGATGTCTTGTTCTAAGAGGCTGGATGACGATGATGCAACAGTTAATAGCTCGGTTTCCGCGTCTGTCAGAAGCCATTGTGTCTGGCTTTGGGAAGGCCTACAGAGCGACCTCACCACATGTCAGATGGAGTACTTACAAGATTCTCTACATAGTGCCCTGGCTGTAAACTACAAGGCAATTAGACCACCTATGGATCTCAGAATCATGGTGATGATGGAACATACAAGTGCCCAGTGACACGTGGAGGAGAAACCTGTGCCACTCTCCCAAAAGCTAATCTCACTGCTACAGTCCATGCATTCTGCACTGAAGCAAACGCTGGGCACAGGGCAATTGGAATTCTTCAGAGTGGAGGAGATCTATCACCTTCCACATCAGATCCTTCAGCCTGCAGATGAAAACCACCACCGCCCAGTTCCATGGACTCTCAGTGGCACCACTGATGGCTTCAAATGCAGCTCTGATTGAATCAGAAATTGTCCCTCACCTAGCAAGTCATCTAAATATTCCACACATTATAAGTTTGCAATGGCGGTTTCAATGATACGCTTAACAGAGGATGTGTTAGAGCCACCACCACAGGCAGCATTTAAACAATTACCTGCAGAAACACTCAATACACCTGTCACTAGAGCCAGAATTACCACCCAGAAACATACCCTTCCCTTTTCACTACCCCCCAGCCAGCCTTATCCTGTGTCTCCTAGGAGTCCTTTCTCCTCCTGAAACATGCTGAGGTGAGCAAAGGGCCCAGGTCACAGCCCAGGAGACACTGGTGGGAAATCTCAGGCAACAGTCCAGATGTGGTGCAGCCGGCAGGCAGCAAACAGTTTTGCTTAACCTGCACAGTTCTCCAAAAACAGTGAATGCTTCAAGATTAGAAAGCCACAGCAAAAAAATAAACACACACACACACACACACACACACACACACACACACACACACACACACACAAACACATGCGCAAGTGCACATGAAAATATAAACACTAAATTTTAGCTTCTTGTAGCAAAATAAAACTTGGTAATCACAAGCTCCATGTCCACTATCAGTTAAGCCTAGCAACAGTAACCATGGCCAGGCATGGTTTCACACACTGTTCTTTGCTACATCATTAATGACTCAAGACAACCTTACCATGATATATAGCAACAGACTATTGCTTCTATTTGAGAACTCAGAGGACAGAGAGAGGGCAGGTGGCACATGCAAATCACACAGCTGGCAGTGGGAGAGGCAGATGTCAAGGAGCTAGCCCCCCTAAGGCAGTGAGGAAGACTGTCTGCTCTAGGTTCCCAAAGGCAGGCTTGCAACCTCAGACATGGAAGGCCTTGGGATGGGGCATGCCTACAGCATGACCCAATCAGTCCTCCCACCTGCACAAGTTTGAGAATAACATGAACTACATCGCAAGACCATCTTCAACAACAAGTCTGGACAGGGATGAGGATTAAACTGTGTGATGGAGCACTTGCCAACCATGAGCAAAGTCTGAGTTTGGTCTTTGGTATTAGAAGAAGAATTAAAAAAAAAAAAACCTTTGGTAGATTAGTATGAAACAGTCTATCAGAGTACATCCTGAAGGGTACAAGTAAGGTCCAGTCTGTCATGAAATCTGTTTTATTCATTTGTAGCCAGTTTATTCTTAGGGTCAAGATTGCTTAAAATCAGCTATCAATTATGAAGTGGGAAGACAGTCTGAATGAACTCAGACAGTCTAGCAAATACAGAGCAGGTGTTTCTAGAGTGCCAACAGGGAAGATGACCCAAAGATGGCAATGAGAAGAAAGCTGGACACTTAGCTCATATTCATGCACAGGAGAAAGAGGTCCACGGGAGAGAAATCAGCACTGCTAAGTGGCAGGTGTCCATGGGCACAGGGATGAGGAAAGGGAGATGGCCGGAGAGGTTGCTGAGAATACAGGGAGAGGGCTCATTAAAGATAGCCAGTCATGACTTACACTGGTCCAGAGTTGTGGAAGTATGAAGTAGAATCAGAATAGCCACTTGCAGAGGTATGGAAAGATGAGAAGTCCAGAAACGGGGGTGGCTTGGACATCCTAGATGTAAAAAACAGTTGACAAAGGGCACGATGAAAACAGAAAGGTTGTCCCTTGGATGTACTGATTTCAGATGTTACTCCTTATTTCTGCTACTTTCTAGTCTATAAAGCAGGCTCTGTCTGAAGGGGACAATATGAAAATCCATGAGCACTTTGAGCCACCACTCTGTAGCTGCTGCAATGACTGAAGACACCGGGGTTTTTTGCTTGGACGGACACAGTGGTTGACATTGCTTGGAAACTCAGTGGGCCACACGGAGAACAGAGTGGAAGATGTAAAGTGGGAGTTAGGGGCCATTCTGAGGGGTGAATGAGGAGACTGGCCTTGCAATGTCCTTCTTACTGCAACAAATCCTATGTCACTGTGTTTCAAACCCGTCTCTGTCAGGAGGATGTTGAGCCCGAACTGTGTATTCCTTACAGAATGGTCTATACAGCTGTAGAGCTGTCCTGGCAGAAATGGAAGGTATGTTCATCATACTGTCTTAGTGGTATGTCTTTAATAACCTGAAACTGGAGTTCTACCAGACAGTATGCACAACCTGATCATTGTACCATCTCGTGCTGTGTGGAATTGTTGACTTCTTCAAAGAAAACCCTAAATAAAGCACAGCTTATGACCGCATGCTCTGGTTTGGCTTTTGAATGCAGCAGAGGCCCCTAAAAAGGAGGGGTTCTGGCCTCTTCCCCCGGAGGTCCTGCCCTGGGCAGTGCAATGGTCAAGGATGTCACGTGAGCCTTACCACAGCAGCGTCTTCTCAGTTCCTAACTGATCTATCTCCTTCTGTGCTCCAGCCCCATCTCAAGAAGCCTTGAGACTATGAACAAACCAAGAAAGACAAAGCTGACAGTTTTGTAATGCATTGTCAATGCATGTCACCCAGCTCTGGATAAGCTGAGACAAGATGATAGGTAAGTTTTCAAGTGGAGCATAGAGGAAGCCAGTCTTGAAACCCGAGGAAGTATGAGAGCACCCTGGATCTCCATGAGTCTGCCCTTTGGGACTCAGGTCTTTAGACAACCTGGAATGCACCAGCAAGGCTGTGAATAAGGATGGGGTCAGGGCCAAAGGCCTAGTCCAGTGTCCCCTCTGCCTGAACAGGAAGCAAAGATATCACCTGCAGGACTCTGCAAATGAGGCCTTGATGTTTTTTCCTCAGATCACCGTCGCCATGTCTCCTGTGTGTTAGCCATATTTTGTCACTGTGACAAAACTTCTGAAAGAAACAATTTAGAAGGGAAAGGGTTAAGTGTGGCTCACAGTTTCAGGGTTTTCAGTCCATGGTGAACTGGCCTCAATGCTGTTGAGCCAGTGGCAAGATAGAGACATCATAGCAGAAGGGCATAGCAGTTGGAAAGACGGGAGGGAAGGAAGAAGTGAGAGGAGAAGGGTGAGGAGGAGGGGGCAGCAGTGTCTGGGCACAATACACACCCTATGCAGTCACACCATCAGTTACCTGTTTACCTCCTCCGACCAGCCACCTGCTGATGGCTCATCCATTAATGAACCCATCACTGATGAAGTTAGTGTCCTTATGATCCAGTGACTTGTGATCCTTTTGACTTCACTGCACCTCCAGCTGGGATTAAGCCTTCAACACAGGCATCTTGGGGGCAGTGGGGGAGGGGAAGCATGGAGAGGATCACACCCTCCCCCATCACACACAGATTGCAAGAGGAGGGAGTTGTACTTTAAATTCTTACAAAAAGAAGGAATCTGATCCCAAACCTTCTGAGTGGAGATTGTGCTTTTCACACAGCAGCCTTGGTCTCCGTCAAAGGCAGTGATGCACGCATGAGTAAAACACGCACTGTCATGTCTGGATGCTGCTGGGAGTGTGGGGCATTGCAGCCCTTTTGTGATCAATTAGATACCAGACTAGAAGCATTCCTGGGTGTTAGTATGTTGGTCATTGTAACGTTGGTTTTTACATTCTTTTCCAGGCAGCATTCTACATGGCTAAAAGCAATGAGCAGAAATGCTTTCATTCAGGCTGGCTCTTCCAAGGAAGAGCACTCCCACTTCCTATCCCCCTCTTAGGTCCTTGCACCTTTCACAGACTGAGGCTGGGTGTTCTAGAACTGTCCCTAAAACATGGCTTGACTCCTACTCAGAAGTCACTCAGTCTTCATCCTGAATTCGAACTGGATTTGGTCCTCAGTCCTGTGGTCCCCAAAAAGGGCCTTGCAGCAGGCTTCTCCAGATAGTCTGAGTGCACATAAGGGGACATCCAAGACTGGGTACTGGTGGACAACAGGCATACACAGGCCAGCAGAGGAATGGAAAGAGGGAAGACTGAAAATCAGAAGCAGCATGGCTAGGGCCTAGTGCTAGCTAAAAGTGGGAGGCTGGTACGTTGGCCAATTGAGTGAAAGGGAAACTGTGTCATCTTTTTTCAAACCTTGCCATCCTAGGATGTTGATTTAGTTTCATGTCTACTTTGTGCTATGAAATAGCTAAAGCTTGTCTCAATTTATAAGCTACAAAAACCTGAGGCTCAAATGCATTCACTTGCCTAACCAGAATTCCACAGTTAACAGACTGAGGATCTGGGTTTGCATACAGACTTGACTGTGCCCTCTAGGACCGAGAAGTGAGTGTGAGGTCCTGGGGCTGGTTCCAGGTGTGCCACAGTGGAGGGTGTAGACAGTAACACCCTGGAGACAAATGCCTCCACCACCATAAGAAGGCTGCTTCCTACTTCACCTACCCAACCCTGAGCATACCCAGTCTCTACCTGGAAAAGAGACTCACATCCTTGAGTACCCAGAGGTGGGTTGGCTTGGTTCTGAGAAAATGAGTAATCTGGTATGCTCTGGGGTAAAGCAGGCTGCAAGGTCTCTCTAACCAGCCTCTATCCCTTGGGCTCCAAGTATAAGCAGCTGGAGGCATGTGGAGTTTGCCTAGTCCTTTCACCGCACAAGGCCCCAACCCTCCTCCTTCCTTCCCTGCCTGTCCTCTGCAATTAGCAGTCTACCACCTAGATGTAGCAGACAGCCTGAACTTTTCTGCCTACAGCAGCCTTCTGAGCCTGAGGCCCCTGGAGATTCTCAAAGGTCACAAGAAAAGGGCTGCTTTTCCGGGTTTCTACTTACTGGTCTTCAGGATTGCTTCATCGAGGTGCCTTGCTTGTTTGTGTAGAAGTGTTGAAGGAATCTTATACATTGAGGCCACAAATGTGCACATGAGAGGACATTAAAAGGACCTTGGCCCTAGCTGCCATGTCCACAGTTGGCACTGTTGTAGGTTCAGTACTTCTCAACGGTTGCTTAGCTATAGAGTCTTACGCAAGTAACATTTCATGTAAAAGTCTAGTTGGTGAAAATAGACCAAAGTAGGCTCTCTCTGCCTAAAGATGGGTGGATGCTTGGAGACCTAGGCTTCAGAGCCTTTGTCTCCAGGGCCCTTCCTTGTCCTAATAGCAGAACCTAAAGCTCCTGACCCAGTTTCCCAGTGTTCTGGAAACCACTGTGCCACCGCACACCTTTTGATCCACCAGGAAGGAAACAGCATTCCAAAGACAGTGGACCATTTCTACCTTCTCAACAATAAACAAACAAACAAAAAACAACAACTAAGATGAGAGTTGGCTTAAGTATACTGAATTTGGAACCCAAGTTCCTCTTCCAGTTTGGGACAATCTTGTTGGAACTCTTCCTTTACTATGCTAAATTATCAATTGCTAAAAACATAGAATCAGACAGGCAGCCGACTTAAGTTTATTAAGAGAATGCTAAGTGCCTCGTGGTCATGTTCAAAGTACACAGGTCAGTGGCCACTCCAAGAAATAGAAAAAAGAGACCCCCAAGTATAGATGGGGTGCTAGGACAGCTTGTATAAAATGCCATGGTGTGGTGGTTTAAATAGGTATGACCCCCATAGATTCATGTGCTTGAATGCTTGGCCTATATGGAATGGCACTATTAGGAGACACGGCCTTGTTAGAGGAAGTGTGTCACTGTGAGAGCTGGCTCTAAGGTCTCAGATGATCAAACTAGGCCTAGTGTGGCATTCACTTCTGGTGCCTGTGGATCAAGATGTATAATGATAACGGACTAAACCTCTGAACTGCAAGCCAACCCCAATTAAATATTTTCCTTTTATAAGAGTTGTCATGGTCAGGGATGGAGAGATAGTTCAGTGGTTAAGAGCACTGGTTGTTCTTTCAGAGGACCTGAGTTCAATTCCTAGTATCCACATGATGGCCTACAACCATCTGTAACTCCAGCTCCAGGGGAACCAATACTTTCTGACTCTCATGGGCACATGGTGCATATATATTCATACACACATTAAAAAAAAAAAAAAGCAAGACTCCCCTTCTTGGTCCAGCCTGAGCCGTGAGGATGAGCTTGTAGCTTGAGTGGAATCTCAGAGGAAGGCAGGATAACCTGCGAAGGCATGAGGAAAAGGGCTTTCTTTCCAAGGAGTATTAAGGTCCAGATGGGAGCCTGAGAGTTGTGTGATGTGAATGAACCAACATGGCTGGAAAGAGGGATGCAAGGCAGGGAAACACTGGAAAGGATAAAGCAGAATTTTAAAGTAGGGTCTATGCAGTTCAAGATGCGACCTTCCAGTTGCTGTATGGTGATGGATCTGAGTACCAAGGATACAACCAGAAGGCAAGTTAGAACATTATCACAGTGGTACTGGTGAGTTCTGATGAGGGAGGGCCCAGA
>CAJQZJ010032443.1:7671166-7696631 GCA_907164525.1 Lophiomys imhausi
ATACATACATACATACATACATACATACATACATACACACATACATACATATATTAACTGGCAGGTGACCTAAAGGCTTAAGTAGCCAATACCCGTACAAAATCTGGAACACAGGCACACTAAGGAGGCATGTGAGTAGGGCAGAAGCCCCAGGGTAGGTTCCATATGATAGAGTTCATCAGATCCCAGACCAACACCACTTCCCTGACCCTGACAACATCCCAGAACAGCTGTGGAAAACTCTCCAACATGGAGAACCTGTTTTTCCTCCTCGTACCAATCAATGGAAAAGTTCAGGCAATCCAGTCAAGCTGGAGTGGAGGCCTGTGTGTGATGACCATCTCAGGGTCTCCTAAGGGGTCCCACTTGTGGTTCTCAGAGAGTGCCAGTGAATGTATCTGTCTTAGTGGCTCAGTATATCCATAGCACAACAACTGTTATGAACTGGGGGTTTATACATGGCTACATTAATTTTTTTTCTGGTTCCAGAGGCTGGGAAGTTCAAGTCAAGATGCTGCAGCTCCAAGGTCTGGTGAGACCTACTCTCTGGCCATAAGACAGCGATTGTGGCCTCATGTAGTAGAAGGGCCTGTTTTGTGAAGCCCAACACATCAGTTTGGACTGCTCTGCTCCAGTATTAAATCACCTAGCAAATGCCCTCCCTGTAATAGAGTAGCATCACACTGGAGATTAGGTTTCAGCCTAGGAATTTGAGGGGATGTGCTCATTCAGACTACAGAACAGAGCAAAGAGAGAAAAGGTAGACTGAGGTCCAGAACCTGAGAGCACGCTTAGGAGCAGTTCCAGAAGCCCAGCAAAGAAACTGCTAAAGTCAAGTTGCCCCCGGTTGCCCTCTCAAAGTAAGGGGTTAAATATCTCTTTAAAAACCCTACAGTGCCTTGGAAATCAGCTGAATGGCCTCTCCGTACAGCTCCTAATGTCCCGGGTGCACTACCTAGCGTTCTGATGAGATATAAACGGTAGATTTTATGGGCAGCGGCATGGGCCAGTGGGCTAAGGACAGGCCGGGGAGTCAGCAAGGACGCAGTCTGGGCGCCTGGTGACCGCTTGACTCAAGGTGTGACCTTGGGCTGGTTGCCTAACCTGTTTACACCTTAGTTTCCTTGGCTGAAAAATGGGAGTCCTGACACCAGCGGGCCTCACAGGGGGCCCATGAGCAGGCCCTAATTGATGGCTGAAGTGCACCCTGGCTGTCTGGTGCTAGTAAACAGCTAAGTAATTACGCGGCGCCTTGAAGCTGGCAGCCCACACGCAGGGCACTCTTCCCAGGCTGAGGGACTTTCTCGGAGTGAGGCCCAGAAAGCCTGGCTCAGCTAAACTTCAGGCACTCACCTCGCCAGCACCTCCCGGGTGAGCCTCTCTCAAGGTCATTGTTCATTCTCCTGGAGAGCTGTCTCCTCAGGCACTGATGTCTCTTCTCTCAGACCTGTTTTTAACCTTCCTTTCTGTAAGGTGTGGCTTTCCCCCCCCTCTTGAAATTGGCAGTCTGATGAACAATGCCATTCATAGAGTGGCCACTTTATGTGAGACATTGCGCTAGGTCCTTCCCGCAGCTTTTTTGATTACAGGGACAGTGTAGGAGACTCTGCTGTTACTACTCACCAGATGTGGACACAGAGGCAGGGAACCAGGAACTCCTTGTAGTATTTCCAATAGTCTCTCCATCACTGGGCTTGCTTCATGGGTGAACTTGCACAGTGGGGAACAGTCAAGGGTTTGCCCCAAAGTTCTCTGGCTTCTAGGACCTCAAGCCATCTCTTTCTGCCTTCCTTGCTGGTCTTTCATTTCATGTGGTATACAGAGTTGAAACAGTCAGAAGCATCACTGCTCTGTGCTGCAAGGAATTGTACAATCTCTTCTTGTTTCCACCTGAACTTACCGTGGAGCCTGGAACAAGCCACCTGGCCTTTCTAAATGCATTCATTTCCAATGATGTCTCTTTTTTTTCTGTGTAATTCTGACTACAGCAGGGCTAGATATTGTAGCCAGGATATCCACTTCCTATTTATTCTCAAATAAAATAAAAAATATTAGATAACTGCTGTCCCTGGCTAGGGTAAGTGATCCTTCATTCTTTGGGTACAAGTTTCTGCCAAAGGAACACAGATGGAGAGGGGGAAAATATCAGGGTTGGATTTAGATAGAGAGGGAAAACATGCTCAGAATGGCAATATGTTCTTATAGGAACATTGGAGCATTATAAGGTGGGTTTTTGTGTGTGAACAGAGAGAGAGAGAGAGAGAGAGAGAATTGCCATTGGGTAGGTTCTCGCATACCTGTGAGCTGTTACTTGAGCGTAGGTGCCCTTTGGGAACATCACAACTGTGTGGTGATGGCCCTTCAGTCTCTCTGTCCTTCCAAGTCCTGAGGCTGCTGCACCTCTTTTGCTTTGTGTTCTTCTCATGCAAATGCTGCCTCTTCCTTTCATCTCATCTGTACAAATCCATGAGTGGCACATAACAGCTCATGTTGTGTAACTGCCTTAGAGGTATGGGATTCTGTGTTTGAATAAATTGATTAGGAATACCAGTTGGGGCGAAGGGGCATCTCTGGCAGTGGAAACCACAAGCAAATAAAGGGCTCCAGATTCCACTTGCCTTAAAGGTGCTTTGAATACTAGGTCTTGTTAGCTTCTCCTTGTTCTCTGGAATCACCCTCACAAGGCTGTGCAGATAGATGCAGGGTGATTAGAAGTCCTCGATACTGCTTCCTTCATATCCCAAGTATTCCCACACCCAGAAGAAGTATGTTGAGAATGGGTGTGGATCTGGCAGTAGCTATGTTTGTGGGGAACAGGCCTGTCGACCTAACAGGGATGTCCGGTGCTGCCCCGAGGGTGTCCAGAGCCTAGAGTGTAGGGCTGCACCTGATAAACGGCTCTGGCAGCAGAGAAAGGTCAAAAAGATGGAAAGACAAGATGATGAGAGGACTGGACAGCTGGTTCTTGTCTTTGCCCTTTCTTTTCCTGAGCACCAGAGCTTGGAATCTGAAGGCCCTAGAATGTGACATGGCCTGACATTTGGCATCTGAGTTTATGGGAACCAGTGAAATGACAAGAGAAACCACTGTGCCTGAGGCTAACCCTAACATGGACAGAGCTTTTCTCACATCAGCTCATTGGGAGTTCATGGGCTACGTGGACAAAATTTCTCAGTACAGAATATCAGACTTTTCTGCTAGAAGTTTAAGACAAGGTCACTGTCAACATCACCAGGTGTATAAGTGGCAGAGTCAGCACTAGAACCCAGGCCTTGAAATTTCTAAAGCCTTGTTTTACGAGTTTTTTTTTTTCTCTCTAAAACTGTGGCAATAACCCCAAAGGTCAGGACTAAGCTCAACAACAAATACTGTGCAGACACCAGATGTAGAGACTCCATCCACTTAATCCACCTCCTAGGTAACAGATGTTCTTCGAAGGTGTGCTTAAAGAAATCCATGACACAGTGAATGAGCCTTGCGCCCTCCTCCATCACCCTGTCTCCACGTTACCCCTCCCAGCGCAACCTTCTCTAGCGTATCCCTCCCTTGTGCATACTGCAGCTCCCTCCGGGTGAATTACGCTCAGTACAGAATCTTTGTTCCCACACCTATTTCACATCCTCTTTATCTTGGTGGAAGCCTTATTGAAATGTGGCGGCTAAATGAAATGTTCTGCAACCATAATGTAGTGAAAGTGGGAAAGATGAGTCTTCTTCACTTCTATGCGAACCACACTATTTCTTGGACGATGATGTGGCCCTGGGTTGCTAGAAAGCCTTGCTGCTGAGGGAAGAGTGGGTGACATAGGACTAAAGGCTGAGGACATGATTGGACACATCTAGAATGAATCTTTATCTTTCTTACTCAGAAAGTCTGAATTTTTGCACCACTTCAGGGAAGTGGAAACTGGAAATGCTAAATGATGCATTACTGGGTGTGGTTAACTCAGGAAGGCAGCTGGGCACACCCACCCATGGCCCCATACTCAAAGGGAAAGCATTGGATCTACATCAAAGGCCAGCCAGTGGATGCACACTTATATGTTTTAAGTTAAAATAAAATGTTGAAGGTGGATAGTATAATTTTCTCTGATTTCTCTCTTTAACCAACTTTTTCCATTAACTGACCAACACCAGTCCATACTGTGTCAGATAAAAGGGATCCTGATCTAATAGCTAACAGTTATTGAGCAATTATTTGGTGCCAGACACTATACTAAGTGCCTTTCATGTAGCATCTCTTTTAATCCTTACAATCTGCCCACGAGTTAGATACTAATAGCATCCTAGGATGGCACATGGGCCAGTTTTTACAGGTCCTGGGCTCCTCTGCCTCCCACTTACCTTCCTGTCTTTTGCCAGCAAACACCCCATTACTGAGCTGCACCTCTGCTATCCATCACCTTGACTCTTACAGCTGTTTGTGAGAAGGTGCTGGAGTTCCCAGGCTCCTTGGGGCAACCCCTGATGGAACCACAGAAAAGGAACAGGGTGACGTTAAACTGCTTAAACACAGGCTCCAGAGTTTATGTATGGAGATTATGAAGTTGACAAAGAAACCTGAAGGTGGGAGCTGCAACACGGAAGAGCTGTGGAAATTGCCCAAGAAAAATAAAGCTCAGAACTTGGCCCCTTGCTGTTATATGGGAGGGAGGGGAGAGTGGGACTCTGAAAAAGCCCACCATAGTCAAATCTAGTGTAAAAAACTGGGAAACATGTGACTGTTCTTTACCTGGGATTTATAAGTGGAGACAATAATGATAGCAAAGGGGACAAAGAACAGAACCTCCTTCAGCTAGGGCCCTGAGGAGCTCCTGACCTCTGTGGCTCACATTTCTATAGTAGAAATGGATGGACTGGATGGCAGAACTCAAGGTAGAAATCTAATGTCCATTAAGGTCAACATGATAAGAATTATTACAGATGGCATAGGATAGCAACTATAAGGAACCACATGCTGGGGAGGGGCATTTACTGTATATGCATCTGCCAAGGTACTAAAATCCAGGATGTACAAAGAACTCTTATAATACAGGGTGGTTGTATACACAGTCAAGTTAAAAATAGGCAAAAAATCTTCTTGAATAGACAACTCACAATGACTTCAACTTCATTGATGTTCTGGAAAAGGCAAATTCAAACCACAATAAGATAGCATGTCATCTACACTAAAGAAGCTAACATTTAAGATTCTGATCAGACCATTGTTGGTCAACGGTGGTCCACAAAAGGTGCTTAAGTGAGTGGGTACATTATAGGGAACTTAAATGCACACAATCAACACACACCTGGACTGCAGGTATCCATTGTTCTGCCTCCTCTCATTGTTGTATTTAAGATGGTTCACATCTCAACTGCACAGAAGCAGAGAGGAAGAACAGGAAGGAGGATAAGCTATGAACTATCAAGACCCACTCCAGTAACATACTTCCTCCAGCAAGACTCTACCACCTAAAGATTCCATAACCCCCCGCCCCCAGACAGCACCACCAGTCAGGGACCAAGTCTTCAAATATATGAGCCTATGAGGGACATTTCTCACAACAACTTCTATATATTTACCCAAGAGAAATGAAAACACATGAAATAAATGTTTGTAGCATCTTTGTAATAGCTCTCAAATGGAAACAATCCAAACATCGATAGATGAAAATATCAGCATGTGGTATATCCACGCCACCCAATACTACTTAGTGAAGAAGGAATAATGCAACCATACTCACAAGATAACAGACCTTTGTAAGATCATTGGAAGGGAGACTGGAACAGAAGAATCGCTGTCATTCCTTTGAAGACTAAGAGCAGGGGAAACTAATCTACAATGAGAGGAAGCAGAACAATAGATACCTGCAGTTCAGGTGTGTGTTGATTGGGAAGGAAACTTTCTGTTGCAGGAGTAATGCTTACTACTGATTGTCCTATAGATGAATGGAACACTTTTTCTCCAAGTTCATCAAAAACATGTACCTTAATCATCAGAGAAATGCAACCCAAGATGACTCTGAGATTCCATCTCACACCTGTCAGAATGGATAAGATCAAAAACTCAAATGAAAGCACATGCTGGTGAGGTTGTGGAGAAAGAGGAACACTCCTCCATTGCTAGTGGGTGTGCAAACTTGTACAGCCACTATGGAAATCAGTCTGGCTATATCTTAGAAAACTTGGAATAGCCCTACCTCAAGACCCAGCCATACCACTTCTGGGTATACATCCAAATGACTCCTCACCAAACCACAAGGACATTTCCTCCTCTATGTTCATAGCAGCCTTATTTGTAACAGCTAGAAACTGGAAACAATCCAGATGTCCCTCAACCGATGAATGGATAAAAAAACTGTGGTACATTTACACAATGGAATATTACTCAGCCATCAGAAACAACGAAATCATGCAATTTGCAGCCAAATGGTTGGAACTAGAAAAGCTCATTCTGAGTGAGCTAACCCAGACTCAGAAAGATGCACATGGCAGCTACTCACTTATAAGTGGATTTTAGCCATATAGTACAGGATAACTATCCTACAACCAGTACACCAAAAGGATCAGGAACACAGACTTTGTTACCTATTAAGGGGACAAATTGCCATGGGACTGCTACCATTATGGCCCCCAGTGCAAGAGGAAGCTCCTAGCCCACATATGACTGTTGAGCTGAGAGGGGCTGATATGTAGGAGGGACACTCCACATCGGAGGAGTGGGATAGGTGGGAGAGGGAGGAGAAGGCAGGAGGGTGGAACTGGGAGGGGTGGAATGAGGGCACTGTGATGGAGATGTAACTTGAAGCGGTAAACAAACAAAACAAAAATAAAAGCAAAAGCAAATAAGACATGTACCTTAAGTGAGTGTACTTCATTGTGTGTGTAAGTTGTATTTTCATGAAAATGACTACAAAAAATTAGTTAAATTATGTTGGGTATTTATATTATAATTAATTGATTCAGTGGCTGTTAATCTTTAAGCAGCCATTATAAATGAGCACACAGACACCACGTGGATTTTTACAAGCCTTGGCCTGAATTGAGCAATCCTAGCCCATAATCTAAGCTAGCTCTTAATTCTGTTACCCAAATATGACCCCATATATACATATGTCCCCTTGGGCTGCCATTCTCCACAATATGCCAATGTTCCTGGCCATGTCGAATGAGGTTCTTTTTCCTAACCCATGGTGTGTGCCTCCTTCTTCCTGCTCCTGACTGGAATGCATTAATTCTCTGTCTAAAGCACAGGCTTCCTGCCCAATCTCAGGCCTCGGCATATTATTTAACCAATCAGAGTCAATTCAATATAAGTAACAGACAGCAAACAGGACCAATTAACATTTAGAATGCTTAACATTACCCCAACAAATGACAGACAACAAAAGTTTGAAACAAAGATGGGAAACCTTCCCTGTTAAGTCCAGGATGGAAATTACAAGGTTGTGCCTGGATATGTATTGCCTGCAACCCATGTGAATAACTGTACATGTTTAACCCCCTTACGTGCTTTTTTCTTTCCTCTAAGTGGCTTTATGCTCTTCCTAAGCTATTGCATTTTTAATTGTTTCAAATATTGTTATTTGAGGGCTGGAGACAGCTCAGTGGTGAACAGCACTGACTGTTCTTCCAAAAGATCTCAGTTCAATTCCCAGCACCTACATGGTGGCTCACCATTATCTATGACTCCAGTCCTAGGGGGTCTGATATGGTCTTTTTGGTCTTCTTACTCACCAGGTGTGGTATATAAACATACGTATGGGCAAAAGACTCAAACACCTAAATTTCTTAAAAGAAACAGTGATAATCTTAAGTATTACAAAACAGCTACTTGAATTATAACAGCAGTTATAATGATGATGATCATGATAATAACAGTTAGTATTCATAGACTACAAAGGGGGAGGGGCAGATACTATGCTCAGTGACCTAACTGTGCTGCTCTTACACAACTGTCACGCAGCCTTGATCCTGTAGGTATTGCCTTCCTGTTGTAAATGGAGTAGGAGTTCAGAAGTGCTCCTCCGTAAGCTCAAGACAGCTGCAGTTTCATTGATTGCCTATATTATCTTCACAGCAATAAAACTCTAAGTGTACAATCTTACTTAGTGTACACATTTAACCAAAACTTCTCGTTATACCTCATAAATCTGTGTACATACTATGTGTTAATCAAGGCATGTTTTAAGTTGTGAAGAGACACCATGACCAAGGCAACACTTGTAAAGGAAAATATTTAATTGGGGCTAGCTTAAAGTTCAGAGGTTTAGTTCATCATCACCATGTTGAGAAGCATGGCAGCATCCAGGCAGACATGATGCTGGAGAAGGAGCTGAGAGTTCTGCATCTTGACCTGCAGGCAGCAGAAGGAGATTGTGTGCCACACAAACTGGGCATAGCTTGAGCCCAGGAGATTTCAAAGCCCGTCCCACAGTGACATACTTCCTCCAACAAGGCCACACCTCCTAATAGTTCTCCTACCTATGAACCAAGCATTCAGACACATGTGTCTTTGGGGTCCAAACCTATTCAAACCACCACAGTAGGTGACAAAGTTTGAGTAACTTCCATGCCCATCACCTTAAGTGTTTTTCATTTTCTTATTATAAGAGCACAATCCTCTTCCTGTACTATTTTGAAATTCAGAATGTGTTATTGTTAATTCTACCCAAACTTCTGTGCCACAGAGGACCAGAACTCATTCCCTCCTATCAGATAGTAGAATTGTGCTCATTGGTCAGCCTCCTACCACCCTAGTCTGGTCATCACCATTCCATACTTAATCTGTGTGCGATCAACGTTTTTTAGATTCCACATATGAGTGATACCATGTGAAATTTGGTTTTGTGTCCCTACTTTGTTTCACTTAACATAGGATTTTCCAGGTCTATCCACCCTGTTAATAATGGCAGGATTTCAGTGTTTATAAATGTCTAAATAGTACTCAACGGTGGGCATGCACAAATTCTTTGTCCATTGTCCTGTTCTTGATCACTGAGGTGGAAGAATGAGAGTATTAGTCAATCTTCTGTCAGTGGGATAAAAGACCATGAACAAAATCAATTTATGGGAGAAAGGGGTTTATTATGAATTATGGTTCCAGAGAGATAGAGGCATTTGTGGCCGAGGAAGTCATGGCAACAGGCAAGGAAAGCATGGTGGCAGGAGCAGGGAGTTGACTGGTCACATTTTCATCCATACCCAGGAAGCAGAGAGAGGGATCAGGAAGTGGGGTAAATATATAGACCCTCAAACCCCACCTTCAGTGAGTCACTTTCTTTGGCAAGGTTCCACCTCCTAAAAGGTTCTATAACCTTCCTAAACAGTGCCAGCAACTGGAGACCAAATGGTCAAATACATGAGCCTGTGGGAGACATTTCTCATCCAAACCACCACAGCTAGTATACATGGCACTGCAGAGGACATCAGGTATGTTAGGCATGCTGATGTCATGTCCTCTGGTAAGAGCCCAGCCCTGGGATTACTGGATCGTATGGTGGATCTGTTTCTGGCTTTGGATGAGCTGCTATATTGCACTTTCTGACGACTACTCTAATTACATCCCTGCTATGGTGAGGTTCTTGTTTCTCCCCATATCCCTCTCAGTATCATCCTTTTGATAATCAGATGCTGTGTTCATGGGGACTGGCAGCAGAAGAATTCCTTCATGACTGCCTCCTTCTGGCTTTGATTTCCTTCCTCTATTCCTCCCCTAGGATGCAGTGAAATTTATTCTTTCAACCATGACCACGACAAACACATCCTCTGGTATATTCTAGCAGGAGCCTGTGTTCCTTCCACTTCTACATTATTTGAAGAAGTTATGCAGGAATCGGGGGTATATTAGAGGAATTTTCTCAGATCCACTGGGGTTTGCCTTCTGACTCTCAAGTGCCAAAGTGAGGACCAGACCTGTTTGACAATTGAAGCTAGATATGAACAAAGGAGAGAGGGCTGGTCAGACTTTAAATTGGGCCAGCCTCATATCTGAGACCTTTCTGGAGGTCTGGGGGAAGACATAACAGAATAGAGGAGCCCCCTTTCGGGGAAGAATCCTATCTATAGAAGAAGAGAGGGGAAAGATAATGGAATCCAATAGTGTTCCTGAAAACGTGTCATCTTACTACCGCGGAAACCCTTTGAATGTGCTAAATCCTTAATCAGAGCAGCCTAAAACTGCAGTGACTACATGGAGATGCGTTAGGCCAGATAAATCCTCGAAGGTTTCAAAGATCTGAAGGGCCCACGCACTTCCCTCTGCTGCGGCTGCCCTATGGCCTCTCCTCCATGATGTCATTATTGAAGTTTCGCTCTCACCGCGCATGGCATAAGTTGACATTGACAGTTGTAGCACTCTCACACCGACTCTGGAGGGTTATTAGCTTTGAAGCTATTTGGCCTTGAGCATTGAATTCTTTTTTGAGCTCACACTGGCTTATAATATCTGAGAAAGCTTGCTCCATTCTGGCCCCAGCTTGAATTAGGACTGGAGGCCGCTTTCCAACTTGGAATTGATACCAGCAGGGACAGAATGGAGAGTATTATCCATTTCTGATGGGCAACAAAGTTAGTGTTCTTGGGTCCCCTGAGGACTTCACACCGAATTTCCACTTTAACAACAGAGTTCACACTGCAGCCTGGGCCGCCCTGTGACTGTAATCGCTACACAGCCTCCCGGCCGAGGAGGCCGAGGAGGACTAGAGGACTGACTACATAGTCCTCTGGCCTCTAATCTGTTTGCTATTAGGCAGTTGGAAACCCCTCAGTGGGGCTGGAAGCTGATGTCAGAAGAGTATAATTTAAGTGTGTGTTTTTTAAAAAGCAGAAGAGGAAAAGAGGTCCCTTCTGTGATAATTTGCATGTGGTGAATGTGCGTGTCTGGAGGGATTAATTAGCTGAACAAAGCTGAGGAAGGGACTGCCAGTCAATTGGCAAAGAGGGTGACCCCTGGAGCTCTGACTTGCTCTCCATTTTCTCTCAGGATTTATGCAAATGTCCTGGGAAGCTGAATCTAGGGTAAGAATCTCACACCATCTACAAGGCCCCCATCCCCAGGCATGGGCTAGGGTGGTTTTCCAGAACCAGAAAAGGCAGCCTTATCACTGTGTCTGTTCTCCCCAAAGCAGCTGGGGAAATGTGGCAGAGCTGTCTCAGTTTCCCGGGACAACTGCCCGAGGTAAAGGATGAGTCTTTTGGAGGCTTCTGGAATGCTTTCTTACAGAAGAAATGAAGAACTCCCAACTTTGCAGGATGCTGATTTAGGGGGAAGAAAAGTTTTCTGTGGATTATCACTTATTTATCTACATGTTCTTATTTGTCTTACACTTATCACTTATTTATCTGTCTGTGTGAAGGTCAATCTTCCCCAATACTATTGACGTCCATAATTCATAGCTGCATCTCCCCTGATGAAACTGGTTTGGAGAATGTACCAGCCTCGGAGCTTAAAGAAATCCAAATTAGACAACTTCAGATTAGAGTCGGCCTCGGTGCTTCAGTTAGCTGAAATCAAGCCTTCGCCAGAGCTGAGCTTCAAAGCTAGGGCGGTAAACATGCCCAGGAGAAGAAGCAAATGGAAGGGAGCACACATGTCCCCCTGGAAGCCAGGATCATGGAGAGCAGCTGGAGGGAATGGGTTGAGTTCAGACCTCAGACCCAGCAAATGAATCCTCTTGCTAGCTTTCACCAGGGCTGCCCCTCCTCCCTAGTTGCTGTCAGTTGGGAGGGAAAAAAATCCTTGCATGTTATTTATTTGATATTCCAGAAAATAAAGAGAATATTTCCTTAACCCTAACAGATGTCCTACCTGTCATTTCTGAAATTGGAGTGGACATGAATTATATCAATGACCACCAAAGGCATGATGTCTTTATGGTCTTGTGGTCAGTGTAATTGAAATAAGGAACTACATTAGAAAAGAAATAATCTGATCTTTAAAAAATGCTGATGATACCCACAGTTGTTCTTCAATACATGATTGGAGAAAGCCTACACACAACCAGACACATGTATCCAGATGAGTTACATGCAGGCCAAGGCAAGCTTGTGGCCTGGCTGGGGGCACCTGTGTAACATCCACACTATGAAGGAGTGGTGTAGATACTGACATTTCCGTGTTCACTTATTCAACCCACTGATGGGTGTGCCTCATCATGGTTTACTCAGTTTGGCAAAATGATAAATTGCACTTACAGTTTTTTTACCTCAAGGCAAATTGGTGAGCTTTAAAAACAAATCTCTTCTGGATCTGTTAATAATTTCTAAAGAAAAGAACAGCCAATGGTTGAGTAAATAAACCA
The DNA here is from genome assembly GCA_907164525.1 of Lophiomys imhausi. Taxonomy (NCBI): domain Eukaryota; kingdom Metazoa; phylum Chordata; class Mammalia; order Rodentia; family Muridae; genus Lophiomys; species Lophiomys imhausi. The sequence goes on from CAJQZJ010032443.1 coordinate 7,683,447, forward strand.
TTCTTGATGACAATTGAAAAATTGAGTGGCACTATGTGTGCACCTGTGTACTTGTGTATATGAACACATAATTGTTGCCTAATTAATCCTATGACTCAAGAAGTACTGCACTTGAAGGTGATTTTGTACTGTACTGTGATGTACATACACAGATAATGACTTTAAAAATTAACTAGTCTGTAGTGTTAGAGGTATGATGGCTAACAACAAATGAAGTATGAGAAGTTTCCGAGAGTAATTCAGTCATTTATAGCCACAAATAAAGCAGTAGAAAGGGTTGCTGTAGAAGGTGGGGGTACTTGACCAGCAAGTGTTGAAGGGCCACCCAACAAAAATGTTTTGGTTGGAGTCCTTTGTCAAATGTGGGAAAGAACGTTTGGTGGATTTTGAGGCTCTTCCAGGCAGGGAGTATATTATTTTCTGAAATTGAATCTGCACTATTATCTTAAGTGGGAGCACACTGAAGCCAGGGATTACCACGCATTTTAGCACAATCAATTTACATAGAAGTATGAAGGGGGTGGGGGTCAGACGATGTCCACACCACATCCAGCATAGTCATGAGAGTTGAGGAGTTGAGGTTTGTCAGACTAGGAGAGTGATGTGTGCGGACTGCATGAGCCCATCCTCATGTATTTGATTTAATAAGCTAATCATCACTTCCATTTTGCAGCCAGTGCTTCTTGAGCCTGCGAATTTGGGGGTTGCCTTTGAATAAAGTAGCTGGCCACTTCAATCACTCCTTCATGTTACACATTTGTCAAAGTCTTTTACGTAGCTGGACTCCATTCTGCATCACGGATGGCTGGATCACCTCAACAGAGTGAGTCTCAGTTTTCTCAAAGATAAAATGTACGTGCTCACTGAAATCTGATAGCATGTGGTGAAAGACAGGAGAACTGCCGTTCTAAATGTGCTGTGCTGCAGAATGCCTGACCTACAGACAGGGAGTGGGGCCCGTTTTGCTTTTAATCTTCACTGCTCAGGTCTGCAGAGAACCTTCGGCAGAAACTTCCTGAGGCTCTGTGGGTTTTCTTAACAAGCCAGGCTTCTCCTTGTGCTGGGCGTGATTTTCAAAACCTTTGCTGCAGAGCAGTGAGGCTGACACAGGCTGAATGGGCTGCTTTGGAGTGTGGATAGCTTAATCAGTGCAGCCTATGACATTAAACGGTGCTCGATAACATTTTAGAGCTGACCCAGCATGTGTCACTGGGCTCTTACAATCACAGGTATGTAGAGTTTCATAAACAATGACCAGCAGGCCTCCAGGGTGTGGTGCAGATGTGGGTTGAATCTCTGCTCAGCTCACAGCTCTGAGTAGCTACTTCTTCACCTTTCTTCATGGCCAAAACTCTGTCTGCCTAGTTTGCCATGACAGGGGTTCAGCTGAGACATTATTGGGGTGATGGGAATCTCCTGATTTTTCCTCCCACATCTCCTACTCCCTCCTGACAACATGCAACACTCGCCTCCCAAGAGAACACTGCCGTCCACATCCACTTTTGCACAGAGTATGAGGGGCTCGGCTAGTCTTTCCAGAGTCTTTGATTTTATTTCAAGGGATACAAGCCTTAAGGACTTCTCAAGAGGATATCTTGAAACTTCAAATTGCTCTTGCCTTTTTTGGGACATTAAAGCAAGTTTTTTTTTTTTTGCCCCTAGGCTTCCCGGAGGACACTTCCAAACACCAAATTTGCTTTGACTTAAAGGGAGTTGCAATGTGTGCACTCAACAGAATGGTAAGGAGCCGCGAGGATAATGATCCAGTGGGTCACAGGCTCACCCTCCATCCACACGCACACATTCCTGTGTTCATAGACTTCGATCTCAGCTTCCTCAACGCCACCCCACTTGTCAATTGGCTCCATATTTGTCTGTCCTAATTTAAACTTCTTCATTTTAACCTTTTTTTTTTAATTAAAAGTTTCATTCCTTTTCAGAACTGGCTTAAATGTTCTATGCTCATTCTCCATTCCAAAGTAGGATGGTATGATTAAGGATGCTTTGGAGTCACTTGGTTGGGAGGACCCACATGGAGTCCTTTGGCTCTTTGCTGATCTTCACTGTAGAGTGAAGGGCTAGTTAGTCTCTGTACTGGGCAATCTCTAGACTCCTGGGCTTCTCAGGTAATAAGCTGGCACTCAACTCTTGTCATTGTTTCCTGGTCTCAGGACCCCCGAGAACACCTCTATCCTGACTATAGTATTCGTCCATGACATTACTCTTTCTAGCACATTCATAGCTGTAGAGCCCAGTTTGCTATCCGTAGGGTACCCAGGCTCTGGAGGCACTGGTAGACAACCATGCTATCTTCTGTTTTCACAGATGCCCCATTGTTTTGTACTATGTTGGCAGTGACCATACACAAGACTTCTTAAGCCTTGTAGTCTTCCTCTAAATGCTGAAAGAAGTATGACAGTGTGATAGTAGTCTCTTGATGTTGAGATCCTTCCTTGGATGATCTAATATGACACTATCAGGACTGAGCTGAAGGGGAGAGTGAGGACACACCCAGCTAGTCTCATCTCTCCTTTGTCCCTTCTGAATCTGTGCTCCAATCCCTTAAGCTATAAGCAGCTAGCTCTACAGTCCTCTCCACCCTCTCAGGATAGCATAGAGTAAATTTTTAGGATCTATTCCACCAGGTATTGCTCTTGATATACTAATGGGAGCTAAAGGAATTTAGAAAATCCCTTTCTTTCTCAACAATGCTTGGCTTTGAAGACTATTTTCTTGCTTAGGAGGTCAGGAAAGTCAGCTTTGAGATTCAAGCTGATCAATGGCCTCTTTGTTCTAGGCAGTATCCCTGGGGCCATGAGCCTCGTGCCTCAGCCTTGGAGGTGGAAGACAGCAGGGGAAGGTGATTTAAGATGAAACTAAGAAGTTAGAAGTGTAGTATTTGCAAAATATGGTTCTTAGCTTTCATGAAACACAGTTAAACACTCCCCTTTTAGGAAATGTCCATTTATACAATTTTCCTGCTTGAAATGGTCCATAATTTTCAACTTCCTTCCTAAAACTCTTTCCCCAGAGTCCTATGTACTTTGAAAGACTCTCTTTGAAGGATTTCATTCCACATTCTTTCACTGTTTTTCTGATTAGCAAACAACACTGAATCAGCAATATACATGAGTGATTTCTTTGAGCCAAGATTCTCCTCTTTCTGAGCACCCATTACACCCTGGATCCTATGCTATAAGGGCACTGTGCAGAACAGAACTCCAATCTTGTGCCTGACAGGAAGTGGGACGTCTTGGTGGCAGCATGCTGGGTGGTAACTGTGATGACTGCTACGAAAAAGCAGCCAGTTTAGTTTCCAGTGGTGGAGCCAGCTCTCTTGCTCTTTGCATGCTATCTCCATGGTAATAACCATGACCCCAAAGAAAGGGGCCCAGCACTGAGAGGAGCAGGTTTTCCTCATGCTTGTCAAAGCATGTCAGTGTTCTCTGGCGGAATGTGGTACAATTCTCCTAATGCAATTAAGCACAGCTTTCGTTTTTTTTTTTTTTTTTTTTTTTTCATGGAAATGCACACTTACTAATGTCAGGCTGGCTTGCGGTCACCAGACTGGGAAGGACTTTCGTTACAGAACCCGAAACCTGTCCTAACTGCATGTTTTGCAACAGAACCCCAAAGTTCTCATGAACTTTTCAACTGGCAGGTCTGATTGGGAATGTCGTGGATTCACTTGCGTTCTTTAACAGAAGAATGTGAGTATGGTATTGTACTCAGCCTCTGGGGTTTTCATTTTCCCCACTGGTTTCCAACAGGGAAGTGTCATCCTCAAACCACTTTCCCTAAAAAACACTCTGTCAAAAGAATATACTCTCCAAAAGGGCTTCAAGTAGAGAACGCCTGCTCTCTGCATCCACCAATCATTCGCTCTGCCTATTTTCTCTTACTTGAGCTGGGCCATGTACAGGTCAGTCATATACTTGGAAGAGCACAAATATTTGCAAGCCTTTACATGAATTTAGATATAAAATGATTATGCAGCACGATCCATGCTTTCATGCTTTTTGACATAAAAACACGCAATAAGTGTCCCCCTGCCCCGTGAGTGTCTCTTGCTCCCCTATACCAAGTGACTTCAAAGTTTCTTAAACCATGCCATTCCAACTTGGGATGAATAAGGAGGTTTTTGTTTTATCCCCCCCCCCCCAGACGACAGAGAAGAGAGAGGAAACTGCAGCTTGAAGTGGAAGATCAAAGTTACAACCAGCAAAGATTGTGGCATAATGATACTCCAGGCCTTCCACGACCGTATGTGTGATGTCTTTAAGAACAGTGCTTGCCCTGTGGGTGTGACATGTTCTAGCACCCGATAGCATCAGCTCTGGATTAGCTACATGTGTAGGGTGAAGTGCAAATGAAAGTGGAGCGGGTCCTTCATCAGAAACAGGGAACACCATTGATTGGTTAAAAATGCAAAGCTGTTGTGGAGAAAGGGGAACACCCCTCCATTGCTGGTGGGAGTGCAGGCTTGCACAACCACTATGGATATCAGTCTGGTGATATCTTAGAAAACTTGGAATAGCTCTGCCTCAGGACCCAGCCATACCACTTCTGGGTATACGTCCAAGTGATTCTTCACTGAATCACAAGGAAGTTTACTCATCTATGTTCATAGCAGCCTTATTTGTAATAGCTAGAAACTGGAAACAACCCAGATGTCCCTCAACCAAGGAATGGATTAAAAAAAAAAAAACTGTGGTACATCTACACAATGGAATACTACTCAGCCATCAGAAACAACGAAATCCTGCAATTTGCAGCCAAATGGATGGAGCTAGAGAAGCTCATCCTGAGTGAGCTAACTCAGACTCAGAAGGATGCACATGGCATCTATTCACTTATAATCAGATTTTAGCCATATAGTACAGGATAACTGTACTACAACCAATGCACCAAAGAGAACAGGAACATAGACTTTGTTTCCTATCAATGAGACACTTTTCCCTGGTGGTACTGCCTTGTAGGCCCCAGTGTATGAGGAGGCTCTTGGCCCTCATATGACTGCTGAACTGGGGCGGGGGACTGTTATGTAGGGACACTCCACTCCAGAGGAGTGGGATGGAAGGGTTGGGGAGTAGAGGGTGGGAGGGCGGGACTGGGAGGGGCAGAAAGAGGACACTGTGATGGAGATGTAACCTGACGTAATAAATAAATATTTTTTTAAAATGCAAAACTGGTTTTCCCCTCTTATGGCCCCTCTTGTGATTCACCGTGACTTCTTTGTTGACTGTGTCTGTTGGCTGCTTGACCTCACTTTGTAGACTAGCTGGCTTCAGTTTTGTGTCAACCCTCCATTTCTAAGTGCTGGGTCACAGGTATAAGCTACCACTTGCAGCCCAGGAACTGTGGTATTTGCTATTTAGTGTCATTCTACATGAAAACAAACAAACAAAAAAAATCCAAACCAAAACGTTAAAACCTTAACTTTGGACACACCTTTAACTATTCTGGTTTGTGTTAGAAACATTAAGAACATCTAAGTCATATAATTGCCAAAATCACACAATCCATAATTCAAAGCTTGCACATGTATCTTGTTACTAGCTTAGTGAAAACGCTGTAAGGAACCACATCAACACTCTGTTTCACTTCCTGATCTCTGCACAGGGTACCGACATGCCGCTCAGGGCTAACAGCTGAGAGAAGGGGGCTTCGAAGAAGAGGAACTAGGGTTTTCCTATCCCTGATTTACTGAAGTTACCATTTTTGCTGGAATCGGTGGCTTACTAAAGTGAGGGGACAAGGGTAAGAAAGGATGTGATAGGGTTCATTGGTCATTTGTGTTTCTAAGAATGTTGTTGCCTTCTTTCTGAGTTTGAAACCAGTTCTGGTTCAGATGAACGTGACATCGCCTCTCAGGGCTGTCACCATCCCCCATTAATCTTAGTTGGAGACGTAACACCCTGTACTCACCTTGGGTCTTGCTGAACTCACTGACATCGTGAGTCCGCTGAAATTCTGTGCCCCAGAGCACCCCAAATGCCGTGTGTCAATGGTGGCCTGGAGCTGTCTCCTCAGCCCCTGTGTGTGCTATTGTCTTATCAGGGTTCATTTTCAAACCTCAAGCTTAAGGGGAAAAAAATATCAAGAATCTCCAAATGGTGACTGGAGAGCATGTAGCCATGTGCCCACGTCCCTGCTGGATGGCCCTGGGCCAGTGCCCAGGTCCTCTTACCCCGTGAACCTGCTCTGGAGCTCCATTGTCACCTGGCTTCAAGTCCTAGCTTTACCAAGCTTTGGCTGTGAACTCGAAGGCAATGGTTAATTCTCCACTGGTAAAGCAGGAACACAAACCACATTTTCTTTCTTGGAATTTCTATGTATCATTTGTTCATTTTCTGGATGGAATAGGACTATACAACGGATATACAAAGATTCACAAACGGAAGTCTCACATTTTTATTTTTTTTTTAATTGTTTTTCTCATTGGAAAGATTGTATGCACTGACCGAGCAGTGCAGGATGATGCCCTCTGTGCATATACTGCGATATGACTGAGGCAGAGCTAGGACCAGAGGCTCGGTCCTCTCTCCCAGATCACTGCACCAGCCCAGCCACCTGACACACAGAGGCCAGGCTGAGAGTGAAGGGGCCGGGTGCTGAGGTGGCCCATGGTAAGATCGCCAACAGACCTCAAGTACCTTTCCCACGGTGAGAACATTTGGAATGTGTTGTTATTAACTGCAGCTACCATGCCAAGCGGCACACCACTGGACTTTCCGCTTCTACCTGGAACCTTATGCCGCCTGTGGCCAACATCCCCTGTTCTCAGCCACAGCTCACCTGATCCTGTACTCCCCATTTGCTCAGTTTGACATTTTAGAGTCTGCCTTTCTTGGGTGATATTTGTGTGCTATTCCTGGCTTATTTTGCTCAACAAAGAAAATAATACCCTCTACATTCAACCACACTGTTCAAAAGAAACATTTTTACTTTCTTCATTAAAGACAGTTTCTTTTTTAAACAGTGAGAAAATTTTAAATAATGATTTATTTAACTCAAAATTCAACAACGTAATTAATACAAGAAAACTAATAGTAAGATATTTTATGTTCTGTTTAGTACTGTCTTCAAAATTGAGTGTCTTATATTTAAGGCCATCTTGATTCAGATTAGCCCCATTTCAGGGGCACAGTAGCCATATTACTAGTGACTACAGTATTGAGTAGCACAAGTCTAGACCATAGGAAAATACTAAATCTTGGCCCTTAAGATGGAAATTTGCAGAGAATGATCTGGGGATAATACCTGCAGAGGATGGGAGGAAGTAGACTTCAGTGGGTCTTTTAAATTGGTCTCTTTTCTTCCATTTTACAAGTCTCCTATAATTTTTTTGTCACAAGTAAATAAAAAAGGGCTTTAAAAAGATAAATCAAATTCCACCATATGCTATCACAGCCTCGCTCATCACGTACACTGTTCTGAACGTACAGCTTTTTAATGATTTTATATCATGTACTCCTTCTCTTCATTCACTGGCTTCTAACTCCACTGGCATTTCAGCATTCTTTCAATACACCAACCCTGCCACAGAGATTTTGTACATCCACCATACATTTGTTCTATGTCTTTAAATATTTCAGTATCCAGTTTGCAGGTCTTTGTTCAGCAGTGATCTTCATCAGAACGCAGCCTCTGATCACGTGTGTGGTAAACTAGTTTCTATCTCTATAACTTATGCTAATACAATTCCCTGGGCAAGGCGAACCAATAGTTCAGTGGAATACAGCCCTCAGAGTTGTCAAAGCTTGACTTTTGGTTAATCGAAAGGAACACTGTCTTGGTGGGTCTGACCCAATCAGGAGGAGACCTCATGTGAGAAGGAAGAACCAATGGACTGTCTACTTATATCCTTGGTGACTTAGTCTCCTTGAGTGCCATAGCTACAAAGAAATAAATTCTACTCAGGAGCTTAGAGAAGGACACTTAGCCTTAAAGGAGAGACTGCTCTTTGGACCTTTTGATAATAACTTTTAAGACCTGGTCAGAGGACACAGCTAACCCATGCCTTGATTCCTGAACCATGGGGAACATGGAGTAATAAATTCTTCTTTTGGTCAGTCACAGTGTGTGGTAATTTGCTTTGCAGCAATAGAAACTAAGTAGCAAGTGTCTACAACAGGCCCCTTCACCATTCCTTACTCCTTGCCCTGTACTTTTCCTTGCAATGTTTTCTGTTAGCTGAGGTTATGTTATACAATTATTTATTGTGTTTGTCTGGCCCACTGAAGTTCATTTCCTGGTGGGCAAGGACATTGACTTGTTCGTTAGTGAAGTCCTGGATCCTAAGTGTGACAGCGATTTGCATGAAGAACATGTTCAATAAATATTGTTGAATAAACTCATAAATAATGAGTGTGCTTTCTGTGTTTGCCTAATTTATAAAATAGTTTTTATAGGTATATTTCAACCTAAGCAAACATGGCATGTGGAATCTCAATTTATGTTTAAAAAGAGGTTAGTATTGATTTTTATTTTCTAAAAGATCATAAAATATGAAACAATTTACCCAAAATTCCACTTCAGTGCAACTTCTTTTGGAGACTGTGAATGGCATAAAACAAGAAAAGCCTGGCTGTCCAGAGCCTTGTTGCTGTTTCCTTTGACAAATGTTAGTGTATTTGAATGTCAAACATACAGAAGCAGGACAGAAGACAGGCAGCCTCGACAGCCCATGCTTGTTGAAAGACGTCGCTGCTAGAAAAGCAGGCTGAGGGCAGCAACATGGGCTGAAAGACCATCAGTTCAATCCAGTTGTCACCACTAATAAATTCACCTTAAGTTTTCTTTAGTAATGGCAATATTCATAGCGATTCGATGAATTCTTTTTAAATGTTATCGAGCTGAATTGCCATATGAATTAAAAACACATAGCCACATGAGACTGGAAAGACCAAAGCTTGCTAATGCTTGATGCTCTCTAGTGTTGGTTCATTTCTAGTGATAGCTGACGTGCTCATGTGTTTTCAATACTTTTTAAGGCTATCTTAAGATTTGAAACAATGAGCACCAGAAAGAAGGGCTTTTCGGGGCTCTGAGAACAAGATGCCTCTCATGTAGGTCATCGTCTGGGTGCCTCTGGGTCATTTCTGTGGGCTTGAAGAAGAGGATTCACAAGAGTCTTCAGACTAAACCTGAGGAAGTCCCTTTTCCTCCAGTAGCAGGTATGAGTGGCATTCTCCCTGCAGAATCCCAAGAGCAGGATGTCACTTCTGACTATATATGCTGCATGAATTTTGTTGCAGTTATACATCAAGTATGGGGAGACCTAACTCAGGAACCAGACAGTATCACAGAAACCTTCTGAACATTTATTCTTGGCTTCTATAGACTCATCCTTTTATAATGTTATGGTAAAAGGATAGAGTGTCCTGTAAAATTACCTGTAGGACAGAGGCTGATGATCTACCTTATGGAGATCTGTTCAGCCTTGTAGTGCTAACCTGCACTTCCCTCGAGGCTCTAGGATGTTAAGACAGGTTTCCATGGGCAGCTTGCACCCGACATGCTGCTAGGATTGTCCTCTGCTGTTTTGTGGGCACATGGTCCCAGTGTGTCCACAGGCTAGAAGCTTGATTTTCAACAGTGAAGTCGTGATGTGTTGCAACCTTCAAGAAAGGAAACCTAGTGTGGCATAACTAGACCACTAGCTGCTCTCGGAAGGGGTGCATGCTAGTTTTGTGGAACAACGTAATTAATTATTCCTGCAGGAGTGAGTTACTTAAAGAAGGCAAACCTGACCTGTGAATCTTGGTCATTTTGTCTGGTCATGTGATCTCTCCCACACCTATGCTCCATCATAGCACCACCTTCCAAATCACATGTAGTCAGGGGAACTTCACGAGAGCCAAGAATAACTAGTATCATGCTTTTGGACCTCCAAAAAGGTAGACTAAATAGACCTCTTTTCTTTATGTTACCCAACCTCAGATATTGTGTTATAGAAATGGAAAATACACTAATATTGTATTAGTTACTTTTTTATTGCTGAGATAAAATACCATATCCAAAGCAATTTACAAAGGAATCATTTAATTGAGCTTATAGTTTCAAAGAGTTAGAGTCCATGATAGTGGCGCAAATACAAGGCAGTATAAACAGCTAAGAGCTCACCATCTTAATTTACAAGCAAGAAGTGGAGAGAGCACATTAGGAATGGTTCTTTTGAAACCTCAAAGCCTCCTCCCAATGACATACTTGTTCCAATAAAGCTACATCCCCTAATCTTTCTCAAATGGTTACACCAACTGGAGACCAAGTATTTAAATATATGAGCCTATGGGGTCATTCTCATTCAGACCACCACAAATGTCCTTCCCTAATGATGCTGCTAGTCCTTTCAATGACCTACCTTAGTCCTAGACCTTTTTACTTCTGTCTTGGAGTACTAATTGTATATCCCACTAGTCTGTCTCTTGTTCTAGACTGCATGCACTCCTAGGGGATGATCTTCCAAGTACCTAATAGGGGAGAATGCTTAGACATGTGCACTGATTAATAACAACCATAATACCAGACACTTGAATGTTCTTCTTGTATGAGGCTTACCTCTGAGGGGTTCTGGTCTAGTAACTGTCAGTAATCCTGCAGGGAGGCATCATTAGGATCTGCCTCAGTTTCTTTTCTGTTGCTGTGCTAAGCTACCCTGACCAAAGCAAACTTATAGGAGAAAGGTTTGTTTGACTCACCGTTTCAGGTTATGGTTCATCACTACGGGTAGTCAAGGCATAAGGAACTTGAAGCAGCTAGTCACATTACAGCCACAGACAAGAGCAGAGAGCAACGAGTTAACACACGCACGCCCTCTGCTCAGCTTTTCCATTCAGTCCCACATACAGTTCATGAAGTGATGCTGTCCACATTCAGGCTGGATCTTCCATCTCAAATAACCTGATTAAGAAAATCCCTCAGAGGTGGGCCCACAGGTCATTCAGGCAACTCCTCACAGGTGTGCCTAGAGAGCTGACTCCCAAGTGTCAAGTTGGTCATATTAACCATCATTCCATATCTCAGGTGAAGACCCTGAGATCAGAGAGCTTCAGCAACTTGCCCAAGCTATATTGTTGGCAGACATGTAGCTTCTGCAATGGGGGTCACTGGTGGCATTAGGATGTAGCCAGAAGATGAACCAAACTTCAAGCTCCATTTTACTTTCAAACCTGATACTGAGGTGGGTATAATGCTTATCCAAGGCAATGGGCACCCACTATGATCAAGTTCCGTCAAGTTTCACAGAAGGGACAATAGCATACAGGGCAGGGTGGCTATCCTTGTGGAGGTGCCTATTCTCCCCCATAGAATTTAGGTCCCTTGTGAACACTGGTTCTCTACTGCCAGGGTTAGAGTCCTTTACAGGAGCTGGTGAACCTCCAAGAAATCACAGAGCTAGTTCCCAGAACAGCATAGGGGGAATGTGGTACTTTCATACTGGGGCTTGCCAAGAAACTCGAAGAACAAGGTGGCCCTTGTTGGTCCCTTAGGCTCCCACTGGAGGTGAAAATGCATGTCTGGAGCAGAAGGAGCTATGGCCCTCGTGGGAGTAGAGCTGCATCAGGGAAGTCCTAGCCATGGAGGGTTGAAATGGTGGTAAAGCAATAACAGACTTCAGCTTGGCAGTGGGCTAGGAGGGAGAAAAAAAATGGGCAAGGGTGGAAGAGGACAATTCACCCTTGAAATACAGATGCCCCATAAACATTGGAAATACATCCAGGTTTACTAAAGGAATACAGGGCAGGAACAAAGCAAAGCAAAACAAAGCAAACCAGGGTTTCAAAGAGCAAGTTGCTGTGATGAAGACTCATTGTGGTTGCTAGAAGGGGTGGGGCTGGTAGAGGGGAATGGCTGCACAGTGTTACTTTTCTTCCTTCCTTTCTTTTTTTTTTTTCAATTGCAGGAGATTTCAAACTCAGCCAGGACCTTGATGTTAAGCAAGCACTCCATTACTGAGCCACATCCCCAGCCCAGGTGTTAATTCTTTTGAAAGTGCATACCTCAGGCAGCTATCCTACAGGAATAATGGCATGCAGTGGCTCAGAGACATGTGCAACGATATCCAATCACAGCAATCTTTACAATACTATGAAATCTAGAGTGACCTACACATCTGTTCACAAAGGCATGGGCAGGTAAAGGTGGATAGGCCTTCAATGGCTACTCGGACACTCATGGAAGAAAAACAAATCAGATCTCTATGTTCCGAGTATAAAAAAAAAAAAAACTCATTCAGTAAAAATACATCACTCATTTTTTAATTTAAAAAAGCAGCAACATACATTTCTGCAAAGAAGAAAGTCTTGAGAGGTTACTGATATTGGGATTGACCTGAAGTTCCATGCTTGTCTTCGTGCGTGCGTGCGTGCGTGCGTGCGTGCGTGCGTGCGTGTGTGTGTGTGTGTGTGTGCTGTTAACTACCTACCAGAGCCTGGCTACCTGGTTCTTCATATCAGTACTCCAACACTATCTAGTTATCAACTCCTCAAAGAAAGAATCCTAGTCAAGTTCTAGGGTGCATCTCTACCACCCTACAGCAATTCTAGTAGTTTCTTTCCAGGTCTGATGACTGATTACAGAGGCCATGTGACTTGGTCTCAACCAGTGAGAGGTGATGGGAATCAACTCACTGATTTCTAGGAAAGATTGTATTGTTCTTACAAACTGGAGTTGTGTCTTCTGCTAAAATTGACTTGTCTGAGTGTACCACTGAGGTTGCAACATTTTGCAACCACAAAAAGAGATAACCTAAAGACCAAGTCACACACAGAGGACAGCAGAGAGAAAAGCACCTGGGTTCTCGGTGCTGTGAGTTTGCTCAGTGGCCATATATGTAGTTGGTGGCTTAAGGACTTTAAGCCACATAACTAGTGACTATTACCTCCTTCACTGGAAGCCATGCATGTTCTCTTCCAAACTGTTAGCTTGTGAATGAGATATAGGAGCAGAAGGACTTTTATCTCCTAAACTATTTGTAGAGATTGAGTATAAAGACCATGAGATTATATATAGAGTTTACTTCTTTTGATACATCCATATCGTATAAACAGAGTGTAAGATATAAAATTGAGTATGAATCTATCTTCTATACACAGACACAGACACACATACACACATGCACACACACACACAGACACACACACAGACACACATACACACACACACACACACACACACACA
>CAJQZJ010032443.1:7696641-7722810 GCA_907164525.1 Lophiomys imhausi
AGAAAGAAAGAAAGAAAGAAAGAAAGAAAGAAAGAAAGAAAGAAAGAAAGGGTAACCAAATATCTGCCAGATACAATTCAAAAGAGGAAGAATTTATTTGGGGTTATGATTTAGGGGATATAGTCCATTGTAACTAAAAAGGTATCGTGAAGAGAAAGCTCCTATTCAGAGAGTCTCAGTTTGGAAGAAGGGTTCTGGCTGTAAACTCCCATGCCCACCTGTCACTGTGCCAGCTACCCACTTCTCCAGCAATGCTCTGTCTCCTAAGCATTTCCAGAGCAACATCACCAGCTGAGGACCAAGCATACAGGAGACATCTCACACTCAAGCAACAATGATGATCAGGTCTTGTTTTGACCATGATGGCCCAGGTGATGAGCTCAAATTACATCTGTCAGGGCCTCATAACACAAGCCTGTAGTCCCAGATACTAGGGAGGCTGAAGCAGGAGGATTACAGATTCCAAGTCAACCTAAGCTACAGAGTGAATTCAAAGCCAGCATGGGCAATTTAGTTTGGGGGTTTTTGTTTATTTGTTTTGTTTTAAGAGTTAAAAATTAAAATAAAATAAGAAAGAAAGAAAAGGGTTGATTTCGCCCTGGGACACTTGGTAATGTACCCCCACTCCCCCACCCCCAAACACATGGCATCTGAACACAGCTTCCTGTGTGTAGTAGGCCATTCCTGGCCCACTGCTCCAGCTCAGGCTGCTACAGGGGAGCATAGAAGCTGACAGGCTGCTCTTTGCAACCTGCACATGATTCAGCTTCAGCTAAGCCTGTGGCCTCCACCCACTTCATGATTGGTGCCTCACATGGGTTCAGAGGCAGAAAATCCCCCATAGCTCCTGGGGCCCTCTACTCAGTATGCAATAAAACACTATTACGCTCAGCAAGCCCGGTCATCAGTAATAATGAGACGGCTTTGAAACTACCACTATGAAACCCTAAACCAGGCACAGACCTGCATGTTGGGCCAAGAACTTGGGAAAGGTTGGCCAAGGTTCGCACACACTAGCCTGGGTTTGAAGATGACTTTCTCAGCCTGGGTTTCTTTAGGGCCTGGGTCTGTTTCATCAGATGCTGGGCTGGTGGTTGTGAATGGACTGATTTACTGGGCTTGGGCAGAAAACCGGCAAAAGCTGGGGCTGGGAGTAGTTTTCTCTTTGAGGTTTTGGGGGACATGATTGAAGCTGGAGTTTCGCCTTTGGAGAGAATTCTGGCCCTCCCTTTCCAACCACATTCCCATAAGTCTTATATATTTCTCTCACCCATACCCCAACCTTCCAGGATGCAAGGCGTGAGTGAAGGGGGCTATCTTGAACCAATTGGCTTTTCAATAAATTGTTAACATATTTTTTTTTGTATATGATTTGGATGTAGAACCTCAGAAGAGGTGGGTTTTCTCTTAATAGGATTGTTAAAGTCAGGCTTGCTCACAAGGGTCCAGCATAGTATTCCTTACTTTGAACAAAATGTGACAAATAACATCTGGATTGCCACAGCCAATTGGCATGACAAGTCAAGAAAGACTTGCCCATGGGAGCTTATATGCCCAAGCAGGAGGGTGGTCCCACACAGGCAAACTATAGAAAGGGAAATATGGTACCCTCCTTATATCACATCCTGTGGATGTTTAGAACTCCAGTTTCAAAGATGAAGTGCCAGTACAGAGGCTTAGCACGAAACAGACATCCCATTCAAACAGAGAAATTGAGGCAAGAAAAGAACAATTCCTGAATAGAGAAGGGAGGGTGACAATAGCCAAGAGAGGGCCATCTGAGAAGCCACAGCTATGGTGACCCTGCAATGTGGTAGGAAGAGAACTGGAGCATCAAAACCCCACTTCCTTCTCCTGCACCCTGGTTTCCCACTGGTGCCTCTCTGGAACTAAGCTGCACCAGAGCCAGAAGGCAGGAAGCACACAGGGCTGTGGTCTGTAAAGGTCCCATTCCCTGGCACAAGAGGAAACAAAGGTACAACCAAATGTACCTGACAGATGTAAGTCTGTCAGGACCACCTGGAGACATTCAGCAGCAAGTCTAAAGTTCAAGCCTGCCCCTGAGAACTTACAATTCATTTCCCAGTTGAGCTCATAAAAGCAATTTCCAGTGCCTTCTGGATAGTTACATGGCTTGGCAAGAGTCTATAACTCCTTCCATCACAGTGCATCTCTGTTCATGCTGACCCCTCCCACTCTGATCCTGATGTCATGTGCAATGCTGGTAGTGAGAATGAATCATCTATGTACAGGTACTGGCCAGTGCTGACTTCCTTCCAGGCACTTTGCTAGGTGCTGAAGTCTAGTGGAGAATAAGAAACAGCAACCTTTCTCTGGATAGACTTCTCAATGTCCCTTGCTTCTGTGGAAAAAAATCTCTATTCATTTGTAGAAAAACAATAAGATTTCTGGCACATTCTCTGGTGTTATCAGAGGCCTTCGTACATGTTATGTAATCTCTTTGTGTTTCAGTTTCTTCACTTACAAAATGGTCATCATCGGGGCCACCTTCCCCCAGGGTTATATTAGGGAATGAATGGGCTGATACGTGGATATATGCCCAAAGTCTTTCACATCATAAGAATACAAGATTTGTCACTAGACAAGAAAAGCCCCTTGCTTCAACTGCTTTCCAAAAAGGACAAAACTTGGAAGCAGGTAAGTTGACAGCCTAGCTCTGCCAAGACAGGGTAGGCAAGTCCTTCATAATACCTGCTTTACAATTAATGTCTGTCAGAGAACAGGGCCAAAAGACTGAAGATTGATGCTCTAATGTATGCAGAGACCTTGGAACTGTTCAGGCAGCCAGTTGTCTGTCATTTCTTAGTTTTGGAAGCTGTTGGCCCTGCACTTCCTGTATAATCAGATAATTTATCCTTCTCAGGTCTCTGATATGGTTGAAGACTAGATAGTTATAGTCTCATAGTTAAATTTTGAGTTGTTTAGGAATTAAGAGGGTGTTCTGGATCTAAGAAAATGTTTTTCAGTTGTTGGTGGAAGTTGGGATGGAAGCTGAGTTGGATATAGAACTTTAAATTAATGGAGATGGTTGCATAGTATAATGTTAAAGTCAGTTGCCAAATATGTATGGACTGGATATTAGAAATGTATGTTATACCTTATAATTTTCATAATTGTGGCCTATTCTTGTTGTTTTGTATTGTATTTGTTGTTATAAGAAAAAGAGCCATTTGTTGGGCTGAAAGGGGGAGCTGTTGGGGGGGAGAAGATATACCTTAAACTTAAAACAAATAAAAGGAAGCAGATGGGAGGTGTGAGGGTGGAGAGGGTGGGAGGGTGGAACTGGAGAGAGGAGTAGGGAGGGGATTGTGATTGAGATGCAACTTGAGGAAATAAAAATAATAAAAATTTTAAAAGACTATGAATGTGAAAAAAAGAGAGAATACAAAATTGTCATAAATTTTACCATTACTTTTTAAAGCAGGTCTTTGTCAATCACTGCTTTCATCCAATGACTCCAAAATAGCAAATAACCAAAGAAATGCCAGATCTGGAGCTCTACGCTCATTATTTTTGAGCATTACCTTCAGTAGATATCCTTGCTAACTCTATGCATAATGACCCGGGTATATGGCTATCCATATAGCTACCCTTTTCATATATTTGTTCCATATATTTTATGTAATTTTAAAGAAGCAAAGGATGTTTGTCTGGCTGGTAGGAGTTTGGAAAGGGCTCAAGAGCAATGATTTGTAAGTGCAGGAGAGGAGACCAATGGAGATAGTTGAAAAGGCTGCAGATATTCATGTAGAGAGTGACGGCTGAGGGGCATCTTCTGACATGAAAAGATTATGAAAGAGAGAATGGCAAAGTTGCTTCTTCAGAAAAGAGGAGCTAAATGGGAAGTAGATAATGTGCCAAGAGGGATTTCCCTTCTGCTGAGGAAATCATTCCCAACAGAAATGTGTATGCAGTAAGAAGCAAGCTGGAGAGCCCTTTGCTGGCTCAGAAGTGCCCAGAAGTCTCACGATGGTCCGTGAAATCTTCCCCTGTGGGATCACACATGAATAGGGCCAAGAGTCAACCTGAGGCCAGAGGAGAAGACAGCAAGACCTGAGGAAAAAGCTGTGTGGCCTGAGGCCTCTGGTCTCCTCACTTAGAAGTGAGATTTTGGGGGGTGCTGCAGGGAGTATGCAAATCCTTAGCCCCACCTGAAGATCCCATTCCCAGAGGGTATTAGCCCATGTGGTGCACACCTTGCCAGCTGGCACACCTCCTAAGACTCTGAGGTCCCCTTTGAAGATGAAGAGTCTTTGTTGACTGGTCAGTTGAAAAATCATCAGACACACATATGGAAATTGTGTATGGCTCTAGACACTTTTTTGGCTCAAATCTGATCCATATTGCAATGTTTTTGTTTTTTTTTTTAAGACTTTCTACCCTATGGTGAATGCAGAAGGGCAAGATTAAGAATAGTGAGATTAAGAGTAAGTGGGTGAGTTACATTTTAGGTGAGTTAGGTATAATTACTGTTATCGGGGATGGCCAGAATGCTTAGGTGGCAAGACACCTCTCTGCCTTTGGTGTCCTGAGGTCTGAACACACAGATAGAAGGCCAGAAGAGAAATATCTGAGCTCTTAGCCAAATACTGATACAGAGAAGCACAGTGGGCCAGGGTGGGTGAATGACCTGCTTATCCAGCAAGACCAGCCTGTGGGCCAGCCTTGAGATCCACCTCTCATTTGCCATGTCATGGAACAAAAACAACTGAGGTTTTGTTTGTTTGTTTGTTTTTGTTTTTGTTTTTTTCAGCAGAAAAACTGAAAGAACAGGAAAAAAAGATGATGAATCATGGGGAAGAGATTTAAAGGGGAGAAAATGTCTTGAAAGCTAGGAGGCTGCAAGATGATTAGATGGTCACTGTGGAAGATCCTTCTTGGCTTACCTCCATGGTTTTGAGGAATCTCAGGGTGAAAACAAAGAGCCAAGAAGAAGAGGTGGAGTAGGGGCAGGAGAGAAAGAAGAAGAAGCAGCTGGGCAAATGTAGAAAGTCTGAATGTCCATTTCTTTAGCAGTCTGTCTGTAGCATTAGGAATGTCTTGCTGAACCTATCATAAAATGTGCCCAAGCCTTCTTACAGAACAGGGTTGGCAAACTCTTTCTATAAAGAGTCGGAAAGCAAGTATTTTAGTCCTAGAAGGCATTTCAACTACTCACTTCTGCATTTTTAAAATTTATTTATTTATTACTTCAGGTTATATCTCCATCACAGTGTCCTCTTTCCACCCCTCCCATTCCTGCCCTCCCACCCTCTACCCCCTAACCCTTCCATCCCACTCCTCTAGAGTGGAGTGTCCCTACATAACAGTCTCCCGCCCCAGCTCAGCAGTCATATGAGGGCCAAGAGCCTCCTCATACACTAGGGACCTACAAGGTACAAGGCAGCACCATTAGGGAAAAGTGTCTCATTGACAGGGAGAAAAAGGAAAAGTCTATGTCCATGTTCCCTTTGTTACATTGGGTGTGATATAGTTATCCTGTACTATATAGCTAAAATCCAACTATAAGTGAATAGATGCCATGTGCATTCTTCTGAGTCTGGGTTAGCTCACTCAGAATGAGCTTCTCTAGTTCCATCCATTTGGCTGCAAATTGCATAATTTCATTGTTTCTGATAGCTGAGTAATATTCCATTGTGTAGATGTACCACAGTTTTTTAATCCATTCTTCGGTTGAGGGACATCTGGGTTGTTTCCAGTTTCTAGCTATTACAAATAAGGCTGCTATGAACATAGATGAGGAAGTGTCCTTGTGAGGTGGTGAGGAATCATTTGGATGTATACCCAGAAGTGGTCTTGCTGGGTCCCGAGGCAGAGCTATTCCAAGTTTTCTAAGATATCGCCAGGCAGACCTCCATAGTGGTTGCACAAGCCTGCACACTACTCAGGTCTGCATTTCTAAGAGAAGGCAGTCATAGACTAAAGAGAAAAAAAAATGGCTCAGGCTATGTCCCAGGACAACTTATTTTCCAAAAGCAGGCAGCTGGTTGAACTTGGTCATAGATCACCACCTCATCCAGAATCTGAGCTTTGTTGTGTATACATAGTGACCATGTGAGGAGCTTGCAGAAATGTGAATTCTAGTATTAGTAGATCTGGTTCAGGGCCTGAGAGTGTGCACTTGAACAGATTCCTGGATGCTGGACTCCAGACACACTACTTTAAGAAATGAGAGTTTAGCACCTGCTACCATCAGTGCTGCTAACACAAAGGCCAAAGAGAATCATAGTATTTAAGGAATGGAAAAGGCTGGTGGTGGCCAAAAGATAGGAGTAGTGAGCCTGCCCAGCTGGAGGAAGCAGCCCCTTGCCTTTCACAGATCCTGCTGACTACTGCTTGTGTGAACACTGCTGTGCCTGCCCAGCTATTCTCATTCAGAAGCACTGGAAACCCAGGTGTCTATGAAACAGTCTACTGATTTCCTAAAAGTTGGCTCTAAGGCTTAAAATCCATACAAGTCAAATTAACAAGTATTTGGAATGGTTGTCACTGATTCCCCAACCCTGAATTTCTGGTTCCAGGCCCTTGACCAGCCAACATAGACAGTGCTGGGCTTCGAATCCATCACAGGAATGTGGTGCACCTCTCAAGATGAGGCCAGGAAAAGAGGGGATCATTTTAATTTCATGAATGATATTGATAAGTCTCAAAAAAAAGGTCAAGCAGAAACAGTGCTGCAGAACATCCTTATAATCTGGAAATACCCAAAGCCAAAGCCTCTGAGCAGATAAGTACAAACTTGCAGATATTCTGAACAGACTGACTATACAAATCTTTTTTTAAGGGATCTATACCTGTAGATACAGTGCAACAAGCAACTTCTCTAACACTCTTGGACTAGTAACCCAAATACTGGGACTTGGACCCAGACCTTTAAGACTCCAAAGTCAACACATTCTCATGCACCCTCTTTAGTTTCGATGGATATTTGAAATAGAAAAGGTACTACATGCCATTTCCCCCCAAATTTGGATGTAAGCCATATTTGTAAGACATATATTCAGCCAATGTGATATTCTTATCTGAAATATTTACAGGTGGGAAGGATTAAAGCAAGTGATGGACTATTGAAGGTTAATACAATCTTTTAATATGGAAAAACTACTCTCTCCACAAGAAATATACTTTTGGGATAATCTTGAGATATGTGTGTGCGTGCTCAAAATGTCAGCCAGGGCTTCATTAATTTCAGCCTCCCCCTAGAACACTACATTATGGTTCTGAGACTGCGTGTTGGCATGCTGACACAGGCGAGACCCACGGCGCCTGGCCTCGGTGAATTTATGGAATGATGTGTGAGGAATCCATCATGTAGTTTGGCCTGTGCCCCCCTGTTCTAACTAGGAGATAGGAGATTTGAGACAAATGCTGCCTCTGTGGCTTCGGGTGGTGTGTCTCTGCTCCAGGCGTTGAGCCATCAGGATGGATACTCCCACCAAGCTGGCCAATTACTGAGATGACATAGCACCCAGACTTTGGGAACACAGAGGAGGCCGTGAGTGCTTCATCCTCTACTCCTCCTGGGCCGCCAGATAACTGTTGTTTAGGCTGAAGGCTTTGGGAAGGTGTCTAAAGCACAACTTTATCTATTCAGCCTATGTGTGAACACCATGCACACAGCAAACCACAGACAACTTCTCAAGGTTATGGGGTCAGCAGTTCCAACATGGACATTGGTTTTACAAACTCACATTGAAGACTCTTCTTTCTCCAAGTGGGGTACCATGATGGAGGCAGCCTTGAGAGCAATGGTTCCTAACCTGTGGGTCACAACCCCTTTGGCAAACCACTATCTCCAAAAATATTACAATTATGATCCATAACAGTAGCAAAATTGCAGTTACGGAGTAGCAGCGAAAATAATTTTATGGTTGGGAGTCACCACAGCGTGAGGAACTGTATTAAAGGGTAAAAACATTAGGAAGGTTGAAAACTATTGCTCTGGAGAGAGGTGACTCAGAAAACCACGGTGACTTGCAGGTGTCCCTTACGTGGTTTTGCTTCTGTTTAATGCCCTGACTCTATGGACCAGCTTTGGGGAAGCTGGAGCCAGGTTTGAACTTCTGGTTTTCTCACCAACTGTGCACCTTGGAGAAATTGCCCTAGTGAATAATCTTGTCTTCTCAGTGGCAAGGTGAACTTGAACTTGCTTTGGAGATCTGTGGTTAAGACTGAATGGGTTGTTGTCTTTGAAGTGCTTATACTAGAGTAGCTGGCAGATATTAAGCATGTAGTTAGTGCTTGTTATACATATCAAATGGGATCAGCACTTGTAACTGGTGAAGGCTGTGGCAATGTGTGGAAGAGAGTAATCTGTCCCTTCTCCACAATATAGCAAAGAAGAAATCTGGATGGTCTAATTCACTTCAGGGATTTGTGTCTATAAACGTGGATCAAATAAAATGCTAGTTATTTACATTTTCTGGAAAAAATAACTTCCCAGAGTGTAAAAGGCATCAAAAGTCCACAACTGCAGCCCAGATTTTCTTTCTCAAGCACACCATGAAAGTCGCTATATGCTGACCAACTATGACATACTGAGCATGGGGCCAGCCACTGGGTGAACAGTCCAGGAACCCCTGCAAATTGACCAAACCTGCACAGAAGGAGTGCAGAGAAGTGAGCCGGGCTCCGAGGGACAGAAGGAACTGAACTGGGACTGGAGGAGTGTGACCCAGTGTTCTATGTTTATCTCTTTCCCGGCTTTCTGGAAACAGCCAGCAAAGAGTGCCCATGTGTATTTGTAGAGGAGGAAAGTGGCACTCAGACAGATTGAGTCATGAGCATACCCTCACACAGCCATCTCTGGCTAAGCCAGGACTCTCCTCCCAAATTACACCAGGCCTGCCCCTTGCTCAGAAGCGGAACTCAGTACGCAGGGCCATGTGTCGGGTGGCAGAGGTATTTATCTGAGGCTCCCCAAAGAGAAGGTACCTTTTCTGTTATTGTGGCCCTACTGGAAGCCTGGGTCATCTTGAACAGACTTAAGCAGTGGGGAGACTTTGTGTTGTTGCTGGTGACAGCCGTGGAGAGCAGAGTTCTCTGAGATGTGAGCAGGGGATGGGTGGGGTAGAGGAAGCACAGACTCCTCACCATAAAGCAAACAAGCCGACTGGCAGAGCACTGTAGGGAAAATGACATCACTGCAGAATTTTAGGGCTAATCATTTAGCTGGATTAGCCCCAAAGTGCTGTGTCTAAAATCAGCATCCCTGCCTCTTTATGTACTCCAGATGAAACACATTAGCAGAAATATGGCAAGGGACACTCACAATACACGGTTCTACACTCTCAGCAGTTTTTGCAAATCTGCAATTAGTCTAAAGGGCCTGGGTAAATTAGGCCTCTTGATAAATGAAGCACCTAGACAGGCCTCAGATTTATTGGATCCTGCTGTCCCGCTGTCCAGAGCCCTTGTCAGCTCCACTGCAGAGTGGGGACTGTACGGGGGAGAGAAAATGGAGCCAAATCCAGATTCAGAAGTGCCCCCAAGCTTTGAAAAGCTGAGCTTCCGGTCACTACTTCTTCAGCCTTATAGGTTTATGCCGGGATCGTGGTGGGCAAAGTAGGCAGCCTTTGTCAGGAAGTTGGCAGGAGAGATAGGAGGACCCTGGAGACAGAAGAGGAGACAGGGAAGGCAAGTCCATGTAGAACTTGTTTCGAGTTCTTACTCTGCCTGTCCTACTTGACCCGCCCCAGGTACCTGCTGATTGATGCTAGGGATTAGTGATGGGTGGCAATGGGTACCACTGTCTTCTCCTCCCAGCACTCCAAGGCTGTCTTCTGAATCTTAACTCACCACTTTTTCAAAGCAGTTATCCACATGCCTCATGCGATCAGATACATGTATATTATGACTGCACAGAAGATTCTTGTGGACTCCAGAAAAGCATCCCCCAAAGTTAAGGGGGAGTGTTCACAACGCTCTAAGGCAAACAGCCAGGAGCCAGAAGGCTGTCAGTGCTGTGGCTTCGATGAAGGGGACCTATGGGGCAGGGAGAGCATGGACCTATTAGTCTGATTTATGTCTCCAGATCACAAGAAGCGGTTCACAGACATATTGGGGTGACACCTGCTAACTGCTGCATTTGCTGCTGTGGGGGTGCTGAAGTCAGCTGAACTAAGCAGCAGAGAGGCCAGCAGATGCACAGATGTTTTTGGGGTGCAGAGTTATTTTTCTGTTAACTCTCCTGCTTTGTTTATGCTGAAGAATTCTTTCACATTAATGTGTTGGAGTGGTGGCTGGGCCTATAGTCTGATTTTTTAAAATCAAAAAGAAGGAGGCAATAAGGTAAACAATTTGAACGTGAAGCTTATGTGTATGTACTAGTCTGATCCCTTCCTATCTTCTGTATTTACGGTCCCAGATTCTCCTATCTGCCTCCTTTCTCCCTGCAGGAGTCCCACAGGGCATGCCTGCCTCTCTACGCCTATCTCTCCTTTGCCACTCAACCCTTGGCTTCTCAGTCAGTCCTTGGGTTCTCTGGAAGTCAGAAGCACCCTGGAATGTGAACTTACAAAGCCACCCTCTCCCAGATGCAGCTGGCTGCCACCCGCCTTTGGCCGGCTGTGATTCAGTGTCCCTGGTTTGCAGATCAGCTGGGTGAGCCTCCTGTCAGCCCACATTGATTTTCCTGTAGATTACATTACCTCCAATCACAAAAGAAATTGTGCTCCGCTCTTGGAATGTCAGGGCAGAATGGATAGCAAACATTTCCCCACAGGCAGCTCTCCTCTGCTGTCCAAGGCTGAGTCCCCATTCCCCTGCCACCAAACCTTTTCCTCTCTGCTTAGGCAGATATCCTGCTCTGGCAGGATACCCAATTATACCTCAGTGAGATCTTTCTGTGTCTTCAGACCTGCTAAATTATGGAATTAAGAACGTTTATATGGGGAGAAGAGCTGGTAACACCAGATGTATTAGAAATTTAGAATATGGTGTCTCCAATTTAAAAGGAGCCTTCAAAAGCATCAAAGAGATTAAGTGATTTTTATTCCTTTTAAAAGTTTCTTCGAGTACTGCTTGCAATTTGCAGTGGGGGTGTGTATGTTACAATGTGTGTGTGCTGTATGTGTATGGTGTGGTATATATGGTGTACAGTGTGTATTTGGTGTATGTACGTATAGTGTAAGTGAGTGTGGTGTGTATGTGTTGGTATGTGGTGTGTGGGTATATGGTGTGTGTGTGTGTGTGTGTGTGTGTACACATGTCACATATGTATGTGTGAGGGCTGAAGCCCAGAGCCTCACTTCTTGTGCTTGGTTGGTTCTAGGTCCATCTTCAGCAGCCCTGATGTGTAGGGAGAGCCTTGTTCAAGTGGGCAGCTTTGGCACCAACTCCTGGCACTGCTGATGAGAAGAGGTGTCAGCACTTTTCAAACAACGCACTTGCAGCAGATAGGAGTTGCCAACCTCCAAAGTGGGCTTCATGGGAGAGAGAGGTTGGTGTCTTGGCAAACAACTAGCCTGTGGAAGCTGGACAAGGAAAATCATCAGGTCCCTTGACAAATAAGATCTGATCTATTCCATAAGGACACTGGGCTAGCCCATGAACATGACTCTGTCCAGCTGAGCTCAGGTTCCTGAATCTCCTACAGGAAAGTATTGAAAAGTCATAGCAAACATTTTAGTTGAGAATTAGCCACCATTGCTGAGCAAATACTAAGTGCTGGGCACTGAGATAGTCCTCTGCCACCTAGCTGTCCTTCTGTCTGGAGCCTGGATGTAATCCTAACAATGGAAAGGGTAGTGCTGTCTCTGTTTAACTCATCTGAGAGCAGAGTGTGAGTGTATATTCTCTGTGACTCGCCAAGGTGTTTTGGGTTCAAATCTGTTTCCTCTCTGTGATATTGAAGTCCTAGCTTCCACATTCTGTGGATATGGCCTCATTCAGAAAAGGTAAACAGCGAGTTGCTTAAGATGTACCCATTGTAGTTTGAATGAGAAACATCCCCCATAGGCTTTGTTATTAGAACACTTTATCTCCAGCTAGTGTTGCTGTTTGAGAAGGCTGAGGAACCTATAGGGGGTGGAGCCTTGAGGCTTTATGGTTTCACTGTATTTCCTGTTTCTACTCTTCTTCCTGAGTGTGGACACAATGTGACAAGCCAGCTTCCCATTCCTATTGCTATGCCTTCCATATCTGCTCCCTTGTTTTCTCTGCCATGGTTGGACTGTGTCCCTCAGGATCTGTGAGCCAAAATAAACCCATTTTCCCTTAAGCTACCTCGTATCAGATATTTTATCAGGGCAAAAGAAAAAAAATTTAATTTAATTTTACTAGCTTCATTAAAACAAACAAACAAGAAATAGGGCAATTTAGGTGCAGAAGAAAGACTATATGAAGACAGAGAGAAAAGACTTTCTATAAAATACGGGATTCCAGTCATTGTTAATAAACCACCAGAAGCTTGGAGAGAGGTAGAGACAGATCTTATCTTCTCAGCCCCTGAAAAGAACCACCATAGCTAATGCCTTGATATCAGAATTTTAGCTTCTGGAGTTAGGAGAAGACACAGCTGTAGTTCTGAACTCACTTAGCTTATAGCATTTTGCTTCAGTGGCTTCAGGAAATAAGTATGAAGGATCGCAAAATGTGGACATGGTAGAGGCCTGCCTACTCACTGTCATGCAATGATGGTCAGATCTACTTTTGTCCTTGAAGAACACAGCCAGCACCTAGGTATGTTCAAGAGGGCTGTCTGTTGGAGTTATCTATGGAGATGGCTTGGGGGAGCTGATTTATGCACAATTTATTATGAATCTGATGCCTTACATTACAGTGTAAGTATGTAGGAACAGGAAGCTGGCTTGTCACATTGTGTCCACACTCAGGAAGCAGAGTAGGAACAGGAAATACAGTGAAACCATAAAGCCTCAAGGCTCCACCCCCTATAGATTCCTCCGCCTTCTCAGACAGCAGCACTAACTGGAGATAAAGTGTTCTAATTAGAACAGTGACTGGAATCCCGTATTTTATAGAAAGTCTTTTCTCTCTGTCTTCATGTAGTCTTTCTTCTGCACCTAAATTGCCCTGTTTCTTGTTTGTTTGTTTTAATGAAGCCAGTAAAATTACATATTTTACATAAGAGATGTAGAAACATGCCTAACTGATCCTTCATGTGAAAGAATTTAAAATCCTTTTAGCATCATTTTTTAAACTACTTATAGAACGTTTTCAAATAAGACAACAGTAAGCATGAGTCCATGTTTACACAGGATCATTTATCACAGTGCAGCTATGGCACAGAGAAAGGTATGAAATGTTACACTTCTTCATTTGTCAAAGTGAAAGGAAGTCTAGATGAAGCCAATAGTAGCCTACAACAGTGAGACAAACTCTCAGTTCTTCTTCAAGAGGGGCTTTAAAACTTGGCAATGGCTCTCCAAACATGGCACATGGTGCCAGTCCTGTGGACAGCTAGCCAAGTGTGAAGCAAACTCCATGTGAGGCCATTCAGACTACAAGGCCTATGTGGGTCAAATTTCCAGTAAGGATCAAAGTTTAACTCTTTGTTCTCTTCCCAGGTTTAGGGAGGTGCCAACTAGGAAGCAGCCAGTCTCCCTCTGACTTCTCTGGTCCACACTCTTCAGTTCCTTCTTTGGGCAAAGGAGCCAATATGTGTTAAGGGTGATGTCTGAGATACCATGCTCTTCCTTACAGGAGGGAAGAAGCCTTTTGATACACTCTTCTCCCCACATCTGTATATCACAGCAAATCTTAAGAAAGACTTGTTTCGTCTTTCTTTTGTGGGACTACAGAAGCCAAAACAAACAGGCAACAAGGCCAGAAAGCAATGTTTAATTTGAAGGATAATTAATCTTGTAAACCTTTACAATGTCAATTTGTAAAACACAATAGCACCAACTGATAACATGATTTGTTTCATTCATACATACTAGATGTACACCCTTTGTCGTAGGGTTTCTATTGCTGTGAAGAGACACCATGACCATAGCAACTCTTATAAAGGAAAGCATTTATCGAGACTGGGTTACAGTTCAGAGGTTTAGGTCACTATTGTCATAGTGAGAAACATGGCAGCGTGCAAGTAGACATTATGAGGGATAAGTAGCTGAGCATCCTGTATCAGGATCCTCAGCCAGCAGGAAGAGACAGTGAGCCACTAGGCCTGGCTTGAGCTTATGAGACCCCAAACTGTACACTTTCTCCAACAAGGCCACAGCTACTCCAACAAGGTCATTACCTTCTCATAGTGCCATTCCCTATGAGCCTGTGGAGGCTATTTTCATTCAAACCACCACACCCTTACAATTTTAGTTTGCCACACAGAAGAAAAGGTGGAAGTTACCACATGTAGCAAAAACTAGAGCACAGTATTCATTTCTATTGCAGATAACACGTTTATTTCAAAGCCTAGCCACTTAAGACATTACACACTTACTATTTAATAGAAATATAGAAATTCCAGTGGGCTTGACTGGTATTTTTGCTCTGGGTCCTGTAAGGCAAGATCAATGTGGGCCAGGGCCAGGCTGTCCTCACTGACAGCAGTCTTTTCAGTCTTTTTCTTTTTCTTTCTTTCTTTCTTTTTTTTTTTCTGAGCTTAGTGAGAGTTTTGGCAAAGTCGATTCCCTGTGGTTGTATGAACTTGTTTCAAGGTCCCTGGGGTCAAATTTAGTTCTTAGAGGTGTCCAGTACTTCACCACATACACTGCCTTCAAGGCCACCAATAGGGAAGTCGCTCATTTCTAGTACCTTCCATGCTTTCTACCTCTGTCCCCAGGATCAGCCTGACTCTTTGGAGACACCTCTAGTTCAGTTGGACCCATCCAGGGACATTTGCATTTCTTTAAGTCAACTGTGTTACACGGCCTCACCAGTCATAGGAGTGATGCCCCGTGAGCACATTCCAGGACCTCTTTCAGAATCCTAACACAGATATCAGCAGCTCATGCAGCCGGAGCACAGCTGGGTAACATGTATGAGATCATGAGATGATAAGAGTGCCAATGTGCTATTTCCCTTGGCATGAGGGCTTTTTGCCTTTATGGAGTAGGAGTA
This sequence comes from Lophiomys imhausi, assembly GCA_907164525.1. NCBI lineage: Eukaryota > Metazoa > Chordata > Mammalia > Rodentia > Muridae > Lophiomys > Lophiomys imhausi. Next base: position 7,711,687 of record CAJQZJ010032443.1, read on the forward strand.
GGAAATTTCGATTTTTCTTCTTTATACCTTTTTTAAAGTGTTTTATGATGATCTCATATTACTTTTATATTCAAAGAAAATACCAACATAAGTTAGATAAAGAATTGGTTCTCAAGCCAGGATTGTAATATATGACTAATAGGTACTGTCGTGTGGAATTAAATGTGAAGTTTGCTTTTTCATTATTTTTTTGTTCATTCATTTATCCATCCATCCATCTCGTCACCATGTGGTGGAGTTACAAGGTGACTTTTTTCCTATGGAACTATGTGTCATTGGACCACTTCTATGGAGTCTCTCTGGAATAACAGCTTCAGATATTTTGACAAAAAGAATTCCAAAAGGCCAAGTGGCATTTTTTTTATTTGTTGTTATCCCTGAGAGAAAATATTGAAAGCAAGCTCAAACTGTTTGAGAAATACTTTGTGATTTCCATTTTGCCACTGATATCCAGACAACTTGATAATGTTGAGGGTTTTGAAATTTCCCCATGAGCAGAAAATAACAGCTTCTCAGAAATAGACAAAATGAAGCAGAAGAACACTTGGCTCACATTTGCTTTGCAGCCTGACATGTCAGAGGAGCCTGAAGCCAAAACTCTCTCCCCAAACAAAAGTGTCGTCCTGGGAAACCCAGCAACACAAATGATGCAGAACCCCTTGTGGTGGGAAGCCCCTTCACTACAGTCAGGAAGAGGAATTTATTGTTCAAGGAGGGAAATGGCAGCATGAGGCAAAGCCCTGCTGAGTACATTGACTGACTCTCAGGGAGCTCTGTGCTGCCTACAGTCTGGGGCTCAAGTGAGAAATGAACAAGCAAGGCAATAGAGGTTCAAAAATGCCAGTCAAGGCGCCCTGGACCAGGAGTACCACTGGCATAATTTGCCTGTGGGCTTCTTCTTTGTTCATCCTTTTGACTCCTTTCCTTCTTCTTTGGTTTCCACTCATGTCCAGGGATTACTCTGGGTCCCACCCACTCCCATCTACTACAGAGACCACCATGGATAGGTTTTTGACAGAGATCCTTTTAGGAAAGGTTACATGTTAGTATGTGGTTGTAAAATATGGGAAAAGTCTTGATACTAACAAGAAATATTTTTCCAACAGTGGAAGGATCAGTAAGGAGGTTAGTTTTGCTGAAGGGCCCTGTGTCCTTCCCATTTCAGATTGTTCATCATGTTGAGCATATCCACCATGATTGCTGAATATATTTTTGCGTACTGTTGTTCTGGCTCAGGCATGATTCTAATGTGTGGAAGCCTTAAATGGTGTTAATATTGGTATCAAGACTTACAGGAAGTTCATTCGGAAATGACAATGAAAATGTCACACATCTTCCGCGCTGTCAACAGAGAGCATCAAAGGAGACTATTGATGTATAGAGCCTCATGAAAGACTCATGAGTGTGATATTAGTGCACACACTTAAATTATTCTGCCTAGCAGTGATGGAGCAAAATCCTGGGCACAAATGTACTCAGGCTCTGAGGCTGCTGCCCCCTAAAGCCTGGAGTATTTTATAAATCCTCTTCTAAGTGTGATCTTCAATTTGAATGTCATGGGATAATTGGCTGTATTCTTACTGTGCCTCAGTTTCTTCTTGGAAAACTGAGGATGAGAATGGTACTGGGTGGGATACTGAGCTTCCTTCAGTAGAAGCAGGGGCCAAGAAGAAAAGGAAATGCATGGAAGCTGGTGAAATTGTGACTGAGTAAAGACAACAAATGTTGTCACCCCACTGGACGCCCACCAGTTGCAGATGTAAATAATTATTCTCAATATATTTTCTGATTTTTAAAATGAATTATTTTTTAAAAATAATGTTTTGCATTATCATGGTTTTAGAACACCATTACTTACTACTTAAAAAAATATGGCCTTTCTATGTAGACCTGGCTGGGCTAGAAATTTCTATGTAGACCAAGGTGACCTCTAATTTATGGTAATCCCCCTGCCTCTGCCTTCCAAGTGCTGAGATTATTGTACACATCACCACACCTGACAATTTTACTCTCTTTTGACTTCTATATGAATGAAAAAACCATGTATGTATATTTTTATGGCTGGCTGGCTTTGCTCAACACACATTAGTTCAGGAACTTTTATGATTACAAATTCAGTAACTTTTATGATTACAAGTTTGGGCTCTGATGAGGACTGTGACAGTTTGGAAATGATGTCCCTCTAGTTTTGGGCAATTAAATACTTGGTCCCAGTTTGTGGCATTATTTGAGGAGGCATAGGAAGCGTAGCTTTGCTGTAGGAACTGTATCATAGAGGACAAGTTTTGTGGTTTTAACGTAATATACCATTTCTACTTTGCTCTCTCTGATTCCTGTTTGATGTTTGAGATGTGAGATCTCAGTTCTTCTTGACACCATACCTGTTTGCTGCTGTGTTTCCCTATCATGATGGTGATGAGTTCTTATTCTTCTGGAACCATAAATTCAAATAAACAGTTCCTTCTGGACTTGGTCATGGTGTTTTATCCTGGCAATAGAAAAGTGAGGCAGAGGTTGGAACCAGGGCATGGGCTATTTCTGTGTCAGCCCTGAGCATGCTGTTTTTGGAGGAATGTTAAAGGTTTTGAACCTTTTAACTAGAAAAGCACTTAAACTCTGGAAGCAGAGCTTAATGGGTCATTCTAGTAGGAGCTTGGAAAGCAATGCTGAGAGCACCATAGAGTGCAGAGGTCAAGTTCAAGGGCTTTACAGGGGAATAATAGTAGTAGTAGGGATAGAGACAATTCTTGTGATATTTTGGCAAAGAATGTGGTTGATTGCTGCTCTTGTCCGAAGAACTTGCCTGAGGCTAAATTTAAAAGCAATGGGCTAATTTCTTTGGCAAAAAAGATTTCAAGACAGCATACTATTGATGCTGTCATGTGGTTATTGGTAATCAGTCTTATCCAGGTCTACAATAAAAAAGAGTTGAAGAGAAAAAATTAAAACAAAAAGTTGGTCCAGAAAAAAGATTAGCAGAAAACTTAATGTTGCAGCCAAGGCTTCTGCTGAGAGAGACAAGGAGAAAAGGAAAGGTCTGACCTGTAGTGGAGTAAAGGAGGGTTCCCTCAGATCAAGGATCCACCAAACGAGCCTCCATCTTGTAAAAGGAAATGGCCTAAGTTTTTTGCTCTTAGAATGAAACAACAAACAAATACCATTCAAGAGGACCAAGCTCCATTTAATCTCTTAGTTAAACTTGGTAGCATTTTCCACGTGGTACTGGCTTTAGAGTCATGAAGGATACATAAGTAATGGGCTCATGGAATCTTCTTCCATTGATTCAGAGAGCCACTGAGCCCAGGTTTGTATCAGAGGTATCCCCATATGGAGGCCTTGAAAGGACATTGGGTAAAGCTATGAGCTGGGACAGTAAAGCCACCCTTGTTAGAGACCCCCAGATGTTGTAAATTCAAGAGACTTGGTAGGTATATCTGCCAAGGAGAGCTGGAGTGGAATGAGACTGAGAGGGAGAAGATGGGGCAGGGGTTGTATTTTGCAGACAACAAAACTAGACAGGCAGAAACTTTAAACTTCTAAGCCTTTTTACATTAGACATAGAGCTAGAGAATTTCATGTTTTCTGGTTCAGTTCTGGTCTCACTTTGGTCCAGTGCTTTTTCCCTGTGTTTCTATTACTCCATTTTGAAATTCTAATGCACATTTGGTGCCATTATATGTTGAAACTATGTGAATCACTTCTTGATTTTGTTAAGGGTTCCAATTAAGAGACTGTCTTGAGTCTCAGAAGAGACTTTGGATTTTTAAACAGTGTTGAGACTATGAAAGACTACAGAGAAGTTACTCTAAATGCATTTAACTTTATGGTATGGCCACAAGACTATGGAGGTCAGGGAGTGGCACACAGTGATTTGAATGAGATGACCCCAGTCTTGGGCATTTGGATACTTGGTCTCCAATTTGTGGCTCTGTTTGGAGAAGCTTAGGAGATATGGCCCTGCTGGAGTAACTGTGTCACAGAGGGCAGGCTTTGAGATTTTAAAAGTTGCACACTATTCCCAGTTCACTCACTCTGCTGCTTGTTTGCAGTTCAAGGTGTGAGCTTTCAGCTGTTCCTGAATCTATGCCTGCCTACTGGCACATTTCTCTACTGTGATGGTGATGGATTCTTATCCCTCTGGAACTGTAAACCCAAACAAACTCTTCCTTCTATAAGCTGCCTTGTTCATCCTATTTTATCACAACAGTAGAAAACTAGCACAAGGGTTTTCTTTTGGGTTTCAGAGATAGAGTAAGAGAGCTTTCACTAGGGCCCTTTGATAAAGGCATTAATCCCATTCAGGCAGGTTCCCTAAAAGGTTTTCTAAGGTCTCTATCTCCTATTACAATCGACTGGGGGTTAACATTTCAAAATATGAATTGAGGTCATCAAAATCATCCAGTCAGATGAGAGAAGTAGAGGTGTGGTTGAGGAAGTCTGGGTGTCTGAGCAAATGGTTTGAAAGAAGTGATTTGGGAGTACACCAGTCTCCCCTCTCAAACTCTTCACTTTTCTGGTACATATAATTTCACAATTCTTGGGGGGCATTTTGGTCCTTAAATAGGGAGTTAAACTGGTATGGTGGGTTAAATGCGAGTGTTCTTGCCCCATAGGTTCACATGTTTGAATACTTGGTCCATAACTGATAGAACTGTCTGGAAAGGATTATCAAGTGTGGACTTGTTGGAGGAGGTGTGTTGGCCTTTGAGCTTTCAAAAAACTCATGCTATCCCGGTGTCCCTCTCACGGCCTCCTGCATGTGGATCAAGATGTAAGCTCTCAACTGTTCCTGCCTTTGCTCCACCATTATAAACTCAACCCTCTGAGATGATAAGCCTAAATTAAATACTTGGTTTTGGAAGTTGCCTTGGTCATAATGTCTCATCACAGCTATAGAAAAGCAGCTAAGACAGTCTGTTAATTTCAGAGTCTCATGTAAGGCAAGTCTTTATCTCAGCGAATTAGTCACTTCACATACCTGCTGTTTGCTCCCCACTGCTAAAAACTTAGTGGGAGACAAGATGAGCTATGGAGTTTGCCATCATAGCACTTCCAGACTTTAGCAAGTGCCAGAGAGAAAAGTCATAAAATAACAACAACAACAACAACAACAACAAGGTGTTGGTTTTGTTTTTTGCCTGTGCTCTTTTGTCTATTGTGTGTTCCTTAAAATGGTGACTTCCATTTTCCCATACTTTCTCAAGATTATAAAATTGTAATCTAACATCTTCACTACTGGAAAAATGCATGAGGACTGAAGACATGGGGGTCCATATAAACCACTTCACCCTCCCACCCCCGCCGAGAAGTTTCATAGTGTTTCCTGGATGGCTCTCTGATTCCCAGTCCTCTCACCTCAACCTCCAGAGTAGCTGGGACTTCAGACACACACCATGGTGCTCGGTTTGGATTGGCCTTCTTTAGATGGGATGCCCAAAGAAAGCCAGATGTGGATGAAATTGAGAGGACTCAGGCAGGAAATCAAGAGAAAGAGCAGAACACTGTACTATAGAGTCCTCTAGGAATGAGATCCCTGTGCTGGGCTGGGTTCATTTGTTTGTTTTAATTTTGCCAAGTTGACCCAAACTAGGTCACCTGAGAACAGATAATCTCAATTGAGAAACTGCTCCCTCAACCTGACTTTAGGCAACTGTGAGGAAGTTTCTTGATTAATGATTGATGTGAGAGGGCCCGACCCATTGTGGATGGTGCTACCCTGGGCAGGTGGTCCTGACTATCTAAACTGAGAAACTATAGGGAACATGCCAGTGAGCAGTGCTCTTCCATGGTCACTGCTTCACTTCCTGCTAGGAATTTCTTCAAGGACTGACTATGATATGTAAAGCCAAATAAACCCTTTCCTCCCTAAGTTAGTTGCTTTCGGTCAGTGTATTATCACAATAACAGAGAGCAAACTAAGACGAGCCATAAATGTTCATGCAATTGGAGGAGGCTCAGGAGGCGCAGGAGCAGGAAGCCTCTTTCCAGATGTCCCTCACTGGGCAGGAGAGGGCCAGTGTAATGCAACTGCAGATTTTATTCTCTCTGCAAAGTGAAGGAGCTCAGGGCTCATAGAAATAGAAGCATTGTGGTCAGATCTGGGTCGTCTTACAAGGCAGCCACTGATATGTCATTTCTTAGTTTTGGAAGATGCAGGCCCTGCACTTCCTATATAATCAGATATATTTATCCCTCTCAGGTCTCTGAGGTGGTTGAAGAATAGATAGCTAGAGTCTCATAGTTAAATTTTTAGTTGTTTAGGAATCAAGAGGGTGTTCTGGATCTAAGAAGATGTTTTTAAGGTTGTGATGCAAGTTAGTATGAAAGCTGAGTCAGATAAAGAACTTTAAAGTCATGGAGATGGTTAGATGGTAGAATGTTAAAGTCAGGAGCCAAATACGTATGAACTGGACATTGGGAATGTATGCTAAGCCATATAACCCTTATAATTGTGGCCTATTTTTTTCTGTTGTTTTGTATTGTATTTGTTGTTATAAGAGAAAGAACCATTTGTTGGACTGAAAGGGGGAGCTTTTGGGGGGAAGAGGGTGGAAGGGTGGGATAGGAGGGGGGAGTAGGGAAGGGATTGTGACTGAGATGTAACTTGAAGAAATAAAAAATAAATTATAAAAAAACTAATGATACCATAAAAAAAACAAGATAGCCTAATTGATAGGAGGAGAGTGTATAAGAGAGAATAGAGAAGAAAGGGAAATATTGCACCTTGTTGGAGGTGATGGGTGGGACAAGAGCAGCCACCACTGAGAGGAGGAGAGTCAGTTGGTCTCGGTGGGGTTTGGTGATGCTGAGGACATTGCTCTGGATTGTTTTTAGGGGCAAATGTAATCAACATTGAGGATAAGGAGAGAGTAACCAGATTCAGCTCCCTGCACCAGAAGGAATGTTTGCAGAAAATTGAGCTGGTCAGCCAAGAAAATTACAGTAGAAAACTATAGTCCTTTAATGAGAGACACTACAGATACTGCATATCTCCTCCTTCCTTCCTATTTTCCTTCTTATGGCACTCTCTTCATATCTTTTTCTGTGTTATCCGAAAAACAACTCTGAAATTTTCGTTTGAAGATATCCTTCTCTCCAGAGTGAGGCAGATACAAGCGTCTTCCCCAGCCTTAGAGTGGGGAGAGGACATTTGCCCCCACTATTCCTCCAAGCCTGGGATAGTAATCCCAACCTCAGTTCTCTCATTGAGACCCTTCCTGCCTGGAAGAGGCACCTGAGCTGTTTTGTCAGATCCCAACCTTGGCATGGTCTTTATATCTTCCTAACAATATACTGCCCTTTAAAGTACTGTAAAACATGACCAAGTGGGGAATATCGGTGGCTGTTTAGTATGCTTTAAAATTCTTTAATTTGCTGTACCACAATAACTTGCACTTTAATAAAAGCAATCTCTCGTCTTAATAGCCACACAATAAAGAATTATTTATATGAGTCAGTGTGCAAGCCCTCGCCTTCCAGGTGTGCCCCAGATTTTCAGCACTCCAAGTGCTTTTCGGGGACTGGCGCTGCCTGACACAAGCCTCTAAAACACTGCCATTTTGCAGTGTCACAGCTCCAGGGCCGCAGCCTGCCCCAGGCTCCTGGCTGTACACCGCCTACTCACACTGATTTATTTCAGTATTACGTTTAATTGTTTCCTTCTTGTTGAAGCCTTAGCATGCGATGCTTGTAAATCTGACCCAAATCCTCCATATGGCACTCTGGTTTTCCATTTTCAAATGCATTCGCCCTGGAATAATGACTGTGGTATAACTCAATTTGAGCTCTGCTGCTGGGGACTTTATTACATAATGCTTTCTAATTGACCCTCATAGTTTAATAAGACAGAACATTTCACCAGAACATTGACAAAAGTTATTAATTTTCACTTCAGCAGAGACCCATGTCCCAATTAAATCCCCTGATAATGCCTGACTGACTGACCTCATTATGGCTAATGCTTATTAGTCCTGCAGAGAGGACAGCATCACACACTGTTAAGATGCCTAAATGAGCACATACAACCATCCAACCTGATTACAATTTACATACATGACAAATTTTACTCCCCTCTTCCTTGTCTGGTACAGTGAATGTGGCATGCTGCTGTCACACCACAAGATCAGCCATTGAGAATTTGGAAGGTGCCATAAAAAATTCCCTGCAGTGTGTTGAGATCCACCCAGTGAAACTGTGTCTGTCTTTCTAGGAAACTATTTCAAGTGTGTGGGCATCTTTCCATGAGGAGATTGCCTTGTGCCCATTTCTCCTTTAATATGGAACAGCTAGTACCCATTTGCTTGGTGGAAGTTTGTATCTGTGATTTTTCTCCTTAGTCTACTCTGAGAAGAAGAGAAAAAAAAAGAAAGAAAGAAAGAAAAGAGAGGAAGAAAAGAAAAAAACTGCCACCAGGACAAACTCTACCCTACCTTCTTGTTGGGGTGGCTTACGCCTTAAGCAGGTTGTTCTTCATGTATATGTATGTATATACATGTATATAACACACATGTATATATATAATCTATATGACATCCACTTTCTCTCATTTAATTTTGTACAGTGGACAGGATGTTGCATAATCACCACGCCTGCCTTGTTTGGTCCTTTTGCATGCACAAGCATTGTATATATCATCTCACAAACTGAGGACTAGAAACACAGATTCACCCTAGCATTGCCTGTGGGAGAAACAGCCTGCCATCAGTTGGAAGATAAATAGGTGTTTGCACACAGTTGTGAAATTGAGGGCTTGTAGTGGCAGGAAAGTGAACGTCACTCAGCCTCACAGAGAGGAAGGCTACATTCTGCCTTCTGCCTTTCCCTTTTCTGGACTACAGAACCAGGTTTGTCTTGGAGGCAGTCTGACCATGAACCAGCCTGCCTTTGTATCATAGTCATTCCCTGTGGGCTGTGTGATTTGACACATGACAGTAATCTAACAGCAGAGATCAAACCTCTCCTCTGACTCGAGCCAATGTGACAAGTAATGTGTATTGACACACAGGAAAGTGCACTCAGAAAACCCAAGTGTTAGGCAGGCTCGAGACACTCAAGCTTAGCAGGGGATAGTTCAAATCACAGGCTTCAGTTACCCACAAAGATAAAGCCAGGGTTTAAATAATGGTAACCAGCTGGAAACTGCAGTTCCCTGACATTGCTCCCTCTCTCATTTTCCCCCTTTTAGTACCCTAATATTGAAAGCAGGAATTCCGTGGGAAAAACAACAGCAATAATTGCAATAAAGAGAAAAATATAAACTAAACCTCCTGCAAGGACATTTTAAATTATGCCAGGATCATACATTCTGCAAGTATTTCCTTTGTGTTAGGCACTGTGTTCAGAGTACTGCAGTCATCGACCAAGCATGAGCCACTGGACCAGACTCAGGACCTGATGAAGAATGTGGTTTAGCACACGCTTGCATAAATGAGTTGTATGTTTGCAGCAGAACTGATTCAACTGCTATAAGGTTTTTGAGAGCCTCCAAAAAAGACAACTAACTACATTTTTTGATGCTAAGGGTTAAGAGTCCCAGAAGAGATTTGTAGAGGTGGTGACATTAAAATTCCTGGATAACATGTAGAGGAAGTTAGAGAGGAAGTTTCTGAGTACAGAAAACATCATTTCCTTTCCCCTATGCACCTAAGTGGCATCTAGTCCTACTATGTGCTGAATGCTCTTGAAACTGCTTGCTCCTGGTGCTGAGGAGGGATTCTTGGTGGTAGCTTCTTCAGTGAGAGAAGGACTCAAAGGGGCATCATGGCTCACCTGAGCCCCTCATTACTGGTGTGTGTAGTGAATGATTGAGGGAATTGTGTAGTGTTGAAAGGTGAACTTGTTCACCTAAAAGAGAAGAACTATCTAAGGGCAGTGTGAACTGGGGTTGGGGGAGTCCATCCTGATGGGAAGGTGGGGGAGGTTCAAAGCAGACATAGGAATGTGGGATGTGCAGTGCAGACATTATTAAAGAGGAAGCTAAGCCTTGTCTGAGTCCTTAGACATGACTCAGCCTCTTCTCTCCTGAGATCTCCTGCTGATAGTTCAGAGGCGGGGCCACAGGAACCAATTGTGCCTAACTCTGATTGTGTTTAGAGGCAACAAGTTAACCATGAGAGTAGTTATACCATAGAAATTGGTGAACAAACCAGAGCTTTTTCCTCCACCCCTGCAGTTCCTGGCCCTGCTTCACAACCAATGGATCCTGGGAAGAAGAGCAAGGCAGGAACAGATCTGGGATGGAGACCTCAGATAGCCATGAGCTGTAGAGAAACAGCTTTGGTGAGACAGTTTGCTTAATTTGGGGGAACAAAAGCTATTTAAACTTTTGGGGAGTATGTAGAGAGGCTTTCAGGGTGACTGTACTTCATTGGTCAGGACCACAGTACCAGGAATGCTTTATTTTCATAAAGAAGAATTCCAGGTGCTTGCTGGACATGATCTTATAAGGAGAGAGGAAGTCTGACCTTCAATCTGGCCACCAAGCTATGTGATCACCTCAGGTGGCAGACGTGGGACCCATATGCTTACATGTGCCTGGACATGCAGGCCCAGGGCAGGGAGGGAACGGTCCTACTCCTGCCAGTCTCAGGATGAGATTTTTGAGGTTTTGACATGCCTCGATCTCACTTTTACTCCAGGCCAGCTCCCCTGATCACATGGCTCCCTGTCCCCACAACCCCTTCTAGTGGAGCGAGTTGATGGACATGAATTAGCACACAAAATCAGATGTTCAAGGCCAGCCTGTGCTCACAGGGAGCTTCTGACTCAAAAAAAAAAAGTTATGTGAAATAAATAACATTGATTTTTATCAGAATTGTGGTAGACGATTCTTTCCACCATGCAAAACTCTGGAGGAACTCAAGAAGCCTACATGCTTAGGTGTGAGACCTCAGAGTTTTATCCAGGCTTTTATTCTCAGGCTGTCAGCACCAAGAAAAGGGTCAGCACCTAGACTTCTACTGAGGAGGTTCTGAGTTAGTCAGCTTCCTGAAGCAACTGCATGAATGCATTACAGAAACAAAGAGAAGGTGGTTATGCTGCAGTTCTCAAAGGTACGTTACTCAAATGACAAGCAGTGTGTGTGTGTGTGTGTGTGTGTGTGTGTGTGTGTGTGTGTGTGTGTGT
>CAJQZJ010032443.1:7732958-7750051 GCA_907164525.1 Lophiomys imhausi
TCTCCTTCTCCCCCTCCCCTCCCCCTACTCTACCCTTCCCTCTACTCTCCCCCTCCCTCTCCACTCTCTCTTTCTGTCTCCTCCTCCTCCTTCTTCCTCTTCTTCTTTTCCTTTTATTAGAAATAGATTTTTTTCATACATTATATTTTTTATTATAATTCCCCTCCCCCAGATCTTCCAAGTTCCTGTCTACCACACTCCCATCCACCCAGATCCCAGATGCACACCCTTTCTGAGTATTGTTAGAAAACAAGGTGACATCTAAAGAATAATAATGAAATGAAATAAGATAAAAATGAAAACAAATCAGACTAAATAGAAGAAGATGCCAAAGAAAAAGCACAAGAAACACATGTAGATGCAAAGACTCACATGTTCATACACACAGAGGAATCCCATAACAAAACCAAAAGCCGTAATATGTATGCAATAAACCTGTAAGGTAAAAAAAAAAAAAAGAAAGAAAGAAAGAAAAGAAAAGCCCAGACAAAACATTATGAAACAAAGAACCTTCAAAGATGCCATTGAGTTCATTTTGTGTTGGCAATCTACTACCGGGCATGGGGCTTGCCCAATATAAACATGCCCCATGGTGGTTTGTATATCCAGTGAAACTCCATTGGGGAAACTAATTTTTTATTTGCAAATGGCTATCAAGTGGAGACAGCTTCTAGGTGAGGAATCGGGCATGTTTCCACTTCTCTCAGAGCTGTAACCCTATCTGGTACACACTCATGCAGACCTGGAGCATACTGCCTCTCTCTGTGTGAGTTCACGTGTCCCATGTGTGGTGATGAGAGATGTCCAGTTGGGGTTCTATTCACCCCCCCATTATTTGACAATTTCATTTAGATTACCTTCATATATGTGTATATATATATATATAGGAAGCTTCTACTGTATTAGGTTTCCATATGACCCCTCAAATAGCCCTTAGGTTTAGCTTCCCATATTCCCTTCCCAGCCTCCCTTTTTCCTCTCCCTCCACATCTGAGTCAGATCCTCCCATTCTACACAACCTTGTCCACCCACAACTATTCTATTTCCTCTTCCTAAGGAGATCTGTCTCTCCCCCCAAGTTTCCTACTCTATACCTACCCTCGGGGTTATACAGATGTGTGCTCCACCTTCTGAATCCTTCCTTTGATTGGATTTGTTTCTAAGCTCAGTTGTGCTGCAGTCCAGTGCATACCTGATGTGTGCTCCTGGAGACAGCAGGATGAAATCAGACAGGCCTCCTGACTTCATGGAACTTGACCATAAGTTGCTGAGTCATGTGATCCTGCAGACTCACATTTATATCATCACTGACCAGAAGGCTCCAGCTACTTTACAAGGTGTTCCGGGTACCTGAAGCTCAGGGCTTGTCCTGATTAGGAAGCTCAGATGTAATCTTGAGGATGCAGTGCTGGAACCTAGGGGATGGTCTGCTGAGGATAAATGAGGTGAAAGGAAGAGAAAAGGCACAGGGGAAAAGCAACATTGGCCTTAAATGCCTGTGGGGGGAGCAGAGACTCACATCTTGCACTCCACAGGACTGATGGGCCATGCCAAGAACCTCTGGGCTCCATTGAGGAGCAATGTAGCCCTGCCAGAGTTTTATATTGGGACTTGATGTGGTTAAACTGATGTTTTGAAACAATTACTAGTGATGGAAACAGGGAGAGAGGCATATAAACACGTTAGAGTTGAAGTGGTGGATAGCTTGAACAGGGTGGAACAGAGGCTGACAGAGGAAGTTAAGATTTGGAGAGCATGTAGGAGATAAAACTAACAGGAGGAAGAAGATGACTTGTGGGGCATGCAGGGCAGGGTAGTCAAGGGAGAAGGTGGGCTTGAAGGAAAAGAAGGGCCTTGGGAGATTCCTAATACTCTGCATGTGAGGTGGGTGGGGAGTAGACTGGGTGTGGCCCACTGAGATGAGGAGTCCTGGAAAGCACTGGCAACATGGGAACTCCATGAGTTCTCTTTTGGGCACGTTGACCTTGGAACACCAATGAAAAATACAAGCATTGTCAAGGAGCAGTTGCATTCCATGGACCTGGACTTTAGAGAAGTCTAGGATGGGTGTAATTGAAACCATGGGTATTATTTTTGGATGAGGTCCCTAGAAACACCCAGAGGTGAGGGTCGTGTACAAGTTCTAATTACGGCTATGTTCTTAGAGGAGCCTGCTGAGGGGCTGGCACAGAGCAGGGGAGAGGCAGCCAAGCAAGCGCTCTCAGGAAAATCCCAAAGAGGGTGTGATCTTCAAGGAGGCCTTGGAGAGTAAATTATCCCTCATAGCTTCCCCAGCCAGACGACAAGGAACCTCCCCAACGCAAGGATTCAAAATCTCAGGAATCCTGTGGACACTTTCTCCCCCACAGGCTCAGTCAGGTATAGCTGAATGTTCAGCAAAGCACAGCGCAGAAACCCCACAGAGAAACCCCCAAAGCAAGGGCACAGAGTCTGACATCACTACTGATCTGGGCATGACTGCTTAGGAAAATACAGGGACACAAGGAGAAAGATGGCCAGCCCCTGAGTTGAACCATGGTGATGTGCTGACTGAAACAGAGCTTAGGGGGAAGACAGAGGGGGCTATTGTTTCACTGCCATCCTGCAGAAGAAATCCAGGATATGTATATTTGTCTTTACTGTAGGTCCAGTAAAGGCTTAGGGAGGCCAACTACTGGGCAGATGGGCAAAGGGGCAGATAGCACCCTTTGCCTAGTCTTGATCTAAAGCTCCTTCTCATGGGGCAAGGGAGGCTGGTGGGAAGGAACTAGGGAAGCAGATGATTCAAGCATCTTCCCAGTATCATCAGATGGATTCAGATTCACGCCGATGCTCACTGACTGGAATCTCAGAACTGGGGGAAGAGAGGAAGGGAACCTCCTCTTTTGGAAGCCCTATCATTAAGTGCCCTGAGATCGTGACTTTGTGTAAGTCAGGGGCATGAGGGAAGAGATCTGGAACACTCAAATCAAGATTTGACTTTCCACAGCCAGCAGTCTAGCTGGGCTCTCTCTACACCCTGGCAGACAAGAGTGGGTACAAAGAAGGCTCAGGAAAGCAGGCTTGATAGGCTTTGCTGCTCAGAGCACAGTCCCCAGCCATGTGCTCAGTGTACCTAGGCTCTGAATTTATTTTCTTCCTCTGGGGAAGCTTTATTGACTTTGTCCCACTAAGCAGGCTTGCTTGATATCTGTTGACCCAGGTTCTTTCTCCCTTAGGACAGCCCATGGCCTGAGATCGGCAGAGGTGTGCTGGTTCCCAGGCTTCTCATGTCCAGAGGGACAGTGTCTGGAGGCCTTGGACTCAGGGTTGGGACTCAGGGGCATGCCTGTGGGACACAGAGCATGACCTTCTGTTTGCCAAATCTCCAGCTCAAGGAGCAGTGAGGGAAATTGGAACTAATAATACCTGCCCCTGGAATTGCCTGGGACTAATTAGGAGACTGATAATGCACAGTGTGTGCCTAGGATGAAAATGAGTTATGGTCTCGTTATTAATATAGCTGGCTAGATGATTAGTTTACATAAAACAAGGCCACTTCTCAATAAGCCAGAGGTCATTAGGCATCTGCCCAGGGTGACTTAAAGAGAACAGCCTATGCGTGAATTTGCAAAGAATTACCACGGAGCTGGAGGGAGCAAAGCAAAAATGTCCTGCCCAGCTTAGTAAATAAAACACAAGACCCCAATGCAGTGTGTGTACTATTTTTCCCTTATAGAGAATACTTTCCATAGAATTAGACATTAATATTAAAAGTAAAAAGGGAGTAGGGAAGGTGAAACCTAAAACCAATGTAAATTGGAAGCAAACTAGTGTTCATTTCCTGTGGAGGAATTTTATATTTTTAATGGAGTTACTGTGGCTTTTTATTTCAGTGTAAGGTGAAGAGTCAAAGTGTGTGCATTTCGGGCTTCCAAGTGTGTGTCGTTATAGGAGCAGACCCTTAAAATCACCAACACGCCTCCAGGCGCTGCTCCCGCATAACTAATGTCACCCTGGCAGGGCCAAGGAGGGCCCTTTGACTCACTGGAAATTATGTAGGGGTGAGGGGAGTGTCAGAAATGCAGGATTAGGCCCCATAATTGAGCCTGTCATTAGCAGGAGAGGCAGGCAAGCCAGTGTGCCTTCCTAAGCTTGAATTTATTATGAGATGGGGACAGGGTTCCTTTGGTATAAAGCAGGTAGAGGGGATTTCTGCAAGATGGCAATCTCTCTCTTTCTCTCTCTGTCTCTCTGTGTGTGTGTATGAGAGAGAGAGAGGAGACAGAGAGAGACTGAGAGAGAGACAGAGAGAAAGTATACTTGGCTAGCTCTGTGGCATTCTTTATGTTCTTTTTTTTTAAAAATGTGATTATATTAATTCTTTCTTTTTTTTCCTTTATTTTTTATTTCTTCAAGTTACATCTCAATCGCAGTCCCCTCCCTATTCCCCTTCCAGTCCCACCCTCCCACCCTCAACCCCCCATCCTCTTCCCTTTTTTTTTCTTTTAAGTTTAAGGTATATCTTATTTCCCCCTACAGTTTCTCCTTTCAGTCCAACAAATGGCTCTTTCTCTTATAATAATAAATACAATACAGTACAACAGAGGTAATTAGGCCACAGTTATGAAGGTTATATGGCTTAACATACATTCCCAATGACCAGTCCATATGTATTTGGTACCTGACTTTAACATTCTACTATCTAAACATCTCCATGAGTTTAAAGTTCTATATCTGACTCAACATTCATACTAATTGCAACACAATTTTAAAAGTATCTTCTTAGATGTATAACACTCTCTTGACTCCTAAACAACTCAAAATTTAATTATGAGACTTTATCTGTCTGTTCTTCAATCACCTCAGAGACCTAAGAGGGATAAATATATCTGATTTTATAGGAAGTACAGGGCCTGCAGCTTCCCAAACTAAGAAATCACATACCAGTGGCTGCCTGGACAGTTTCCATTTTCTCTCCATACATTACAGCATCGATCTTCAGTCATTTGGCCCCGTTTCTCTGACATTGATTGTAGAGCAGGGGTTAAGAAGGACTTACCTACCCTGTCTTGGCAGAGCTAGGCTGTCGACTTACCTGCTTTCAGGTTTTGTCCTTTTTGGACAGCATTCTGTCTACAGTTGGAGAAAGGGGCTTCTCCTACCAAGAGATAGACTTGCGACTAATTCAATCATCTCCAACTGGAGATTCTTCAATGCTCATCTTCTACGTGGAGGAGAATAGGGGGTGCTGTCAGGAGTTGATATGTCTTGATATAAAAAAATCTAAAGTTACGAAAACATCTTTGAATGCCATATTCTGCAGATCTCTTGAGGTTTTTGAAGAGGCCCTATCTATCTCTTATATTAGGGTAAGCAGATGTTGCTTGTCTCTTAGCAGGTTTATTTCTGATTAGCTTAGAAAGTAACTATAATAGGCTGTCATAGTACCTAATAGAATGACCGGCTTGCATAACCATTAGTTTGCATTTCTTAATTATCCTAAACAGTTCATGACAGTTAGTAGTAGTTCTTCTTAATAGATCCTAGAAATGCTAAAATTACCCTTTAGACTGGCACAAGCTTCACTTGAAACACAAAAATAAGAATGACCTTAAAAAAGCTTGGATCTTCTTTTACCTTTTGAAGAAAGCCAGCTAGACTGGCCCAAAACTACCCTAACTCTGTGTGCAGCCACCAACAGTACTTACTGGTAGTGAGACAGGGAGTGTGGTCTCTGTAACTTAACGGAGTTTACTTACTTATTTAGAGTTGGCTTCACTATGTAAGCAGGTTGGTTTCAAATTCAGTCTCTCTCTCTCTCTCACACACACACACACACACACACACACACACATTAAAAAACTTTTTATGTAATTGTTTTACTGTCCTTGTGGAAAATCGCAGAAACATCACCTGGGGACTAGGGTCTTCCTATGCTATCCTGGTGGTTTAGATTAAAAAGTTTCTAATACAGTCTCCCTCTAAACCAAAAGGTAACTGTTCATAGTAGTGACTGAGAACTTGGCGGATGTTTGGGATGTGGGTTCATAGTAGATAATCTATAGTTGTGATCTGAGAGCAGGACTTGTCTATTAAGGCCACTCTCAGTGCACAAAAACAAAACCATGTCAACTGCTTTTTAAAGAATGTTTATCTTTTTATTCTCTGGAGGGAATTGGAAAGGGCAGGCTGAGATATCTGGGACTCTCTAATGTGGTAGCATATTATTGATGTTCAGTGGAAAAGGAGTGCATTTGAATAGATCCATTTTTCACCTCATTGGAAACTGTGATTCAGCCTAGATTCTTCTGCACTCATTCTTCATGATGCTGGTGCTGGTGAGTAATAATTATCCAATGAATATTTGTCGTGTGATCCTTTATGAGACTTCTGTCTTAGTTTGTCACTTACTGTCTTAGTTTGAAATTTTATTGTTGTGAAGAGACACCATGACCACAGCAACTCTTATAAAGGAAAATATTTATTTGGGGCTGGTTTATAGTTCAGAGGTTTAGCTTATTATCATCATGTTGAGAAGCATGGCAGCATGCAGGTAGACATGGTGCTGTAGAAGGGGCTGAGAGTTCTATATCTTGATCCTTGGGCAGCAGAAGGGGACTGTCACACAAGGCCTACCTTGAGCACATGATACATCAAAGTCAGCCTCCACAGTGACGCACTTCCTCCAACAAAGCCACACCTACTCCAATAAGGCCACACACTCCTAATAGTGTTATTAGGAGGTGTGGCCTTATTAGTGAATATCTGGGTTTCTAGCTACTTATTCATTCGTCCATCCCTCCAACCGTGTATGTGTGTGTGTGTGTATATCTGTCTGTGTGTGTCTGTCTCTCTCTGTGTCTGTCTGTCTCCCTCCTCCTTTGTATGTGTGTGTGTGTCTATGTGTCTGTGTGTGTGTGTGTACACTAGCTGAGAATCCGAGGAATATGTATTCATGCTCCCAATTCCTATCTTTGTATCAAAATAATCCAGTGTAACCAATGTTATAGTATATGCCCCTTTTGGTAGTTAGTAGACAAGGAAAGGGCAAACTTCACAACAAAAACACAACAGAAATCTCAAACAACTTCATCTCTAACTTGGTATGAAGAAGGGAAGGGTCTTTGTGTCAAACTAAAAAGAACCAACTGACAACAACAACAAACAAACCACCTAGTCTTGAGTAACAAGAGTAGAAACCTTAGCAAGAACTCTTCCAATAGTACTCTTTATAGGCATCAAAATTCTGAGCACTTTGTGTGTTTTACTTAATTTAATCCTCCCAACAGTCTTATGACCTGGGAAGTCATGTTATGTCCACTTTACAGATGAGTAAACTGAGGTGCAGAAAAGCTAAGTGGTTTGAACAAAATCGCATAGCCAATATGTGGTGCAGTTGGGACCTCCACCCCAGAAGTTTAGTTCCACAGCCTGAGCCCTTGATCACTATGAAGTCTATATTAGTTGTGTTGATTAATACAATTATATTGCCAATTACTTGAGAGATCTAACTAGATACTTGAGGGTATTTAGCTAAGCAACTCAATTTTTACTGTTAAAATGCTATTTACATTTTCTTAAGCTGAATTAATGTTAATTTTATGTGCATGGATGTTTTGCCTGCTTGCATCTCTGTGCACCACATGCGTACAGTACCAGTAGAGGCCAGAAGAGGACACTGGATTCCCTGAATCTAGAGTCATAGATGTTTGGCTGTTGGATTGTTGTCATGTGGGTGCTAGGAAATGAACCCAGGTCCTCCGCAAGAACAGCCAGAGCTTTTAAGTTCTGAGCCATATCTCTCTGCACACACTCTCAATATTTTAAATGATTCTATACTGTATTATTTGGAATGAAGTAAAAAAAGGTCAGTTTATGAATCCACAGCCCAACACAGAGGTCCTTCCTCAAGGTCTTGGTGGGTTACAAAATCTTTCCTGACACATCCCTTTTCTAATTGTCTTCAGTTGACACAGCTTCATGTGTGTCAACTTTACTTTTACCTCAGGTAAGAAAAGGGCTAAATAAACTTGATAGCAGCTTAAAAGTTTTTTTTTTTTTTTGTAGAGGTATAGGCTATTTCCATTGTTTGGCATTAAAAAGCAGGTAACAGGTTTAAAACACTGTAAATAAATTAAAGGTGACAGCTGTTCAACCTGGTTTTACAAACCTCCAAGAGTTGAAAAAACTTAGAGCTAAGGTAAAATAATGCGTGGTGTTAGCCCATGCCTTTACCTCCAGTAGAGACAGGAGGATCACTATAGAGTTAGTTGTCTTATAAATTCTAGAGTTACAAGAAACAGGGTGGTGATGGTGCACACCCTTAGTCCCAGCATTGGGGAAGAATACGCCCTTAATCCCAACACAGTAGAGACAGAAACAGGCAGATCTCAGAGCTCAAGGTCAGCCTGATACAAAACAAGCTCTAAACAGAGAAAAACTTTGATCCAGGAGTGGAGGAGCACATCTTTAATCCCATCAGTTGGGAACCACATGTCTTTGATCCCAAAACGTAGAATGCAGAGACAGGCACATAGGATTTGGAAGGATTTAAGTTTAAAAGCTACTTACAAAAGGCAGACTGCAATTCGAACAAATTGTCCTTTGAGATCTCAAAATATATACACTAAAGGTTTGTTTAGCTTCAAAATATCAAAATAATTTCTTCTTTAATCCAGATTGAAAGGTAATACTTTATATATTGTCAAAAAACCAAATTTGCTCCAGTAAAAATATTACCTGACACCCCCCCACCCCCCCACCCACCCCCACCCCCGCCAAAAAAAAAGGTAATTGTCCCAGAGTTAGGATTAGGGCAGGGCTCTGTTCTTATCTTTCCAGGAGATTTAAAGCATCCATTCAAGGAATCCAGGGACAATTGGACAACGGAAACCTCAGCAGAAAACAGATCAGACACCAAAGAAGACGAGTGGCCCAGATGATCCAGCCTTGCAGACTTCCTCAATAGCAGTTTCCTCAAAAGTCTACAACAACAACTCAAAATCGCTAAGATCATTCAGCTCCACAGACTACTCCAGCCAGATCTTCAGTAAAGCTCTGAAGATCAGCTTCTATGAACTTCTTAGGACATCTAAATAGCTGAGCACAAAAGGACTGAACATCAAATGATTCTATTAATATTTTTGACCATTTTTCCATTCTTATTTGGGCCCCAAACAGGTTTGCTACCTCCCAAATCAGCAGGAAGTCATTTTAAGAGAACAACGTCCAATCCCCAGAAGGTGGGGAGGGTGTTCCCCCCCCCCACTTTGGTTATTTGATAGATAATAGAAAATTTTGTTATTTAGGGGAAAAGACTACAAGCTGTTAAATGGTCTTGTTAAATGGGTTTTGGAGGTTAGACCCAGGAACTTCTCTTTTTCTTTTCTGTATCCTTCTTTCTCTCCTATGTAGGAGTGAACAGACTTGAGAAAAATGGGACATAGACATAGTATAGGAAAGATCAAGAAAAAAGGCCAGATTATTGAATATGGCCTTATACCTTTGTATACTGATACAAAATTAATATTATATTTGGCTAAATTGGTATTGATCTTTGTATATTGATACAAAATTAAGATTATATTTAGCCACAATGGTATTGACCCTTGTATATTGATGTAAAATTAAGATTGTATTGGGCTACATCGGTATTGATCTTTGTATATTGATACAAAATTAAGATTATATTTGGCCACATTGGTATTGATCTTTGTATATTGATACAAAATTAAAGGTAACACTTCTTAAAGGTATTGTTCCTAGTAATGCTTAAAAATGAAATGTCAAATTTTGGTCTCTTGCTACCAACCATCATAAACTGTTTAGGATAATTAAGAAACAGAAACTAATAGTCATGAAAACGTGTCATTTTGTTAGTTACTATGACAGTCTATCACAGTTATTTTCCAAGCTACTCAGAAATCAAGTTGCTAAGAGACAAGCAATATTTGCTTATCTAAATATAAGAGATAGATAGGGCATCTTCAAAAGCCTCAAGAGATCTGCAGAATATGGCACTCAAAGATGTTTTCTTAACTTAAGATTTTTTGATATCGAGACATGCCAGCTCCTGACAGCACCCCCTATTCTACTCCAAGTTGAAGATGAGCATCGAAGAATCTCCAGTGGGAGATGATTGAATTGGTGGTAAGCCTTTCTCTTGGCAAGAAAAACCCCTTGCTTCAACTGTAGACAGACTTCTGTCCAAAAAGGACAAAACTTGGAAGCAGATAAGTCGACAGCCTAGCTCTGCCAAGACAGGGTAGGTAAGTCCTTCATAATTCCTGCTCTACAATCAATGTCTGTCAGAGAAACGGGGTCAAATGGCTGAAGATTGATATTGTAATGTATGGAGAGAAAATGGGAACTGTCCAGGCAGCCACTGGTATGTCATTTCTTAGTTTTGGAAGCTGCAGGCCCTGCACTTCCTATATAATCAGATATATTTATCCCTCTCAGGTCTCTGAGGTGGTTGAAGAATAGATAGCTTGAGTCTCATAGTTAAATTTTGAGTTGTTTAGGAATCAAGAGGGTGTTCTGGATCTAAGAAGATATTTTTAAAATTGTGAGGCAAGTTAGTATGAAAGCTGAGTTAGATATAGAACTTTAAACTCATGGAGATGGTTAGATAGTAGAATGTTAAAATCAGGTGCCAAATACATATGGACTGGACATTGGGAATGTATGCTAAGCCATATAACTCTTATAATTGTGGCCTATTTATTTCTGTTGTTTTGTATTGTATTTATAGTTATAAGAAAAAAGAACCATTTGTTGGTCTGAAAGGGAGAGCTGTTGGGGGGAAAAAGAAATACCTTAAACTAAAAAAAAAAAAAAGAAGGGAAGAGGATGGGGTGTTGAGGGGGAGTAGGGTGGAAGGGTGGGACTGGAGGGGGGAATAGGGAGGGGATTGTGATTGAGACGTAACTTGATGAAATAAAAAATAAATTATTAAAAAAATAATAAAAAAAAGATAAGGGCTTTCTCATTCAACTCAAGACAACTCTAAGATTCCATCTCACACCTGTCAGAATGGCTAAGATCAAAAGCTCAGATGACAGCACATGCTGGCGAGGATGTGGAGAAAGGGGAACCCTCCTCCATTGCTGGTGAGAGTGCAGGCTTGTGCAACCACTATGGAGGTCAGTCTGGTGATATCTTAGAAAACTTGGAATAGCTCTGCCTCAGGACCCAGCCATACCACTACTGGGTATACATCCAAATGACTCTTCACCGAATCACAAGGAAGTTGCCTCATCTGTGTTCATAGCAGCCTTATTTGTAATAGCTAGAAACTGGAAACAACCCAGATGTCCCTCAACCGAAGAATGGATTAAAAAACTGTGGTACATCTACAAAATGGAATACTACTCAGCTATCAGAAACAAGGAAATTATGCAATTTGCAGCCAAATGGATGGAAGTAGAGAAGCTCATTGAGTGAGCTACTCCAGACCCAGAAGGATGCACATAGCATCTATTCACTTATAGTCGGATTTTAGCTATATAGTACAGGATATCTATACTACAACCAATGCACCAAAGGGAACAGGAACATATACATTTTCTTCCTGTCAATGAGACACTTTTCCCTAGTGGTGCTGCCTTGTAGGCCCCCAGTGTATGAAGAGGCGCTTGGCCTTCATATGACTGCTGAACTGGGGTGGGGGACTGCTATGTAGGGAGGCTCCACTCCAGAGGAGAGGGATGCAAGGGTTAGGGGGTAGAGGGTGGGAGGGTGGGACTGGGAAGGGTTGAAAGAGGACACTATGATGGAGATGTAACCTGAAGCAATAAATAGATAAATAAAAAAAAGAAAGAAAAGGAAAGGGCTTTCTCTCCTCCACCACCCCCTTCCTCTTACTAGTGTAATCCAGGTAAAAGTACATTGAGCTTTAGTTGAAGGAACAGAAAACCTGGTAGAGGATTAAGGAAAATTGGACTGTTCCCCCATAGCAAAAAGTCTTGAAGGCTGCTTTGGTAGCTTGGGGGTACCAGAAGTGGTTCTCTGTATTTGTTTTGATGTCAACATGAGGCAGCATACCTATGTCCAGGATGGAAGGGGGCTATAGCCTTTCCAAAAGCCTCCGCAGACTTGGGCTTCTGTCTCATTGGCTGAAAGGATTACAAAGGAGGCTGGGGGAAATCACATGTAGCCTTCCTAGCTGCTAGACTGAAAGGAGATAAAAGAAAAGTCGAAAATACATGTAAGTGAAAAAAAATGTACTTGTCACATTTTCATTAACAAGGAAAGTTGGACAATCTGGTCAGACAGGATGAAGAGGCAATGGCTGGGGGAGAAGCTGGCACAACCCCTCTGTCCAGTTGGTAAGTTCATTGAAGCTGTTCGCTTGGCTTTTCTGTTCCCAGGCTTGTGATTTCCCTGACCCACTCATCTCCCCACAGACATTGGTTTGGCTTCATCATGCTTGAGTGCATGTCTGGATGTTTTAATGATGTGACCATCTTGCATTGTGACATGATGTGGTCTCCAGACACTGATCAGAAACAATCTGTCTGGATGAGCCGTGTCTACATCTCAGCGCCTTTGGCCAGGGACCCAGGATCAGCTTGCTGTGTCAAGGGAATTCTATGGAGGGTTTTTAAATCAGTTTCTCTGAGTCAGGATGAAGAAGCCTGGGGTCAGGCCCTGGACTCGAAGCTCTCCCCCTCTCTGCTGCCCTCCCCCCAGCTCTGGAGCAGTCCTGGGCATGCAGATAGCTCTCAATAAATACTTGATGGATAAACTCACATTCCTGGTGACTGATCAAAGATGTGTCACTTATTATGAAGTGTGCCAAGAAAGTCACTCACTCATTTGTCCAGTAAGCACTTTAGTGATTTAATCTGTGAACCAATTACTTCAATACAGTTTCTAGAAATGGAGCTGTTCATCCTTTGAAGTGGGCTAATTGTCAACTGACATTTTAACTGTGTTTATTGACCTGACAATCACTGGGATCTTCCACAGCATTGGGCACAGTACCCAGCACAGGAGAGCACAGAGGGAAATGAAATGCTGCCCACCTGGACCAAGAGGGGAGTGGGCCAGACATGCATGGCAGCAATGTGACCAGCCCCAGAGGAAGGGGGCATCAAAGTTCTCTGGACTCAAGGGGAGAGTGACTCACAGCCTGGAGAAATTGTGGGGTTGTGTAATTAGATTGGCTGCAGGAGTCTTTGTCCTTAGATATTCTAAGCTGACTCCCAGCCTGGCTCCAGGAAGGTGTCTGGAGCATGACTCTGTTGGGCTTGCCTGGTTGAGTCGGAAGTGAGAACATGCTATGTCCTGGAGATTGATTTCACACGTGCTTCAAGTTGTTCTCTTCAAGACACAGGATGAAGAAGACCATCAAGAGGAAGGGTGTCATGGGAAGCTCCAGGCCGAGCCCTTTCCCTGAGGAGGGCCGGTGACATATTTAACTTTCTTGCTTTCCCATGATCCAAGCATGCAACTTGGTCTTCTTGGAGGGAAAAGAATGAGGTGTGGTGGGCTGCTGGGGAAGGGCAAGCCATGGGTGAGGTGGTCCAAGGCAGAGGGAAGCTACAAAAATTTCTTCACAAATGGTCAATTTAGAGAAGCAAACATCAACATATCTTTGGAGACATTTTCTTCATTTCCAGGAGATTTCTTTATCATATGTGAGTGGACTGGGAGGGAATGTGTGTTCTTGCAATATCTTAGGTGACTATTGGAACAGAGTTCAGGGAAGCAACACCACTCCATGGCCATGAAGTGTCATAGTGTATTGTAGACTTGGCAGCAAAAGGCAACATGTGATCCATGTTGTAAGATGGACTGTTAGGGACTAAAACTGCAGCAGAGAGTGGAGCTTGGAGTGGGTGACCTTGGTGACTGCTGATTGAGACCATCATATACACAGTTTCTGACTCATAAAAGGAAGCTGAAGTGAGTCTCTGGGACATTTCCAAAGTAGATGTATGTGAACCTTTAAGGAGAAAAATCCATTCACAATTTAATATCACACATATGCACACACACACACACACACACACACTATACCCCAATCATATCCACTCTTCATTATCTTTTCCTCCCTTTCCCACTCCTGCTAACTCCCAAGGCTTCAGAAGTTCCCCTCCTACTTTTGTGACTTTGTGACCCGCTGGTTTCAATCAGGATTGCTTGCATGAGCTTGGAGGGCGTGCAATATTTAATGGAACATGGGCAGCTTACCAGTGACTATTCCACTGAGGATTAGGACTCCTCTCCCCAGCAACTATTGGCTGCCCATAGTTCCTCAGGAAGGTGTGGGGACTCATACCCCCCCAATCCCTCCTCCATGCTAGGATGTGGATGGGCCCCATCTTGTGCAGGTCCTGTGAAGGAAACTGCAACTGTTTGTGAGTTCATGAGTGCAATGGTCACATCATGTCCGGACGACAGTGTTTCATAGCTCTACCCTCTTCCTTTGGCTCTTACATACTTTCTACTCCCTCTCTCATTATATGCACCGAGCCTTGGAACAGGTGATAGAGATGTCCTTTCAGACCAAGCATCCAACAGATGTGACCTTTAAAAGTTAATTGCATCTTATGTGTACATGTGCTTTACCTGCATGAGTGTCTGTCTACCATGAACATGCCTGGGGCCCACAGAGACCAGAAGAGAGTATTGGATCTCCTGGAGCTGGAGTTACAGATGGTTGTGAGTCACTGTGTGGGTACTGGGAATTGAACCAGGGTCCTCTGAAAGAGAAGCAAGCTCTCTTAACTGCTGAGCCATCTCTCCAGCTCCAAGGTGTGAGCCTCTTTTGTAAAATAAAATTTGTACTCACCACTATGAAACTCAGATTTCCTTTGTCTAGCAGTTGGCGAGGAGTTTTAATCATTGATGATCCCATGGCTAAGCATCTTACTGAGTGCTCTGTATGCTGCCTAGACAGTACCATGGACATTGTTCTTAGACAGTACTCTCTGTCTACCTGAGGGTGACACTTACCCCTATCTTAAAGATGCTGAAGCTGAGGTAGGGAAAACCAGGCAGCATTAAGGAAAATCAGTCATGCATACCATCATGAGGTCCAAATGTTCAAGTTTCTAGTTCTTGGGCTAAACAGTGAAGTTAGGCTTCCTTTTCTTCTAGTGGGAACAAATGCTAACACCTTGGCTTCAGATTTCTATTTTACAGGGCTGATGAGAAAAATTGCTGAGAAGGTGGTGAAATGCTGGCTTCTCAGCCCTTAGGTCGATCTACTTCCTTGAAAGTGCATTAGGGTAGGTTAATGCAATCCAGTTCCAACTGCTTTATATCAATTATAGTGGTGGCCCATCCACAACTGGGGTTAGAGAGCAGAGAATAAAAAGACAAATCTAAACCTGGAATTGTACTGAGTTCCCTTTTCCTTTGTCAACTGTCTTTAATGTGTTATTGAATTTATTAGCCAACTTAATGAATCAAGTTTACTGCTTGCGGAATATTCATGGAAGCATTCCTGTGCATGCCTATATTACCTGTATCCAGAGCTTAGAGCGGGAGTGAGGATCGAGGAGTGCAGGAGAATTGTTTCCTGAGACACGCACTTGCCCCCCACATAACATCTAGACACCAAGCACTCTCAGACGTGGAAGGCATTTGAGTGAAAAGGTGGGGATCGAGCATGCAAACACAGCAGCTGTCTGGCCATGTGGAACTGTTCCCATTTCAGATGTACCTCACAGATTAGAGGTTGGTCTAGAAGGCAATCACTTTCTGAAATTACATCTAGACTAAGAAGAGGTTTGAAGACAGGAATTGGGACTGGAGAGATAGTTCAATGGGTAACAGAACTTTCTATCAAAACATGAGGACCTGAATTCAGATCCTAGTATACCATAAGAAAGGGCTGGATGTGGCCATGTGCACCTTTAACCCTGGTGCAAGGGATGGGTTGTGGGGACAGAAGGATCACAGAAGATTTCTGGGTAGTTTCAGATTCAGCGAGGGACCCTGTGTCAAAGAAATATGGCGGAGAATTTTCATCAGTGTGCTCACAGGCATGCACATCTACACACCATGCTCACACACTTACATATAAATACACACGGAATAATGAAATAAAGAAAGACAAAAGTCTGAATTAGACATTAAGCTGGAAGAAGCTCTGGTCTGGGGGCTTATGAGATGGCTAATTAGGTAGATTGTTAGCTACTCAGGCACACCGATACACCCAGTTGTATCCTCAGAACCCACATTTAAAAGCCAGTATGGTGGCACACAGTTGTAATAGCAGCACTGAGAAGACAGAGACAGGCAAATCCCTAGGATTTGCTAGCCAGCCAGTCTATTCAGCAATTTCAAGGTTAGTAAAAAGATCCCATCTCAGAAGAACACTTGAGATTGACCTCTGGTCTAACACACACA
Source organism: Lophiomys imhausi (assembly GCA_907164525.1). Lineage (NCBI taxonomy): Eukaryota > Metazoa > Chordata > Mammalia > Rodentia > Muridae > Lophiomys > Lophiomys imhausi. Next base: position 7,749,306 of record CAJQZJ010032443.1, read on the forward strand.
CATTGTGGTCCTGACCATAGAATTTTTTTCTTTGTCCACCGAATATTATTCTCTAAGGGATTATATTCTGAAGTAATATTTTGTTTCTGGCTTGGAGAGAAAGCTACTATGTATACATTATTTCACTCACAAGCCCACAAGACAGGTACTGTTATTATAACTTATCTTTTACAGAAGAGGAGATGAGGCTCAGAGAGTTTAGTCACTTTCCCAAAGTCCCAGAGATTATCAGAGATGTAGACAGAATTTGAACCCTAGCCTGCTTAACTCCAGGGACCATGTTCTTAAATATGTCTATGTCACCCTGATATTTACTAAATGTCTGCAATAAGTAAGGTACTTCTAGTGTGGTGTGCAGCTAGATTGCCTCAAAGGTGGCAGTCTTAGTTTCTGTCTTCTGTAACTACATGAAAAGGTCAAGCATTTCATGAACCAAGATGTAAGAGACAAGGATCCTGAATTGAGACATTGTTTTTGCTGAGAATGGAGTGGAAGAATGACTTCTGGAAAAGGAAAGGAAATAAGATCTCAGGAGAGCAAATCAGATGAGCACCTTCCGCCCTGAGATTTAGGGAAATGAAACACAAAAGGGCCTCAGGCACAGACAATTCAGGAAGAGATTTTAGTTTGGCATGGTGGCAACTGGCCTCAAAAGAGAAAGGAGGAGTGGATAGAGTAGTAGGGAATTGGAGAAAGGCAGTGTGTGTGTGTGTGTGTGTGTGTGTGTGTGTGTGTGTGTGTGTGTG
>CAJQZJ010032443.1:7750061-7770343 GCA_907164525.1 Lophiomys imhausi
GTGTGTGTGTGTGTGTGTGTGTGTGTGTGTGTGTGTGTGTGTGTGTGTGTGTGTAAAGACATATCCTCAAGTTCACTATAGTTTAAAGTGAAAGAATAGATGAGGTCACATGGAAACAAAGTGCAGAGGGAGAATTGATGGGAGCTGTCGGAGAACAGAAGGTAAAAGATCACAGGAGAGGTAAGAAGAAAGCTGGAGGTAGCACAAAGCCCCGGGGAAGAAAGCGTGGCAGTGGAGAGGCTGGTTTAATCAGCTTCGCCTAAGGCAGCCGGGTTAAAAAAAGGATGCCAGAGGAAGAGAGATCTTTTGGAAAGGCAAGGGTCAACAGTGGCTTCAGTGACAGCTGTTTGGGGCCAGAGGGACAAAGATGAGAAGGCAGTGGGAGGAGCTCAGCTTGCAAGAACAAGAAAACAAAGGTCAACAAAGAAAGTAAGGAGGGGCAGACACCCGAGAGAGAACTGATTATCCCTGAGGGGTTCTCTGAGGCTGGAAGTTGCTGTCATGAGGGTGGCAGCTGAGGTCCTGGAGGAAAGTTTAAGGCGACCATAGAGTAGATATTTAGTTGCCTCTCTCAAAACTGGAGTTCACTGTGGCTGTAAACTGTGAACAAATTTGCCCCAGGCTCTACAACTTGAGTCCATCCTGCCTGCTTCGTGCTGACCACAAAGAGACCTGATATGGTCATTAAGGCAGCTGCAAACAGCAGCCTGCATCTGTTGTAACCTGCTCCCGAGTTGGCTTGCTAACACAGAAAACATCTGACAGACTAATGTGGAGAGGGTTTGCTTTATAGAGTCGTCTTTTGCACAGCAAGAGCACAGGGAGCTTTCACCTTCCATTGAAGTGGAACCCAGAGGAGCTATGGACTACAACAGGCTGGGGTTGTCACCTGGTCCTGCCACTTAGATCCTTCCCTGGACCTCAGTCTCCCTTAGTAAGGAAAAATGTCCCTTCTTCTGTGGGTCCTGTGCAGTCAGCATCTGGACAGTGGCAGGCAGGTCCAAAGGCTCTGGCCTTGCTGTGAACATCCTAGCTAGGGAGGGATGAGGTCAGGATAGGTTCAGGTTCCCAAAGGCAGACTGTGTGACATAGGTTGAGTGATGAAAACCAGCACCCCACAGTCATTCTGCTTTCACACAGCCAAGAACAACAAACCATCTTATTTACAAAGAACTGTTTAAGCTGGACCTCGCAGCACAAATGTAATCCTAGCTCTTAGGAAGTGGAGGCTGGAGGATCAGGAGTTCAAGGCCAGCTTGGGTCTGTCTGTTAAAGCAAAAGATAGTTGCAGGATTTTAGGGGTATTGGAAGTTTGGGACTGTGTGACAATAACACAGGAACCAATTGTTTAAAGAAATATCAGTTTATGAGGATATATTGACTAATGTTGCTATTATTATGTTTTTACTAATTTATTAGTTTCTCACCCATTGTATCTGTCTACCCTTCTACTGGTCTGTGTCTCCTGGCTGGAGACCCTTGGCCAAAGGAAAAGGCCCGATCTCTGCCTTTAAATATACAACTCATGAAGTACAAAGATGGTCCATTTTATATGAGTTTTTAGTGCCACATTCAGACTATGGAAGCTGCTGTTGAAAAAACCTTTAGGTAAATATTTGAAATATTTTAAAACCGACATTCGGAATGATATTCTGATGCCACTTCAATAATGTGTTATAAAATTCAAAGGAAAACTAGAGATAAGTAAATGTGAACTTTCCCTTTCCTGAGACAGTTAAAGGCCGCACTATTTGCATATTCTAATGTGGGCTCGCTGTGGCTCAAGGTACAAAGCTTCAGAAAAATTGTCCCTAGAAAGACTAACCTCTGGCTTTTCATGTGCTTCAGATGAAAGTCAGTCTTGTCTTTTCAAAGTGGCGTCTGTGTAGCAGGTCCACACAGCCTATGTTTTCCAGAACTGTCTTTGGAAGCACAATTAGAAGGTTTAAAACCCAGAAACACAAGCTCCATCCTATTTACACATTTAAAGTAAAGGTCACTCTCAGAAACTGGGCTTCCCAGATTTCTCCCCCTGAAATCCCTTAAGATATGTAATACCAGCATAAAGGGAATCACAAATCCAGTTTTCAGAAAATGGCATTAAATATAGATTTAAACTTTGACCTTTAGTCCCAAGTGAGAGGACAAAAAAATTCTCTTTACAGTGAAGGGCATGTTGCTACTAAGCTTCAGTGAGTAAGGGAGAACCTGCCTGGTGGTAGCCAGGATTAAGAAGCACCAATCGATTTACCTCCAATGCAGGTGTGCTTCAAACCCACTGGGCCCAGATGAAGCTTGTGATTGGGCCTGGCTCATCTATATTCTAGAGTTTGTAGAGGAAGCTTCTGGGAAACAGGGGTCTTCTTGACTCGGGGAATTGACGTTTCCACGGCAATATGTGAAATGCATTCAGAGTGAGCAGCAGTACAAGATGGAACACACAGGGTCTCCCACCCCACATTAGGGTCATGAGTAATAGTGAGGAATCCACGGGTAGCAGAGTGACAGATTGGGCAAACAGGGAAATCACAGAGACCCAGAGCATTCATATTTTTACATTCCCTATTACCCTGACCGCTCTGCTGGTGCTGACTAGGTCCCCGGCTGCTGTCCCATGCTGTGACTCATCTCACCTCTACACTGTTGACAAGTTGATTTTGAGGCCAAAGTGGGGGAAGGGTGGTGGACAATGGGAAATGGAGCCTATTGCAGAGGGGGACTGTTGGTTATGTGTGCATCTGGAAGCAGCAGAAGAAATTTCCCTTGACAGAGGGCTTTGCTAGAATAATCAGATTGGGGAAGACATAAGTAGAAAGAGCACTGGACTATGAGTCCATTTTCATGTCCCTAATAGCAACGTAAACTCAGGATTAAAAAGCAGCACAATTATGCATTTGTTTGTCTTTGTCACTAGATAACAAGTTTTTGCACAAACTTGATCTTGCTGATTTTATAGCCAGAGTTACCTTCCCATCTCCACTGGGCCGGCTAGAACAAGATGCTCGGCAAATGTTCCTTATTTGAATAAATAAAGGAATAAAAAAAATTATTTGTAGAGGGAGACCCTAGCCCTCACCAAGCCAACACTTCCACCATGCAGATGAGGAAATTGAAGCCCAGAGTGGTGAACTAACTAGCATGCCAAAACACTTACTAATTGCCAGGAATTGTGTCAGTCAAGCGGTGTCAGCACTATGTTGGTTAGACCTTAGCCTATACTCACTCTTTCTCTCCAGGGTTCAGAAATATGCAAACTACATTTCCAAGACTTTCTTGCCAGCTTTGAGTAGGTTCTGCCAATGGAGAGTACTCACAGAATACTGGAAACTGAGAGCAAAGGAGTCATTATTTCAATACTTCAACTAATTAATTAATTGTCTAGGTGGCGGCAGCAACAAGAGATGACTGCAGGGCCCAGTACCTGCTGTTGAGTAACAGTACACATGTGTCCCTTGGGTCCTTGGAGGCTTTCACGGGGTACAAACTCTAACCTCCACTTTCCAGTTACTTTGTAGGTTTTCCTCCCAACACATTTGTAGCCAATCTCTTGTCTTAAACTCCCTGTTGAATCTCCAGTGTGGTTTTGGTGCCTTTTATTGCCTTCGTTGATTATGAGGCATAAGTAGTTCATTGTATTCTAATAGAAACCTTGAAGTGTGAGCCATTGAAATGCCACTAGCTCCTTGGAGACAAGAAGCTGAAGCTAGAAGGCATGAGTGCCTTGCTTGTCTGTGGCCACGAAGCTAGGTGATGACCCAGCGGCCATGTAAACCAGATTATCTGAGTCTTGAATCCCTTCCCTGAACCCTGCCCCTCAGGATTACCTTTCCCATCCTAGAGACTTTTCTCAGGAGGCTCACTATGGGTCCTTCCCCCTTGTGCAGTGTGGACCTGACGTCAGTGTGCTGTTTTCTTTAGAATCCCCTTTTCCCAAAGCTCATGTGTCCCTGCCTGAGCACATGATCTTCTAGATGACATCATTTGTCATTAAAACCCATGTGGGAAGAGATACTCCTTTACCAGCCAAAGTGGCTAATGGCAGAGTGCTGTTGGCAGTAGAGACCTTCAGTGATGGTCTGAAAGAAAGACGAGAAGGGGTAGAGAAGGATGAGGACAAGGATGAGGAGGAAGAAGAGGAAGAACATGAACAGGTCCAGAGTTATTACAAGCAGATGGGGTTCTTGTCTTGTCAGGAGAACATGGAAGATCCAGGCCTCAGGGGAGAGACAGAACCTGAGAACTGAGAATCAAGGGACTTGGCACATGGGAACCACTGAAAATGCTGCCTAGCTTATGGGGAGCTTTCTACAAATGTTGGCTTTGATATAAAACTAAGAGGTCCTGGGAGCTTCAGGAAATGTCAGGATAAGGAGGAGGGAAGTTTTGAGAGAGGGCTAACATGAAGTATCGGGGGAGCAGTCCCTGGCAGCAGGCTTGCAGTCAGATATTAGCAAATCAAATTCCACACCCAGGAGGTACACTTTGTGGGACTCCCTGTTGCCCTTGAGAGCCCAAGAGCCTCAGTGCTGTGCAGGAGGAAACTGTCTCAGAACAATCCAAGGCAGACTTAGGTTCTGCCACGTCCTTTCCAGTCTCTCTCCAATCCTCCTCAGACTCTCCCTATTTCTCCAACTCACTGACCTCAAAATCATGCTCTGAGTGACTCAGTATGAAGATTACAGAGCCCTTTGCTCGCAAGAGCCACAATGTCTTTTAGTCTGATCCCAAAGGATCTGTTCGGCCCCTGCTATTGTAATAATTCATTAATTTGATAAACATGTTTGAATGAAGATATCAATACCTTGCTAGAACTTAAAATGTTGATCCAAAACCCGTTGTCCTTTAACACTGGCCTTCAGCATGTCACCACAAGAAATGAGTAACAAGGACTCTCCAGCAGCATGATAGTTTGTATCAGCCAGGAAGGCTTTTGGCAGTTGCAGAAAGCCGTGTGGTGGTGTATTTCTGTAAAGTTGGTTATTTGCTCCAACACAAGCACGCGCGCGCGCGCACACACACACACACACACACACACACACACACACACACTCACACACACACACACACAAGGGCATGCACAGGCAGACAAATACACATTGTCTTTCTAGGGCCTGTCTTGGAGTGTTATAATGTCTCTATTGACAATTCTCTTCTCTATGAGTCATACTCATAATTGCAAAATGGCAACAAAGAGGAGGGCAAAGGGCATAGAGGTGTGTAGGTTAGGGTGTCTATGTATATCTAGTAGCCCAGAACCAAGCTACTTGGTCAAACCCCAGCTTCAAGGAGGGTTGGAGAGGTAAGCTTCCATTTAATTGGGTTAATTCAACAATTCAGCATAGTGACAATCAAAGTCAAAATTAAGGATGCCCTAGGAAGTGAATAGGAATGCATGGGGAGTTGGCAATAGCCGTGTCTGCCACAAAACAGCAATATGCAGGACTAGAAACATGACGAAGGGGATCCAAGATGGTGGCAGTCAGCAGGGACACATTTTAAGCTGGAGTGTGTGTGTGTGTGTGGGGGGGGGTAATAGCTACAACATCACAGAATCCATCAACGTAATTCACCATATAAACAAGCTGAAAGAAAAAAAACACATGATCATCTCAATAGATGCCTAAAAAGCATTTGACAAAATCTAACACCCCTTCATGCTAAAAAGTCCTGGAGAGAACGGGGATACAAGGACCATTTCTAGAAATAATAAAGGCGATATACAGCAAGTCAGTGGCCAACATCAAATTAAATGGACAAAAACTTGAATCATTTCCTCTAAACTCAGGGACAAGACAAGGATGTCCACTTTCACCATATCTCTTCAACATAGTACTTGAAGTTCTTGCTAGAGCAATAAGACAACTAAAAGAGATCAAGGGGATACAAATTGGAAACGAAGACGTCAAATTATCCCTATTTGCAGATGATATGATAGTATATGTAATTGACCCAAAAAATTCCACCAGAGACCTCCTACAGCTGATAAACATCTTCAGCAAGGTGGCTGGATACAAAATTAATTCAAAAAAATCAGAAGCCCTTCTTTATACAAAAAAATAAATGGCCTTAGAAAGAAATTAGGGAAACAACACCTTTCACAATAGCCACAAACAATATAAAATACCTGGGGGTAATTCTAACCAAGCAAGTGAAAGACCTGTATGACAAGAACCTCAAGACCTTAAAGAAAAAAATTGAAGAGGACATCAGAAGATGGAAAGATCCCCCATGCTCATGGATAGGTAGGATCAACATAATAAAAATGTCCATCCTGCCAAAAGCAATACACAAATTCAATGCAATTCCTATAAAAATACCACCACAATTCTTTATAGACCTGGAAAAAGCAATTCTCAACTTCATATGGAATAACAAAAAAAAAAAAAACAGAATAGCTAAATCAATCCTTTACAATAAAAAAAAAACATCTGGAGGTATCACCATCCCAGATTTCAAGCTGTACTACAGAGGAATAGTAATAAAAACAGCATAGTACTGGTATAGAAACAGACCAGTGGATCAATGGAATCTAATTGAAGACCCAGAAATGGACCCACACACCTATAGTCACTTAATTTTTGACAAAGAAACCAAAACCATACAATGGAAAAAGGACAGCATCTTCAACAAATGGTGCTGGTCCAACTGGATGTCGACATGTAAAAGAATGAAATTAGACCCATACTTATCACCTTGTACAAAACTTAAGTCCAAGTGGATCAAAGACCTTAACATAAAGCTGGACACACTAAGTCTAATAGAAGAGAAAGTGGGAAAAACCTTCGAAATCATTGGCACAGGTGACAACTTCCTGAACAGAACACCAACAGCTCAGGACCTGAGACCAACAATCAATAAATGGAACCTCATGAAACTGAAAAGCTTCTGTAAAGCAAAGGACACTGTGATTAGAACAAAACGGCAACCTACAGATTGGAAAAAAATATTCACCTACCCCACATCTGACAGAGGGTAAATATCCAAAATTTACAAAGAACTCAAGAAATTAAATGCCAAGAAACCAAATAATCCAATCAAAAAAATGAGGAACAGAGCTAAACAGAGAATTCACAAAGGAGGAATCCCTAATGGCTGAGAGACACTTGAAGAAATGCTCAGCATCCTTAATCATCAGAGAAATGCAACTGAAGACGACTCTGAGATTCCATCTCACACCTGTCAGAATGGCTAAGATCAAAAGTTCAAATGACAGCTCATGCTGGTGAGGTTGTGGAGAAAGGGGAACCCTCCTCCATTGCTGGTGGGAGTGAAAGCTTTGTACAACCACTGTAGAAATCAGTCTGGCAATATCTTAGAAAACTTGAAATAGCTTTCCCTCAAGATCATCCATATCACTTCTGGGTATACATCCAAATGATTCCTCACCAAATCACAAGGAAGTTTCCTCATCTATGTTCATAGCAGCTTTATTTGTAATAGCTAGAAACTGGAAACAACCCTGATGTCCCTCAACTGAGGAATGGATAAAAAAAAAAAAAAAAAAAAAACATGGTACATCTACAAAATGGAATACTACTCAGCCATCAGAAACAATGAAATCATGGAATTTGCAGCCAAATGGATGGAACTAGAGAAGCTCATCCTGAATGAGCTAACCATAACTCAGAAGGATGCACATGGCATCTATTCACTTATAAGCGGATTTTAGCCATATAGCACAGGATAACTATACTACAACCAATGCACCAAAGGGAACATGGACATAGACTTTTTTCCTATCAATGAGACACTTTGCCCTAGTGGTGCTGCCTTGTAGGCTTCCAGTATATGAGGAGGCTCTTGGCCCTCATATGACTGCTGAACTGGGTGGGGGACTGTTATGTAGGGAAACTCCATTCCAGAGGTGTGGGATGGAAGGGATAGGGGTAGAGGGTGGGAGGGCGGGACTGGGAGGAGTGGAAAGAGGGCACTGTGATGGAGATGTAATCTGAAGTAATAAATAAATATTTTTTAAAGACACATGACCAAGAACATTTTGGGTCATCCTCTCTCTTAATAACTAAGGGCAGAGTGAAAAGCAAAGAGCAGACAAGGGAAATGGAGATGCTGCCCGAAATTAGCACAGCAACCCGGTCTCTGGCTCAGGTGTTACCACTCACTCGGCTAGAGGCAGAGGGTGTGCTGTCTAGCAAGGTGCAAGAGGTTGCTCTTAGCCATAGCCACATCTCTGCCCGTTGCACAGGGCTGCTTCCTTCTGGGATTGTTTGGCATGACTTTGAGCTCTGTGCTTTCTTCTTGCCAGTGCAAGCGTTGGTGACTCAGAAGTATTAAGCACATCCTGACATTGTACACCCAGTGCCACTATCCTACCTTTTACTTTCCATTGTAATCGCATAGTGGTTGTCCCCAGGTATGGGGTTCAGAGATGGGATCTGAAACAGGAGCAATGACTACATAATCAGATATATTTATCCCTCTCAGGTCTCTGAGGTGGTTGAAGAATAGATAGCTAGAGTCTCATAGTTAAATTTTGAGTTGTTTAGGAATCAAGAGGGTGTTCTGGATCTAAGAAGATGTTTTTAAAATTGTGATGCAAGTTAGTATGAATGTTGAGTCAGATATAGAACTTTAAACTCATGGAGATGGTTAGATGGTAGAATGTTAAAGTCAGGGGCCAAATATGTATGAACTGGACATTGGGAATGTATGCTGGGCCATTTAACTCTCATAAATGTGGCATATTTATTTCTGCTGTTTTCTATAGTATTTACTGTTATAAGAGAAGGAACCATTTGTTGGACTGAAACGGGGAGCTGTTGGGGGGAAGAGGGTGGAAGGGTGGGACAGGAAGGGGGAGTATGGAAGGGATTGTGACTGAGATGTAACTTGAAGAAATAAAAAAAATAAAGTATAATAAATAAACAAACAAACAAACAAACAAATAAATAAATAAATAATTCCCAATGCACTCCCCCAATTCTCTAAAAACTTGGAAATACGTATTTTCATTCTGGAAACATGTGGTTTCCAGAATGAAATCTAGTGACTCCTCTAGTAAATGCTGTTGCATGCAGCTCTCTTGTGCAGAGGGCTGGTGTCAGATCTATGAGCTACTGTCCTTTCAGTCAAGGACTTCAGTTCCCCCCCTTTTTGTCCAGGTTGTGCAGATCAATCATTTCCTTCAAATATTCCCAGGGCCATTTTGTGAGTTGAATCATTCCTGAAGACCCCTGTTCCTATGAATTGAGCCATAACTAGAACAATGATGAGAAATGTGGGAAATGTAAAAGCAGTTGCTAACTCACAAACAACCTTCCACACTTGGAAAAACTCCTCGGGGTCTCACAGGCAGAAAACTGAGTCCCGCAACATCAGTAGACAGCCGGGCTCTAGAGGGAGACAACTTGTGTAATTTCCATCTCTTGAAACATTTAGAATGTGTCTGATCAAAGAAGGAGAAAATTAACCACAGTGTAGGAAGCTGGCAGGGGGAGGGGCAAGATGACCTAATTTGCCTTTTTCATTGCTAATTTCAGTAGAAGTCTTCTCTGGGAATTTCACCCCAAGATTTTAAGGCAGGAGCACTCCCTGGGAACCTGGCAGAGGAGTCCTAGCTCAGAAGCCTCTTCTGTTGCATCCTTTGGGTTTCCACATGGAAATAAATTCTCCTCTGGTAGATACACTGGGCCCCTTTCTTATCTACATAATAACTTTGGAGAAATTTTCCCTTTGGGTTTCAAAGGACATGAATTTGGCCTATCAAAGTTGGGACTACGCAATGAATTCATTACTTGCTGAAATAAAAATCAACACAAATATATCTTTACTTTAAGAAGGGGGAAAAAACAATCCAACACCACTTAGCTGCTTTACCATTCTCTGGATTCAATTAATTTTTAACATGGGAGTAAAGTCCCTTTTTTTTTTTCTCCTTTCAAGCCAGACATTTATTTTTAACAAGGGATGAAATCATCTGAGAACAAAACGGGACATCTGTTACTTTATATCTGTTTATTTTAAGTACTTAAATCTGAGTTTGATTTCACACAATTTTGACATTGTTGCTTCATTAATAATCCTTACATAATTGCGACCTCAGAGTGAGCCCCAAGATTGCAGCATTCACTTCTCGTTAGCACAGACTGACAGGAAAGCAGGAATCACCCAGGGAAGGGAGAAGCAGTCATGTTCAAAGCTGGCCCACATGCTGACCAATGCAACAGTGGCAAGTCACCTGTGTAAGGGAGAGTCTAGGACCTCTGCCGGGGCCCAAAGCAAGGCGGAAAGAGACTGCAGTCTGATGCTATTATCTGCAGTGCCATATTTTACAGGGGTTCTTGACTGGCCAGTCTGGAGGAACATAGGATTGTAGAGAGAGCATGTGCAACTAACACAGAAGTGTGCAGAGGTACCACGTTATCCACCTGGTCAGCTGACTTACCTTCCGAGAACACTAAGGTGCTGGTATTACAACACTGGGAGGTAGGGCAAAGCTATTGGCAGATGGCAGTGCAGAAGAGGTATGCAACTTCCAGAGAAGGGGGACTCCAGGCCTAGTGTGAGCAGAATGGTTTGGCCCAGTGCTAACGGCTGAGAATGGCAGGATATGGCTCAGAGGGAGGAATTTGCAATAAGAGCAGTGGAGGACCTGTGAGATGGCTCAGGGAGTGAGTGGCACTGGTGAGTGTATCTGACGGCCTGAGTTCAGCCACTGGATCCCACAAAGTGTCAGGAGAGAACTGATTCCCACAAATCGTCCCCTGACCTCCACAGGAGCACAGTGGCACACACACACCTGCACACTTGTAAGTAAATTAAATAAATAGATAAAGCCATCACATGTTAAAAGTTAATTTGCTCAATTCATTCATGGATAAGTACTATGCTCACCATGATGTGCATTAATGGCAGGTCATTTCCTTATGAAGGTAGAGACAAGGGCTCTATGACAGGAATGGCAAGTGAGTCTGTTTCCAGGCATAAATGTAAGTTGAGCCCTGAAGAATGAGAAGAAATGGGAAGTGGAGAAAGGGAGAGGGTGGAAGGAGAGAGAGAGAGAGAACTTGAACCGGAGCAATCATCATGCTGGAGAGGTAGCGTGGAGAGTGGAGAGAGAGACTGGCTCCTTGCAGAGTGGCTGGAGATTTGTGGAAAAGAAACAGACTGGAAGACGAGGAAGAAGGTGGAGAGAAAGATACAGGGCATCCCTGGCTTGCTGGCCAACGGGCCCCATTTGGGCCTAATTGTCTTCATAAGGATAGGGAAAGGAAGTAAACCATTTATACCTTATAAACAATCAAGCTGGTTATGATGAGAATGGATTACAAGGGGAGCAGGTGTTAAATCAGGGAATAGATTTTGTAGGGGCAGCTGTGGATATGGTGAATGGCTGCTGGGAAGGTCTCTGGTGCAAGAGCACTAGAGAAAGCTGATGGGTGGGGCATGGGAGGTTAGGTTAGGAGGGAGATCAGGCTTCTCCCATCAGCATCCAAGGAACAGTGGTTCTGTTTACTAGAACGGGAAAGATGGTTGGGGTGCAGGGAGTCAGGCTACGGCAGGGGTGGGAAGAAAGCATTTTATTTAGGACTTTGGCTTTGAGGAATCCATTTGCTAGTTGAATGTCTCAGTCTGGAGTTACTGTCAGAGGTCTGGCTTGGAGATTTCAATTTGGAGTTGTTGGCAAGAAGATGTTTTTCAGAACTGACAATGGATGATCTGACCCATTTTTTGAATAAAATTCACTGGGGGTTGTGCTGGGTAGAGGTTTTTATGGGGAAGAAAGAAAGGGGTCATGCTTACTTCACAATTTACCTGGAACATTTTAAAGACAATTATAGACATGATGACATTTCTTCAGTGCATATCTTAAAGAAAAAAAAATCTCCTCATAGGCATTCCCAGGAAATGTCAGTGAAGGTCATCACTTGTGCCAGACTATTACTCTGAATATACTTTTATTTCAGTTTTCGCAAAACCATGAATAAGGTCAGTCAGCCAATTCTACCCACCATGACTCAAACTAGGTAAATAGAGACCTGGGGAGCCAAGATTCCAGCCCAAGTCTGTCTGACTCTACACTGCTTCTCCCTCTGCCTCCTCAGCCCTTCCAGTCCTACAGCTGCCCCCAGTAAAGACCTATACCTGTCCTCACTCTTATTCTCTCTCTTGGCCTGGACTTTGGGTCTTAAAAAAATTGTCCTCTCCTCTGAGCACATGGCCAGGCTACAGCAAACAGCTCCCTGAAGGCAGCAAAGCCCAAGAGATTTGTCTGTAACCCATGAACCCAATTATTCTAGGTTTTGAACAGTGACTTCCATTCAGTCCTGAATGTACTGCCTGCAGCAGGCAAGAGATAGGATGGGGAGAAGGCCATGGCCTTTCTCAAGGCTTGTCGAGAGAGTGCTGGTGGAGCAGCGCTAATGGTAGTGGTAGGGAGGAGCATGTGCAGAGCATTTGGGTTCCTGTTCTTTCAATACTGCTTCCTTCTCCCAGGCTTGCCCGGCAGAGGGAAGCTTGGGGATCTTCCTCTAAGGGACACCCACACTAGCTTTCTGAAAAATCAGGGAGGGCCTGGGTGATAGCAAGTGTAGAGGGTATTGACTCAGGTATCCTGATGGCTTTGCTGTGCCAGAGAAAGTTCTGAGCTCACCCTGGCTGTCATGCTGGCTGTAGAGTAGAATAGGCAAAGAGAGGCCCCTAGCATACAAAGCAGTGTGTGCACCAGAGGACTTGTGGTGGACTCCCGTCTCCCGAGACTGTTACTCTTCTTTTACTTATTTTCTTCATACCACCTATCTTCAGCCCCCCCCCCACCGTGTGTGTGTGTGTGTGTGTGTGTGTGTGTGTGTGTGTGTGTGTTCCTGCTGGTCAAATTTAAACTTCATCAGCACAAAACCCTTATCAGATTCATTCAAAATTCATCCCCAATGTTAGTAAGAGTACCTGACATGTAGTAGTCACTTAATAGATATTGGAATTAATGATTGAGTCAACCAGCCAGTCATACAGAGTCACAGAACACCTAAGTGTTAATCAAAGAGGTTCAAAAAGCAGATGGCTCTCTATTTAAAATGATCTGACAGTGAACTTTTAAACTTTGTGATGGTGTAGAACCATATTCACACAACTACTATGTTTTCACTTTCAATACAGTAATCCATACATTACACAGAATACTCTGTACTTTATTATAGAATGGCTCAGTGTTAGGTAGGTGACTTCACAGCTGTGGGAGGATATGAATGTTCTGGTCACACTTATGCCCAGCTGGGCTAAGCTGTGATGTTCTGTAGGCTAGATGTGTTAAGTACAGTTTCAACCTATGATGAGTTTGATAGCTGTTTGTCATCCTGACACAATACCTAAGAAGGCAACCTATAATAAAGGGAAGTCATAGTTTTGACTCACAGAATTTTTGATTTCAGAGATCCAGACCCTGCTTGGCTGCCTCTATGGGTAAGGGTCTGTGATGAGGCCAAACAGCATGTCACAAGAAGTATGCGAAGAAAGAGGTTGCTTGCCTCAGAGTGGTCAGGAAGCAGAAAAACAGAGAACGGGCAGAGACAAGGCACACCCTCAAAGGCACCAGGGACTTACTTCCTCCATCCAGTCAAGTCTCACCTTTTGCAGTTTCCACCACCTCTCAAAAGGCCACTCCATGATGAATCCATCCATAGATAATCCATTTAAAGTCAGAGCACTCACTTCCCAGGAATTGATCTACCAGATTGGAACCAAGTCTTCAGCACATAATTTTTGAGGGTAACGCTTTATGTCTAAATCATAATAGGTTGTATCCTGATAAAGAAGCTGATCTAATTATGGGCGTGTCTTCATATAACCCCATGGTAAGTCGACAGATTTCTGTCATTCAACAGGCTTCTGTTTACCCTCACCATAGCCAAAGCCCAACTTTGTTGTCTCTCCACCCCTCATTGTGAGGAGAAAATCAGAGAGGAAGGTGAAAGATAAGAAAAATAAAGGAGATAGTATGTACAGAAAAGGCCAGAGCCACCTAGAGGTAGCGGCAGGGCTGCTTTTGAAGGCCTCCAGGGTGGCGCAGGAAGGCTGTGTTACTCCAAAGCTAGAGAACTCACGGAACTGTAGCTTTTGATCATCCTATCATTTTCTTATTCCAGGCTGACTTACAGGTCTGGGGAGGACATTCAGGTGCTCTGAAATACAGCGATAATCAAGAGAAAGAGGGAGTCTTAAATTGAGGACGGAGAGCAATATAGTCGGGTTAATGGAAGCAGTAGCAATATTAAATGAAATTGCTCCACCACTTCTTCATAAGACGGCACTGGGGAGCCTACTTTTTGCATAAGCAAGAATGGTCCTGGGATTTTGAAGGAGGGCCGAAGGGTGGAAGAATCAGTCATGCAGCAACATTACGGTTCATGGGAGCCCAGCTCACAACCCCTCGGCGCACCTGCCGCATATTTACTCGGGCCCACGGAGGAGCCAGGCAAATTTGGGCATGATTTCAAGGGAGTCTGGAGCCAGGGGATCTTGCTTTAGTCCAATTAAATGAAGCAGTATCAGGTGGAAAGTAATTCTGAGTATTTACCATTATAGGGAGTTTTGTATTTAAGCCCCTCAGTGGACCTTCTTTTAATGAAGATCTGAACCGCATGGTCTGAGATGGGCACAAGGAATTACTCGAACTCACAAAACTAAATTTCTCCCTAAGGAAGACAGACAAGAGGCAGCCAAGTTTCCTGAGAGCTGTTCCTTGGGCTCCTGGATGCACTCGCACCCTGTTCCCAAGACAGATCCATGGATATATGGCTGTGTCCCCTCCATTCTGAAGAAAGAATGTGGAAACCAAGCCTCAGACACTAAGAGCCTGAGCTTCAACCTCAGGTGGATCCAGCGAGCTTAAATCTTTGGGGTTTTCTCTGTGCTTCCTTCCTTTGTTGCTTCCTTCCCCTGTGTCGGTCTTCAGAGGCTGAGGAAGCAGAGGGAGTGGGAATGAGCTAATATGGATTTAGAGAATCAAGAGTCTTACATAACTGTCTCAGGGAAAAACAAACACACTAGTGTAGGTAATAAATGAAGGTAGAGGAGGAAGCAATTCACAAGCAAAGCAGGGTTGACTCCCCTCTCCCTGTTGGAGACATCGGAGAAATAACCCCATCACTCCACATACACCGAAGACTTGAGGTACGCTAAGCACTGTCTACTACATCCATGGTGAAGTGGAAAGACAAGAAACAGAAGTTAAGACGGGATGCAAGCCTGACATGGCAGTGCCCTGCAGAAATCTGTACACCAAAATAGATAAAAGATAGAACATGAATACATGAAAGGAAAAGTGCATAATTTAAGTAAAATAGACAATAGACCCTTCTTTCAGGCCCTAATTCCTCCTTACCTGAGATGGTACTCTAGGCTGATTTAAGAATGTCATATTGCAAATAAGTCCCAGGACTTCTCAGCAGTAACCACCAAGGTAGGAGGCATTGAGAATAGAAGTCCCCAGGACCCATGTGTGTTTGAACAGTTTTCATTGGGACTCATAGCAAACTTAGGATTCCAAGCTAGGTTCAGCCACCCTTCCTCAACAAGCCAATTAAAAGAGCCAAACTAATAGTGTGTATGGGGGGGGGGATGTTATTCAGTGTGATCACACATATTGGAAAGAAGGATAAAGAGACCCATATTCCAAGTCTGGAGATGATACTGAAGTTTAAATAGAGAGCCAAGTGTATGTACATCTAAGGTGCCCTGCCCAAAGTGTGGTCTCACTTACTATTGTCCTATCATTTTCTGGGGTTCAGTCTCATCCTGCAAAGTGTTAGGATGGTATGAAATCCCTTTCTAGGAGACAAGTACCCCCTCAGGAGTCTTCCTTCTCTCAGCATGAGACTCCCAGGGAAATTGTCACTTCTTTGGGTCTACTATTTCAATGTTTCACAACATTTAAGAAACTTTGTATCACATGCCAAAGCTAATTTATATGATTGTATCAATATAACTCCTGAAATTTCCCTCTTGGAGTTAAAGGACTACTTCAGCTCATGTCAGGAGCAGTCTGTCTTCATGTGAAAGAACAGATCCCTGCATTTGAGGGATATATTTTTCCAAGCAATGTATGTAACAGAAAGGGCAAAGAAACATTATTTAGGTTATATCTGTTCTGTTGTTTTATGTGACCTCTTTTATTTGCGTTGTAAATTCAAGACAGTGAGACAGAAGATAGACTGAGAAAGACAATGTTTTTATTCAATAAGTATGAATTATAGAGAGCACATGAAATATTTTGCTGTAAGAGTAGTATCTTTAAAGTTGAGAATTCCTCTTTGTTAATTTTAAGACTGACAAATAATAACAAATTAAAATAATCATTGCTGACTACTATATGATAATTACTAAAACTTAATGTTGTGGTGTGTGTGTATGTGTGTATGTATGAGAGAGAGGAGGAGAAGAAGGAGAGAGAGAGAGAGAGAGAGAGAGAGAGAGAGAGCACATGACTTAATGGATTATTCCATGTGTAACATATGGTAGGGCCTCTGCTGCTTAAGAATATCAGAGCATGTCCTGGGAGGATTAGGGCCAGACTTATGACCTTCATGCTCCCTAGACTGGTAGAGTTGTCCCATCGTAACACACAATCAGAGTCAGCTGTAACTCACCATTATTTCCCCTATATCTTCCCTCCTGTCCCCTAAAACTTTTGACTCTGACCTTCTTATAATCCAATGTTTCATAGTTTCACAAAAAAGAGTTCTTCAAAACAAAACAAATGCACATATATAAAATATACATATATATATATACATACATATATATATATATATATATATATATATATATATATATATATAAAATCTGTGATTTGTTTTGCCCTGTTTCTGCTTTTTGGCTTCTTTGTGACCCTGCCTTATTCAATTTGGAATTGTTACAGTTTACATTTAGCTTATCTCATAAAATTTCATGTATTGGAGGTGGTCCTCAGTGTGCTGATGGGAAAGGTGCTATGGAGCCTTTAAGAGGTGGGACTTGAACAGAGGTATTTAGGTCATTGGAACTTCTGTCTCCAGAAGATATTAATGTAGTGGTTGTGGGACCCTAATTAGTTCCCATGAGGGAGAGTTGTTACAAAAGGGTAAACTTGACCCTCCCTTTCTCTCTTGATATATAATCACATCTGCTACTAATATTTTGATGCCATGTATTATGAAACCCTCACCAGAGTTGAGCAAAAGCTAGTGTCATGTTCTTAATCTTCCGGTACCTTAAATTAAATAAACCTCTTATCATTACCCACCACTCAGCCTCGAGTATTTTATTATAGCAGAGGCATATAGACTAAAACAAATTATCTGTAAGGGAAAAGTGACTAAGACAGGATGCCCTTGGAAAGAATGTGGATCATTAGGAACGAAGGACTCCCCACTCCCTCAAAATTAGAAACTGATCAAAAACAATTGTTTCCAAAGTCCACTGACTAGAGGACTGAAAAGTATGAATCATGAGCAGGGCATTTATCAGAAGTATTAAAAGAAGACATGTGGGACAGATTTCCAAAGTAGGAAAGCATTATTTCACTGGAACTCATCCAGGGGAAACAGAGAACTGGGAATTTCAGTATTTTGCAAGAAAATGGAACAAACCTTAAGGGATAAGGCTCATGGAGTGTGTGCATGAAAGTAAGATTATGAGAGGTTAACAGCAAACACAGTGTGTTCATGTGAAACTGGGCTCACCAAACAAACTCCACCTCAAGGCTTCAGTTTCAGGGGGTAGTAAATGAGGTGGCTTCAGATCACTTCATAGATCTTCATTTTGTTGATGGATTTGATGCAAAGACTGGAACAGGGCTTACAGCAGTGGGAATCAGAAAGTGACTAAAATTCCCACAAAAATGTGGCAATGCCCCAAACCCAGGCTTTCCAGCAGTGTTCCAGAAGTATCTCTCTCTGGCCTGGGTTGTTTTGTTGTTCTGGAAAGAGAACCAAATGGCAGCTTACTGGTTGGACATCCAAGTTCCAGACCAATTCACGTTGTAGAGACCTAGTAGGACCAGCAGAGTATATGTGGTCAATGTGAGCTATGCTCTGCACACCTAGGCAGCTGGGATGTGAAAGTGACTGGAGCTGATATGAAGCAAAGTCTTTGGAGCCCAGCTGGCAGAGTGTCCCTGTTCCAGGCAATGACAAGGAGAATATTCAGACAAGCCTTCCAAAACAAAAACATCTGGGGGAAAAATGGAGGTTGTTAAACTAGACAAAGAGAAGCCAAAGGACAACAAAGTGACTTCGTCACATATCTCACTGGCAGGCCAACAGCAGCTGTTGGTTGAACTAAGACCCTCAAAGACTTATATATTGAAGTCCTGACCTCCCAGCCTCTCAGAATATGACCTTATTTGGAAATAGAGTCATCATTAATATAATCAGCTAAGATGAAATCACACTAAAGTAGGGTGGACCACTAACACAATAGGACTTGTCCTTGTAAAAAGAGGAATGTTGGAGGCAGACAAGCATAGAGGAAGAACCCAGGGAAGATGTAAGTGAACATCTATGACCAAGGAATACCAGTGCTTACTAGGAAACCATCAGAAGCCGAGGGAAAGGAGTATGGAACAGTTCTTTCTCCCTCACAGCTCACTGCCCTTTGAGTTCTACTGTCCAGAACTGCAAGACATAAATTCCCCGTTGTCTATATAGCCGGGACTGCTGTACTTGGTCATGGAGTCTTAGTCAACTATTTCTGGGCTGAAATCAGTCTGCTAGACATTGGGTTCCCAGACTAGGTGTGCTGCAGAGGCAGCTTGCTGGGCATGGGGACGGGCATGGAGACCTTGCTGACAGCTCAGGCCTGAAGGCTGCCCTGCCTTTTCATGCAGTAGAAGCTCTGGACTTGAGGATATGTATATGGAAGTGCATGATAAACCAACCACCTGCTTGGAAGGTAGAGGGAAATTCCTACCTCGAGAGCCAGGTGGAGGGTGGAGAACCTGAGATTTCCTCTAATTAGAAAAAGAATAACAACACAAAGCCTAAAATTTTAAACTGGAGACTGTTCAGTTCTTGGAAAGAACAGAATCTCAAGAACTCATAAAAAGAATGAGTAAAATATAATTCCATATGAAAAAAAGGCACACGTTTGTACTTTAATCCTTAGCATAAGATCTGCCTCCTTAGCATTTTTTTTTTCTGTACCTACTGGAGTACCATTAGCTTTAGCCATTATACTGGGTCCTAGGTCTTCAACATGCTCCTGTTACCTAACTAAGATGCTTCTGCCCAAAATCCCCCTACTTCCAGCAACTATACCATTTTACCATCTTCTCTATATTCAGCTGTTTTAGAGTTTATATATAAGCGAGTTCAAAGAATGCTTGTCCTTATGTACCGAGACCATTTTATTTATCTAATGTCCTCTATGTTTGTCAGTTACAAGGTTTCCCTCTTTTTAAAAACTGAGCAATATTTCTGTGTGTGAGAGAGACACAGCGAGAGCAAGAGAGAGAGAGAGAGAACACATTTGTTCTGTCTCTTTGTCTCTGTCTGTTTGTCTCTGTCTATGACACCCTCTATCTCTCTGTTTCTGTGTGTATGTGTGCTTCTAGGTAAGGATGGAACACAGCACCTGGAACACACTAGGCAAGAATTCTTTACCTATATCCACAGCCCTCATTTTAGTTTTTCTTTTGAGACAGAGTCTCACTAAGTTGCACACGATGGCTTTGAACTCACCCCAATTCCTTTTGAATTCTTGTTACTTCTGCCTTTGCCTTCCCAGTAGCTGAAATGACAGGCCTGTACCACCAGGCTCAGCTCTATCAAACTTCCCTCATTCACCTGTAAATGGACCCAATGGCTACTTTACACCTTGGCTGCTGTAAACAGAACTGCAGTGAACATGAGAGTGCAGATGCTACCTGACTTCAGTTTTGAAGGAGTCAGGAAGAAGTTTTAGTGAAGGGAATACTTTAAGAACTTAATAGGTGAAAATGAGGAATGGGGGGTGATACTGACAGACAAAGGGACAGTGGATTGTCTTAAAGATACATTCAAAGCAGAATGGGCAAATAGAAATGCTTTTTACAAAGGTAAAACCCACAGTTTTAGGCCAAGATGGTTCCTATCTGCTTCCTGAGACACTCACCTCCAGCAGCCTGTCTTCATGGCTTCACTGAGGGACATCATTTGGCTCCATGTCCAGAGGATGACAAAGAAACAGTGTCTAGTAGTCTAGCATTCAGTAAGTAAGGAGGGACTACTTTGATCAGCACTTGTTTTTTTTTCCCCAGAGTAAACACACACACACACACACACACACACACACACACACACACACACACA
>CAJQZJ010032443.1:7770353-7824533 GCA_907164525.1 Lophiomys imhausi
CACACACACACACACACACACACACACACACACACACACACACACACCACACACTAGAGGGAGAGAAAGAGGAATCACATTAAGTTCCATAATATAATGATCTTTTCTATACATTTAAAGTTATGTTTCTAATACATTGGCTTACTCAGCTTTCCTTCATTGTGACCAATTTTCTGAGAAAACTAACTTAAAGAGGACAAGATTTATTTGGGCTCACAGTTTGAGAGGTTTTAGTCCATAGTCCCTTGGCTTGGTGGCTCTGGCCTAGGTTGGCACAGTGCATCCCAGTGGAGGAACTCCATTGCAGAGCTCACCCCACAGTAGCTGGGAAGAAAACAGAGAGAAGAAGGAGCAGAGGTCAAGGGCTTCAAGGACACATCTGCAATGCCTAACTTTCTCCTGATAGGCCACACCTATTAGAAGTTTTAGCATGTCCCAGGACTGCTGCAAGCTGGCAACTAGGCCTTTAACACATAGCCTTTGGGAGACATTTCTGGTCCAAAGTGGACCATTCCTAAGTTAAGTCATTGGTGGTCATGGCTTGTGACGTCATCCCCTACACATTCAAGCAGATGGATGCGTTTTAGTCTTTCAATGGGCAGCCAGCTTATCTGAAATGAGTACAGGCTTGAAGCTTGAGGCTTTGGTCTTGAATTAAACCCCATTAGTCTTGATTGACACATCTGTGACATGGGACCTGCTGGATCTACCCCATCAGGTTGGAGGGCTGGCCTCATGGGACTGGACTGGGCAGGAGTGTTGGGAGGACTGTGTTGTGAACATGTGTGTCTCTTCACCTCCTTACAGCTTTGGGGTGATGGTTACAGGTGCCTGCTCTGTCCTTTAGCGCATCTCAACACCCCTGGGAAAGCCAAGGTCAATTTATCTTGATAGAACCAGTCAAAATGAGGAATAATATGTGAAATTAAGGTATGGGTTTTTAAGGGAAGGAAAACCTTGTACTCAGCAGGATCTTCCAGGTAATGAAGCAGCCTCTAAGAAAGCTCCAAGAAGCTCAGTGAAGAAAGAAACAGAAATAGCATCTGATTTACCCACTGCAAGGTGAAGGTTTAAAGATACTAACCCCTCTTACTGCAAGGCTTCTCTTTCCTCTTTTAATTTTATCCTTTTCCCAAGGTTCTTCCCCGCTCTTTCTCTGAAAGTCTGCCTTGGTCCTGGTATAATTTAAATTGACCCACATTTATTACATCTGGTGACAGAGTAGTGCCTTACAGAGGCATCGCATCCACCATTTTCCTCCCCAGATCACCCTCACTGCCTTCCCACCACCCTTCTCCTGGTTTACACCGCCTGGCCTGACTCCTCCACGTGGTGTCAGCCTCCTCATTAAGCATGCTCTGAAGCTGGCTGGTGTCAGAGCTGGCCAGTGCATCAAAATGCAGGGCATGCCTTAGGCTCCAGGGAAGCTGCTGCATTCCGCATGAAATATGAAGGCAGCAACCAGCCCAGGGGAGACCCAGGGTGGGTTTAGTGGCATAGTAGCAAAGGTGGCTCAGGGGGAGGGGGTTCTGTGGAGCAGAGAAATAAAACTGGGCCCCTGCCACATATTTCAGAGGCGTCTCCCTGTGGGGGTGAGGGAAGCAGGGAGGGGCATCTAGCTTGTGTATCCCTCCCCACTGGGCAGCTCCTGACACTTGCTCCTGGGATGCATTCTTTCTGCATATTCTCACAAGCTATCAGTGATTATGGTGATGTGCCCTTTCAGGATAGGCAGCAAGCAAGCTCCCTCTCCCGCTGTGCTCATCACTGATGCTGGAGTTTCTCTTTGGGGACAACCTGAAATCACAGGACCCGTCCATATGGATTTCAGAGTACCTGACAGTAAGAAGCATAATAAAAAGTAATGATTGTCCAGCAAGCCCTGGGGATACTTGCTGTGCACCACCTTGGGCCTGTAGAGGCTAAGCATGCTTAATAAGAGGTAGCCCCAGATGGCCCAGAGCCTGTCCTCGCCTCTCTAGAATCTCCTATGTTTTTGTCCAAAAGCTCTATGAAGATAACATAAGGTTAGGAAAACAAATCATCCCTTTCACAATCACAACAAGCCTACTGTGTGTTTTAGACACACTGTGGGAGGATGTCTTGTGCACACATCTCTTGGTGCAGTTACCCAGTGTAGTAGGAGGAGTTACGTGCAGATCTCTACCTACAAAGCTACAGCAGTATATGTCTTTAGACAGGCAAAGTATTGGCACAGAGCAGGCACTCAACAAATACTGAATAAATTATATTTGATAAGAGTTCCTTATCAACCTACACATTCACATCATTAAGAAGCGTATACTGGTCCCTCCAGATACAGAGTTTAGACCCCCCCCCCAACCCTGTTTTCTCAAATCTACACACATATAGGCATTTTCTTTCACGTTAAAATTACCTCTTGGGTTATGATCTCATCTCCGTGGTGTCCTTGGAATCCAATGGACAACTCAATAGCAGTTTACACAGCTCTGACTTCTGGACTCTCCTGAAGCTGGATGAGAAGAGCAGGTACCAAGGGCTACACGGCTTTCATGCTCACCCCTGTCTGTGATGGAGCTGGTCCACATGTCTTGTACATCAGGTGGATTGCACGTCCGTGAGAGTGTCCTTAGGGAACTCCACATTGTCTCCCCGAGGACAGATTTGTTGGCAACTGCTATCTGCTACATGTCTTCAGAGACACCTTCTCGGGGTGGTGGGGCACCCTGTTGTACTTCTGGTTGAAACAGTATGCTTATCTTATCTTCAGTAAATGGCTGTCTGTGAATTGGACAAATACTGGCTTCCGGGTGAACTGAGAAGAGGCCTTCTGCGCTGTTCTTGGTACAGCAGTACTCAGCTAAAATGGTGACTTTTCCCAGGACCCTGAGCTCCACAGACCAGGACGCTGCCTGCTTTGTTCAGAGTTGGATCCCAGTGACTTGAACACTTCCTAGCTCAGAGTCAGCACCCATCTCCCATCTGACTGACTTCTGCAAAGGAATGTGTGACACCTTTTCCATAGAGTCAGTTACACATCCAGGGTGGGACAATTGGAATTTTTCCGAGGGTTGGTGCTCAGATCCTAAGTGAGACAAGTTGTCTCTCTGCTGGCTTGTAAGTCAAAGATGGGAAATTTTTCAGAAAAAGAACATACACAAATGCACAAGCACACACACACAGAGTGTATGGGTGAGAGAGAGAGAGGCTAGCCCTAACAATATAATCTGATATTTTTGTGTATTCAGCCCCAGCTGAAGAACTAACAAAAATGTCTAGACTATATGAACCAATGAAGTCCTTATTTATTTAGAGGTATAAGTTGCTGTAGAAGTGAGGATTCTATCACTGAAAGACAAAATTGGTTTGACTGGTACACTATCCTATCTACCTTCAAGGCTCTTTGCTACATGATGTTAACAGCTGTTCTTTTCTTTACATTTAATGCAAGTGGATCTTCTGAATGCCTCTTTTCACATAATGGTCACCTTGCCCATGCCTCCTGCTTGCTTTATGCCCAGCTGTGTTTAAACCACATACTCAGGGCAGATGTACTGTTCCTACTTATAGATATAGAGAGAAGAAATTCTTCAAATTCCTGAATGCCGTAGTTCCCACTGGTGGTAGATCTTACAACTATAGAATATATTATGCCATACCAATAGTTCACATCAGTGTTATAGTAGAATATGCTGAGGATCCTTGCTGGGACTCAGCTCTGCTAGACAGCTTTCAACGGAAGGTGGTTTGTTTTTATAAGAAAGAGGCTGGACATCCAGAAGGCCAGTGAACAGAAAACAAGAGAGAGTAAAAGACAGTGATTTGGGGGGCATACTGCCCATGACTTTGCACACCCCTCAGTGATAGGCCCAGACTCTAAGGTTCAAAGTGTTCCACCTGTCATTTCCCCAACAGTTGATATATTTAAGTGACAGAGTAGATTTGTCTAACTGAGTGTGTGTGAGTTCTCTCCCGATGAGTTGCCTCCTGGGCCCATATTCTGATTTGCTTTGTGTGGTCCAGACCACTCAGCTGTACATCGACCACACATTAAGTTCAAAGGTGACAATACAATGTTTATCACCATTTCATACTAACATGAGGAGGGACTGTCATAGCTCACCCCTTCCACTGTGAGAAAATTGCTTGACATAGGGGTACATAGAAACAAGGAAAGTTTGGAGTCCAGTGTCCTTCCTCTGCAGCCCACCCAGCCTCTGGGGCAAGAGCGTGGCTGGGAAAGGCATTGTGTTCCCAAACAAGCAGGATGCTTCTGGCTGGGTGACAGCTATTGACCCACCTCATTTTTGTTCTGCAGGTGTTGGAAAAAGGATGCAGCCATCCCAAACCCTCAACAGGGAAGGGTGGAAAATGCTGCACTGTGCATGCATGAGGGTGTACATGTGTTTATGTGTGGTCCTTGGAGTAAGGGCTGGGAAGGGACCAGCCTGCAAAACAATATTAAGAAACCGAAACATTTTCCACTGAGAAATAAAATTACTGCCCATGGAATTCTTACCCAGCCTGAGAAGTGAGTGGTAACCCCTCCTTTTCATTAGTTAAACAAAGAGGGTTATTTTTCAAATGAAAACTTTCAGCATGGAAAACAGTTGAATTCCCAGGGCTTTGTTAGAAGCGAGATTCTCAGTGCTCCAATAAACATGTCTACGTGGATGTTTAGCTGCAAAGGGCAGTGGTGGTACCCTGATCAAACGATAGAGCATGCCTGGCCAGTGGGGGACAAAAGACTTAGCCTCAGGCCTCTCAAAACAATCCCAGGTAGAAAGGTCAAGAGAGAGAATGAGCCATGACCTGGGAAGGGTTCAGCTGTTCAGCAAAGAGGAAAAAGAAAAAAGGAAAATACAAATATTTTCTGTAAGTCCATTAAATGATCCCCTTTTTTCCTCCAAGGCAAGAATCTCCTTCTGGTTGGAAATTATCTGAAAACTTAAGCCCTGCCTGACTCTGTAGGGTGTGCTCCACCTTGCTGAACTCCAGGCCTTCCAAGTTTTCCCAAACAAAAACCATCTTCCCATCAGAGCCATGGGTGATGCTGCCATGGCTTCTCTTGAGGTGTCATATTCATTCTAACTCCATCACTTAGAACTGTGGTCTGTACTTTCTCTGTGCCTCTCCTTGCCCACCTGCAGAGGGGAGGAGTAGTGGACCTACAGTGTAGGGGATCACATGAAAACTAACTGCCACAATGCTTACTTACAAAACTCTTGGTTCCCTTTCTGAAGAGAGGAAGGGCTTGATTGAATTGTGGCCATTGTTATCAAGTTAAAGGGACCTGGCATATCTTCATAGGCTGAAACATTTTAAATTAATAAATATCATTCTTTGAGGTTTCCACTTTCTCCATCTCACTTGCAGGGAGCATGTTGTTTAAAAAAATAAGAAGCAGGCACAAAATAGGAGCTCTTCAGTCGGAGCTTCCTTCTCCAATCAGCCTGTGAATGTTTCGGGGAGTGTTCTATTTAACTTGGCTGGCCCCTAGTTTTGCCGTGAGTAATACACTGGGCTTAATTTCAAACTCCACACAGCCAAGATCACTGGATACTCGAGCTTCCCCAAGCTGAGTTGATACAGCTGCTCTGCCCCTGGTCACTGGTGAGTTGTCCCTGAGGATCCCAAAGGGTCTTAACATAAACAGGTCAATGTGCATGGGCCAAGGCAATAGTCAAAGACATGGATCCTACAGAGTAGCACCCTTGGGAGGCAGGACTGGGAGAGCTGGGTAACTCAAAGGGGAGCCAGGGAGGGCTGAGGCAGAGAAAGAAGATGCCAGACAGGGCAGAAAGGGGGGCCTCCTTGGGGCTTGGGGACGTCAGCACCGCCTGAAGCATGCTAGAGTCAGGGGGTGCAGAAGGTGAGAAGACAAGTGGTACCGGTTATGATGGTACCACAATAATAAATGAAAGGCATTGCAGCTTTGCAAGTGAGGATTTCTGACACCAATTAGATGAGACAATGGATACTTTCCTTTCTGAGCAGTAAGTATGGGTTTCTTTTAAACACATGCTCCATTACAAATGAAACTGTATAAACCAAATTCAATTTAGACATGCCTCCCTCCCCTGAAACTTAGCTCTGGTATGAAACAAGGATTGCCTAAAGCCACTTGAGAACATGCTCTGTAGAATGAAGGACAGCACGCATGGGCAAATGGAGCAGGTTATTTTCAGGCCAATGTAACTTCAGTGACAGGCGGGTCGGCTCACTGGTCCAAGAGGCTAATGACTATGGAGTACTCGCTTTCCAGCTAGGAAATGTCTCCTTGGCTTCTGAGGTACCAACACTCTTACCTTAAAAGGTTTGGATTGATGATCTGGGCCTAATAAAAGTGGATTCTCAAGTCTGTTGGGAACAACAATCATTTCAAAAGTGAAAGATAATGAAGATGCTCTAGAAGCAATATGATTATGAGTATACATTATAAATGATAATTACAGTTCACTATTCTGGCCTTCATAGTCTCCCAACATTATAACTTACTACTGGGAGATTCATTTTCTCTGTTCCTTTTTGAAGAAAAATTAGTTTCAAACTAGAGATTTTCCGCCTTGGTCTGATTTGAGATCATATCTGTTTTCTAACTGAACACCCATCTCCTCAACATGAGCATAGTGTGGTGATTGAGGTTTGGGTCTGATCTGAAATCAGGGAGTTTCCGAATATACTTGGCACCTGAATTATAGGTGGCTGGGCAGCTCACTTCATCTCAATGCTGCACAAGAGATGAAGCACACAATATTGTCACATAAATAAAACTCTGATCTCTAGATACACTTAAAGGATCAAATACCACAAAGCAACTCTACTTCAGAAATGCAAGGTTGGTTTAACATAGAAATCAGCCAATAAAATTCATCAGAGTAACAGAATAAAGAAGAAAATTATAACTATCTCAAAATATAAATAAACTAAATATTTGATAAAACTTAGTACATATTCATAATTAAGAATCAATTGTAAGCCGGGCGGTGGTGGTGCACGCCTTTAATCCCAGCACTTGGGAGGCAGAGGCAGGCGGATCTTTGCGAGTTCGAGGCCAGCCTGGTCTACAAAGCGAGTCCAGGACAGCCAGAGCTGTTAAACAGAGAAACCCTGTCTCGAAAAACCAAAAAAAAAAAAAAAAAAAGAATCAATTGTATAATTGTGACAATACTAGAAATGAATACTCCAAATGCAATATCATTTTAATAGTATTTTAAAATTAAGTAACTTGGTATAAATTAGTTTAGCAAGATTTATGCACCTAATATCTGAAAATGCAAACATTATAAAGAACATTTTTTCCAGATTTATCCAATGTAAGCATGTAAATTGGATTGGGAAAACATACATTGTAAAAATATTAATGATTTTTAAATTGCTCTATAGCTTCAGAGTCATATCCATGAAAATCCTGGCATGTTCCTCTCCTCCTTCCCTCTTTATCCTCCCTTTCCTTTCCCTTCTTACTTCTTTTTCTTTTTTATTTGTGAAATTAGCAAGCTAATTGTAATCTTATATGGAATAGCGAAAGAAAAAACACAGTCTAGACAAAACCTAAGAAGAGAAAAGCTGAAAGTTTGAAGTTCAATGGCCCTTAAGGTATGTGAGACTGGTATAAACAGAGGCAATTGGATCCATGCAGCAGACCTGAAAGTCCAGAAGCAAATAAAGTATCTGATGTACAAGGACCCACTGAAGGCAGTGTGCAAAGAATGGTCTTTTAAACATATGGTTCTGTTATTTTGATTCTCAATTAGGCCCTATCTTACAATACTTTAAAAAGTCAATTATAGATGGATTTTAGACCTAATGGGGAAAGTTCAACAATAAAACTTGTAAAATATAAAATAGAAAAATAACCTCATGACCTTAGGGTGGGTTACCCTAAACAAGATGTAAAATTCACCAACCATAGCATAAAAGACTAAGAAATTAGTGTTCTGGAAATTAAGAACTTCTTCTCATGAAAAAAAGAAAAAAATAACCGTATGATTAAGAAAATTAAAATCGGTGAAAGCTGCACATATCTGTAATTAAGGATAAATATTTAGAATTCAGTTAGAGATTATAGGTTCTCCACTAGGTTCCATGGCTTCTCCAGCCATGAGTAGCTGGATAGGTTTATAGCACCGGGCATGAATCCCTTACTTTGTGTGGGTGCTAGGTCCAATTAGCCACCTATTGGTTACCCCACGATATATGGGTCAGTACTGAACCTTCAGGGATATCGTGCCATGTGGTCGTTGTTGTGGTTCATAGACATCACAGCTGGGTAGAACTATTGATTGCTTTGCTCCATTGGCAGTTTACAGGATTCTTTCAATACTATGAGAGGTAGTCCTTAGAAAGGAGGCCTCTTGGTCAGATCCAGATCAATTCCCCTAAACCCTGTCTCCTATGTATCTTGTGTCTTTAGCAATAGTCTAACATTCTTTTTCTGGAAGACAATAAGGGCAATGACAATAACCTGTATTATTTGAGAAAGTATCTTGCAATATCCTGACCAACAACTAGACTGGAGGCTTCCCATGCATGGCACTGGGGGTTGTGTTAGTTAAATCTATGGTTTGGGGGGAGCATTGTAACCCCAACTGGTACAACTTTAACTAATATACATATGTATATATATGCATATATATACATGTATATTACATATATGAGTATATATGTGTATGCTTTTATGTAAGTATATGTTTGCATATATAAGGTAATTTTAAGTAATCATAAAATAATATAATTCTTAATGACATTTTCAAACATCCTTAGTGTTATTTATCCTCCTTCCCTGGCTCTTTGTTTTGACTTCCCCTCCTGCTCTGCCCTGCCCAGGCAAGATTCCCCCACCCATTTTCCCATTTCTTTTGTACCAACTGTGTCCTACTATCACCCTCTCTAGCGCTCCTGCATCTCCCCATGCCACACTCACTATGACCCCTTTTAACGTTCCTGGTATATGCAATTATGTCAGGTTATATATTTGCATCTACAGATTCATATTCACAAGTAAGAGAAAATGTAAAGGCCACAACTGCTCAAAGGCACAGAGACCAACTGACTGAAGGGTGACATCCCCCAGCTATATGGAAAGCCTAGGAGATATCGGAAAGATTGTAAGAGCCAGAAAACTGGGATATCTACTTGTGGTGGGGTTAGTGATAGCATTTAGCAGCATAGGGATTTTGGAATAGCAAAAAGACAGGCATCTCAGGTAAAAATATATGAGTGGATCCAGTTACATCTAGATATGATTGACATTGAAGGGCATGCCTTATAATAAGCCTGCCAAAAAGCTGATCAGGAGACCAGATAACACACTGTTTGAGAGTGTACCTTGCAAAAGCCCGCCAGGAACTATAGCAACAACAAGAGGCCAGAGTTCACACTGAGATCTTTGTGATGTACTATGACACAAGGGATTTAAAGTCGGAAGCCCATGTGGCCTCGAGCCACCTTTCTCCTCATCTTGCCAAGAGGCTTCATGTCACCACTCCAGAGACCTCAGTGATCCACATAGGTAGAGAGCATGACAAAATATGCCTTTTGGCAGAGTTGAGCCTTTTGGTCCAACTCAGAAAGCTACCGCAGACTTTGGAATTCCAGAGCACCCAAGCCAGAATGAGAGTGCCCAGAACACAGAAACGGTGAGCAAATGGACACGGAGAAAGTTTGGAGGGGCTGCCCATCGTGAATTATTTGGACCTAGGACTGTGGACACAAGTCTTGACTGATTAACAGACCAAATTTATAAATTGATCTTAAGAGCTGACTATAACACTGAAAGATTTGGCAGAATCAACCACTCATACGGATCCATGCCAAAAGTTAATCTAAGAGAATATCCTTTTGAGAAACTTTAGGTTAGTGTTAAATGTTTGTTTTATAAGTATTAGGGTGTTTTAGATTAGGTCTTAGAGTTAGGGTTCGGGCTTTAGGATTTAAGAACTTAATAGGTAATTGCTGGGAATTGTCAAGTATTAATAAATATATGGTTGATAAATAAAAATTTACTGTTACATCTACTACAAGATTGCCAGGGAGAGACAGAGAGAGAAAGAGAGAGAGAGAGAGAGATTTTGAACATTACACATGAATGGGGATTGGGGAAAGGAATGGACCTGGATGGAAAGGAACTGGTTGGGGGAGACTAGGGATGAATATTATCAAGATTCATTGTGTGAAATTCTCAAAGAATTATCAAAAATCTTGTTTAGAAAAGAAAAATCAAGTAGGAGAATGTGTCTTATAATGTGTATTTCATAGGGCGGGGTAATGACCTAGCAGGTAAGGTGCTTGCTATGTGTGAGGACTAGAGTTTGGATCCCCAGAATCCATGTCAAAATCCAGGTGAGCTCTAGGCTTGCTAAGAGTGTAAGGGCCAGAGGTGGTAAGTGACAACAGTGAGACTGTTTTCTAGATACACTGGGACAGTTGCACAGATGATCTCACAGTGATTTCAACAGCATGCACAAGACCTGTGCAAACTCAAACCAGATGAAACTCCAGCATGAAGGGTGGGGTGGTGCAAATCCCCATCCCTAGTTAAGTAGATACTGGCAATGGATACGTTGTGGGAGCAGGAGGGCAAGTTTTGCTTAAGGGTGTGACTCCTGGGAATTATGCTTCAGGATAGGGTCCACATTCAAGAGTATTTGGATAATACACATGGCAGTCGATGGGTGCAGAAAAGAAGAAAACAGAACACAATGAGTGGGAGGACAGTGTCAAATGTGGAAACAGTGGGGGGTGTGGATGGGACTGAATACAAGTTCTCAAAGAATTAATAAAGATTCTACTTTCAAAAAAAGAGACCCTGCCTCAATATATAAGGTGGAGAGAAACTGACATTAGCATTGTGCCTGCACTAGTACACATATTCACATGTACCTGCACACACATACAACACAGTTTTGTAAGTACACAAATATCTTTCATATCTATAAAGAAGGAATAGATAATACATTAATAATGGACAAAATAATTGAATAGTCTCTTAAAAAATAAAATACAATGTATTTTTTAAAACAAAACTTTGTAAAATATACAAATTCAGCAGTCCAAACTTAAGTCATGATTCAGTACCGCGGGCACTTGCTATAAATTGGATGTAAATTGACAATACTGAGGATGTGAAACAGCAGGGATCTCACATTGTTAGTGTGAAGGTTGCCAGGTACATTAGTGTTTGAGAAGGGAATCTGTGGTGTCTACTAAAGCTAACATATGTACATCATATGACTCAACTGTTCCCCTAGGAAGAGACCCACAGAAATTCATACAGACACCAAAAGATACGCACAAGAATGTTCATAGGAATGCTGTGTCTACTAGCAATAGGCTGGAAGCCTATCTGCACTACAGTTATACAAACTATGGACACGAAGAGTGTTCTAACTCAGTGAGAAGAAACAAACTTTCTTTCTGGGTTAATACAGATACAAACCATAAATTTAATATTAAATAAATGGAGGATACAATGAAATATTTTATGACCTTATATGCCCTCCAAAAACAGGGACAATGGGTCCATGATGTTAGACGACTAGATAGGGGCTTCTTCTGGAGAATTGGAGTGTTGGATGTAGCTCTGGGATGAAGGCACTATCCTTTTCTATCCTTTGCTTACATTCTGACATATTGGTCCCGACCCTTCCTCTCTTTGCTTTCCCCTTAAAGATGGCTTCTCTGCTCTGCTTCCATTTCAATATTTCATTAAAAAGTGTCTCACATTACGTTAGTTCTTTTTTTTCCTGAAAATAATTTGTTTAGTGGCCTGATTGAATTTTATAGTTTATTTATTTTTTACTCCTTTGTTTAGCCTCTTGCTGCATAATAAAATTTCCATTATGATTACTAATTTCATCATTACAATTAGATGGTTTGGTCTGACATCTTTATTTTCCCTCCCCAACTGAGCACTTAAAAATAAAATCCCTCCCCTCCTTTCTGGTGAATGTGGTGAGGCTGGGGAGTGGGAGCTCTTTCTCATTCTCTGCCTTTGAGTTTTGGTGAAGAACCAGATGCTTCAACATGCGATGTTGCAACATGCAAGGGAGAGAGCATTCAAAACTGATTACTAAACTACACCTTCTCGCTTGCCCAAAGTGGTTAAGCAAACTGCTTTCCTTGAAGACTTAGCAGAGAAACCATCTGACCTGAGTCTGCCTATGGATCCATTAGGCCTTGCTTCTAGTTGCTTTTTTTTTTAATAATAAATTCTCTAGTCCTCAACTGGAGATGTTGAAGAAACCAGAGAGTTAGTACTTTTTTTTTTTTTTTTTTTTTTAAAGCCACATGAAGGTTTTGGCCAGGAATTTTTCAAACACCAGAATAAATTTTTAATTTGGACTTTGATATCCAGACAAGCCCAGCTCATGTTCTCTTGGGTCTCCTTCCCAAAGACCAGACTTCAAACAGACACTGCTCACTGTCTTAGCCGAAAGCGGCAGAAAAGGCACACAGCAGAACAGTCAGTCAACAGAAACTGTTCACATCCGCCTGCCTGGGCTGGACCCTGCTTGCTACCTAGAGCTCCCCAAGGCGTCCACTCTCTGCACCCAAAGCAGAGGTGTTTTCACAAAGAATGAATGATGCAGACCATGGTGCAGACAGTGCTGTGGAACACTGCGAGTCCACCTGGGGACCCTGTCTGGAGCACTCTCAAAAACACAGTATAGGATCACAAAGAGGAAGGAGCAAACAGATGCTTTGTCATTTGACTTTCTTTGTTTTTCTTTTCAATTCTAACACCATCCTGCACAATTTGGATTGTAGAAGGCATCCATGTGCTTACTAAAAGTGAGGAAGTGAGGACCCCCCCAAGTGTAACCCTTGAGTTGACTTTCTGAAACTCAACTGGCAACATGGACAGCAGGAAGGAGAAGAAAGGAAAGGATGGGCTCTGACGGGAACAGAAGTGGCTCATTTCCTTTCAGAGTCCTAGATGAGAGGGTGTGAGGGACTGAAGCTCAGTGCCCAACATCCCCTAGAAAAGTGACCACCCACCCGGGGCAGTTACAATCATTTACTGTTAATTGTCACCTGAAATAACCAGTTGTGGAAAAAGCATCAAATGTCATTTGGGGACTGTCTAGCACACTTATGTCCCACAACGAGATACGAATGATTTTACAGCAGTACTGACAGGGCCCTCAGAAGAAATCAGTTGTATTCTTATCATTTCAAGTCAGTTAATGTGATTGCCCTGAGACAGATTAGGAGAGTTGACTATTGGTCGCCCAGGGTCTTGGACAATTCCCCCAGTTACTCACGAGAATACATTGTAGTTCTGACCTAATTTATGGCTCTTCTCTAAGGCAGAGGAGAAACTCTCCACCACATCCCAGGGGAGTCTACAAGGTAAAGGGAACTAGTATACTTACGAAGTCTAAGTCTTTCAAGAATTCTCAACCTTCATTCTGTGCCCTTGACTCTGAAGTGGCTTCTTGCAAACCAAGGGGCTCATGTGTGTTGCTGATGTTGGTCTCACCTGGCTTTTCCATCCAAATCAAACAGCTGGTCAAGGTTGCTTATGGTTGTATTGCATGTGTGCCTCCAAAATTCATGTGGAAACTTAATTCCTGTCAACAGTCCTAAGGGGTAGAATCTTGGTAATTAGCAATGAAGACTTCCACTTCTACAATTAGTACCCTTACGAAGGGCTTGAGGGAGTGAATTCAAGTCTCCATTCTTTTCCTCCCCTCTGCTAAGGCCAAGGCTGACTAAAGGGACCTGAGTCATCTCCCACTTGATACCAATTCTTGCGCCTTTACTTGGACCTCTCACCCTCTAGAACTGTACAAGTAAACTTCTAGTACTTGTAAATTACAAAACCTAAGCAATTTTATCCTAGGAGTCTAAATGGACTATGTTATTTGTTCATTTCTCCAGCTTTGCCCCATCTTTCTCTCCTCCCTGTGAGACGAATAAGGCTTTGCTGGAGAGACCAAATCTCTCTATGCACTCAGCCATTTGAGACTCACTCCGTCCCTTGAGCTTACTTACTAGAGCTACTCCCCTTGTCCTATCACCATCCTTAGTCTTTGACCATGTATTTGTTGTTTTTTTTTAAATACTTTATTTTTTTTTCTTCAAGTTACATCTCAGTCAAAAACCCCTCCCTATTCCCCCTTCCTATCCCGCCCTTCCACCCTCTTCCCCCCAGAAGTTCCCCTTTCAGTCCAACATGGCTCCTTCTCTTATAGCAGTGAATAATATACAAAACAACAGATATAAATATGCCACATTTATGAGAGTTAAATGGCCCAGTATACCTTCCCAATGTCCAGTTTATACATATTTGGCCCCTGACTTTAACATTCTACTATCTAACCATCTCCATGAGTTTAAAGGTCTATATCTGATTCAACATTCATACTAACTTGCAACACACTTTTAAGAGTATCTTCTTAGATCTATAACACCCTCTTGATTCCTAAACAGCTCAAAATTTAACTATGAGACTCTAGCTGTCTATTCTTCAACCACCTCAGAGACCTGAGAGGGATAAATATATCTGCTTATATAGGAAGTGCAGGGCCTGCAGCTTCCAAAACTAAGAAAAGACATACCAGTGACTGCATGGACAGTTCCCATTTTCTCTCCATACATTCCTGCATCAGTCATCAGCCTTTGGGTCCTGTTTCTCTGACAGACATTTGTTGTAGAGCAGGGATTATGAAGGACTTACTTACCCTGTCTTGGCAGAGTTAAGCTGTCGACTTCCCTGCTACCAAGTTTTGTCCTTTTTGGACAGCAGTCTGTCTGCAGTTGGAGCAAGGGGTTTTTTCATGCCAAGAGATAGGCTTGCCACTAATTCAACCATCTCACACTGGAGATTCTTCGATGCTTATCTTCTACTTGGAGTAGAATAGGGGGTGCTGTCAGGAGCTGATATGTCTCGATATCAAAAAAAAAAGAAAATCTTAATTTAAGATAACATCTTTGAATGCCATATTCTGCAGATCTCTTGGGGTTTTTGAAGATGCCCTATCCATCTCTTGTATTTAGATAAGAAAATGTTGCCTGTCTCTTAGCAACTTAATTACTGGGTAGTTTAGAGAATATCTCTGGTAGACTGTCATAGTAGCTAATAAAGTGACATGTTTGCATGACTAGGAGTTTGTTTTACTTAACTATCCTAGACCGTTTTAGACGGTTGGTATCAAGAGGCCAGAGCTTCACATTTTATTTTTAAGTATCTCTAGGTATGATACCATTAGGAAGCGTTACCTTTAATTTTTGTATCAATATACAAAGATCTATTCAATTGTGGTTAAATATACTCTTAATTATGTATCAATATACAAAGATCAATGCCTATGTAGTCCAATACAATCTTAATATTACGTCCATATACAAGGGTCAATACCATTGTGGCCAACTATAATCTTAATTTTGTATCAATATACAAAGATCAATACCGATGTAATCCAATACAATCTTATTTTTGCACAATAAACAATGGTCAATACCACTTTAGCCAAATATACTACTAATTTTATATCAATATACAAAGGTATAAGGGCATATTCAATAATCTGCCCCTTCTTCTTGGACCTTCCTGTGCTATGTCTATGTCTCATTTTTCTCAAGCCTATGCACTCCTACATAGGAGAGGAAGAAGGATACAGAAAAGGAAAAGTAGGAAGTCCCTGGGGCTAACCTCCAAAACCCATTAAACAGGACCATTTATCAGCTTGTAATCTCTTCCCCTAAATATCAGAGTTTTCAGTAATCCTTCAAATAACCAAAAAGAAGGGCGAGAAACACCCTCCCACCCTCTGGGCATGGGACGACGCTCTCTTAAAGTGACTTCCTGCTGATTTGGGTCGTAGTAGACCTGTTTGGGGCCCGAACCCAAATGGAAAAAATGGTTAAAAATGTTAGTACAATCCTTTTATGTTCAGTCCTTCTGTTCTCAGCTGTTTAGATGACCTAAGGAGTTTGTAGGCAGAAGCTGATCTTGCAGGCTTCACTGAGGTTCCGGCGGGCGCATTGTGTAGAGCTGAAGGGTCCCAGCGACATTGGATTGCCTTGGTTGCAGGCCCCCGATGGAGACAGCTATTGAGGAA
Source organism: Lophiomys imhausi (assembly GCA_907164525.1). Classification (NCBI taxonomy): domain Eukaryota; kingdom Metazoa; phylum Chordata; class Mammalia; order Rodentia; family Muridae; genus Lophiomys; species Lophiomys imhausi. The sequence continues at coordinate 7,786,406 of CAJQZJ010032443.1, forward strand.
GTCTGCCAGGCAGAATCAACTGGGTCACTCGTCCTCATTGGTGCCTGATTCTGCTCTCTGCTGAGGTTTCCGCTGTCCAGCTGTCCCCGGGCTCCCCTAATGGACGCTTCGATTCTCTTGGAAAGATAAGAACAGAGCCCTGCCCCAATCCCAACCCTGGGACCATTACCCTCTTTTTTTGGGGGGGGAGGGGGGCTAGGTAATACTTCTCCTGAAGCAAATTTGGCCTTCCGACAACATACAAATCGTTATCTTTCAATCCGGGTTAAAGAAGAAATCATTCTGTCACCTTGGAGCTAAACCAGCTCCAGTGTATATATTTTGAGATCCCAAAGGACAATCTGCCTGCATCGAGAAGGCCTTTTGTAAGTAGTCTCCAAACCTAGGTCCCTCCAAATCCCATGTGTGTGTCTCTGAACTCTAATTATTGGGATCAGAGACCTGTGGTTCCCATCTGAAGGGATCAAAGATGTGTTCCACCACTCCTGGACTGAAGTCTTTCTCTATTTAGAGTTTGCCCTGCATCAGGCTGACCCTGAGCTCCGGGATCTGCCCGTTTCTGTCTCCAGTGTGCTGGGAGCTGGGACCAAAGGTGTACTCTTCTTGAATGGTGGGACCAAGAGTATGCACCCTCACCACCCCGCTCCGTATGACTCCAGAATACATAAGACCTCCAACTCTACATTGCTCCCCCCGTCTCCGCTGAAGTCAAAGGCATGGGCCAACACCACAATTCTCTTGTATTTTACCTTAGCTCCAAGTCATCTCGACACCTGGAGGTCTGCAAAACCAGGCCGAACGGCTGTATCCTCTATTCCATTCACAGTTTTTCAGCCCTGCCCCATTTTTTTTTTTTTTTTTTTTTTTAGTTAATAAATTTATTTGTTTGTTGCTTCAGGTTACATCCTTATCATATTGTCCTCTTTTCCCGCTTCCCAGCCCCACCCTCCCATGCTCTACCCCCTGACCCTTCCGTCTTGTTCCTCTGGGGAGGAGTGTCCCTGCCTAACAGTCTCTCACCACAGATCAGGAGTCCTATGAGGGCCAAGAGCCTCTTCATTCACCGGGGGCTTACGAGGCAGTACTGCCAGTGAAAGGTGTCTCCTTGCTACTGGGGGAATACTAAAAAAAAGACCAACAAACACACAAACCCACAAAAACAAAGAATATCAACAAAAAAAAAGAGAGGAAAAAGAGAAGGGAAAAGGAAAAAGAAAAAAGAAAAAAAGGAGAAGGAAAGAGAAAAAGATAAAAAAAAAAAGTTTATGTCCATGTTCCTTTTGGTGTGTTGGTTGTAGTACAGATATCCTGTACGATATAGCTAAAATCCTACTATAAGTGAATAGATGCCATGTGCATCTTTCTGAGACTGGGTTAGCTCACTCAGGATGAGCTTCTCTAGATCCATCCATTTGGTTGCAAATTGCATGATTTCCTTGTTTCTGATAGCTGAGTAATATTCCATTGTATAGATGTACCACAGTTTTTTAATCCATTCTTCAGTTGAGGGACATCTGGGTTGTTTCCAATTTCTAGCTATTACAAATAAGGCTGCTATGAACATAGATGAGGAGACTTCCCTATGTCTCCGTGAGGTGTCCTTTGGGTGTAAACCCAGAAGTGGTATGGCTGGGTCCTGAGGCAAGGTTATTTCAAGATTTCTAAGATATTGCCAGACAGACCTCCATAGTGGTTGCACAAGCCTGCACTCCCACCAGCAATGGAGTAGGGTTCCCCTTTCTCCACACCCTCGCCAGCATGCGCTATCATTTGAGCTCTTTATCTTAGCCATTCTAACAGGTGTTAGGTGGAATCTCAGGGTCGTCTTGAGTTGCATTTCTCTGATGATTAAGGATGTTGAACATTTCTTCAGGTGTCTCTCAGCCCTTAGGGATTCCTCCTTTGTGAATTCTCTATTTAGCTCCATCTCCCATTTTTTGATTGGATTATTTGGTTTCTTGGCATTTAGTTTCTTGAGTTCTTTGTAGATTTTAGATAATAGCCCTCTATCAGATGTGGGGTTGGTGAAGATTTTCTCCCAGTCTGTTGGTTGCCGTTTTGTTCGAATGACATTGTCCTTTGCCTTACAGAAGCTTTTCAGTTTCATGAGGTCCCATTTATTGATTGTTGATCTCAGGTCCTGAGCTGTTGGTGTTCTGTTCAGAGTGTTGTCACCTGTGCCAATGAGTTCGAGGGTTTCTCCTACTTTTTCTACTAGTATATTTAGTGTGGCCGGCTTTATGTTAAGGTCTTTGATCCACTTGGATTTAAGTTTGGTACAAGGTGATAGGTATGGGTCTAATTTCATTCTTTTGCAAGTGGACATCCAGTTGGACCAGCACCATTTGTTGAAGATGCTGTCCTTTTTCCATTGTGTGGTTTTGGCTTCTTTGTCAAAGATTAGTTGGCCATAGGTGTGTGGGTCCATGTTTGGGTCTTCAATTCGATTCCATTGATCCACTGTTCTGTTTCTATACCAGTACCATGCTGTTTTTATTACTGTTGCTCTGTAGTACAGCTTGAAATCTGGGATGGTGATACCTCCAGATGTTTTTTCATTGTACAGGATTGATTTAACTATTCTGGGCTTTTTGTTGTTCCATATGAAGTTGAGAATAGCTTTTTCCAGGTCTATAAAGAATTCTGTTGGTATTTTGACAGGAATTGCATTAAATCTATATATTGTTTTTGGTAGGATAGCCATTTTTATTATGTTGATCTTACCTATCCATGAGCATGGGAGATCATTCCATCTTCTAAAGGCTTCTTCCATTTCTTTCTTCAGGGGCTTGAAGTTCTTGTTGTATAGGTCCTTTACATGCTTGGTTAGAGTTACCCCCAGGTATTTTATGTTGTTCGTGGCTATTGTGAAGGGGGTTGTTTCCCTTATTTCTTTCTCAGTATATTTCTTTGTTGTATAAAGAAGGGCTTCTGATTTTTTTTTATTTAATTTTGTATCCAGCCACCTTGCTGAAGTTGTTTATCAGCTGTAAGCGTTCTTTGGTGGAGTTTTTGGGGTCGCTTATGTATACTAACATATCATCTGCGAATAGGGATAATTTGACTTCTTCATTTCCAATTTTTATCCCTTTGATCTCCTTTAGTTGTCTTATTGCTCTAGCAAGGACTTCAAGTACTATATTGAAGAGATATGGTGAAAGTGGACATCCTTGTCTTATCCCTGAGTTTAGAGGAAATGCTTCAAGCTTCTTTCCATTTAATTTGATGTTGGCTACTGGCTTGCTGTATATTGCCTTTATTATTTCTAGGTATGGTCCTTGTATGCCTGTTCTCTCCAGAACTTTTAGCATGAAGGGGTGTTGGATTTTGTCAAATGCTTTTTCTGCATCTAGCGAGATTATCATGTGGTTTTTTTTCTTTCATCTTGTTTTTGTGGTGAATTACATTGATAGACTTTCGTATATTGAACCATCCCTGCATTCCAGGGATGAAGCCTACTTGATCATGGTGTATGATACTTTTGATGTGTTCTTGAATTCGGTTTGCTAGTATTTTATTAAGTATTTTTGCATCTATGTTCATGAGGGAGATTGGTCTGAAGTTCTCTTTCTTTGTTGGGTCTTTGTGTGGTTTAGGAATCAGAATGACAGTGGTCTCATAGAATGAGTTTGGCAGTGTTCTTTCTGTTTCTATGTGGTGGAAGAGTTTGAAAAGTAATGGTGTTATTTCCTTTTTGAAGGTCCGGTAGAATTCCGTGCTAAAGCCATCTGGCCCTGGGCTTTTTTTGGTTGGGAGATTATTAATGACTGTTTCTATTTCTTTGGGTGTTATTGGGCTGTTTAAGCTGTTAATCTGATTTTGATTTAGTTTTGGTAGGTGGAATTTATGGAGGAAATTGTCCATTTCACTTAGGTTTTCAAATTTAGTGGAATATAGATTTTTAAAGTAATGCCCGAATATTTTCTGGATCTCCTCAATGTCTGTTGTTATTTCTCCCTTTTCATTTCTGATTTTGTTGATTTGTGTTCTTTCCCTTTGCCTTTTAGTTAATTTGGCTAGGGGTCTGTCTATTTTGTTGATTTTCTCAAAGAACCAACTCTTGGTTTCATTGATTCTTTGTATAGATCTTTTTGATTCTACGTTGTTGATTTCAGCCCTAAGTTTGATGATTTCTTGCCTTCTGCTCTTCTTGGGAGTGTTTGTTTCTTTTTTTTCCAATTCACCCAGCTTATCTGTTAGTTCACTAATATGAGCTGTCACAATTTTCCTTTTGAAAGCACTTCATGCTATGAACTTTCCTCGTAGCACAGCTTTCAATGTATCCCATAGGTTTGGGTATGTTGTGTCTTCATTGTCGTTGGATTTTAAGAAGTCTTTGATTTCCTTCTTTATTTCTTCCCTGACCCAGTGGTCATCCAGTAAGGAGCTGTTTAATTTCCATGTGTGTGTAGGCTTTCTGTTGATACTTTTGCTGTTGAAGACCAGCTTTATTCTGTGGTGATCTGATAAGATACAAGGTGTTATTTCAATTTTCTTGTATCTATTGAGACTATCTTTGTGACCAATTATGTGGTCGATTTTGGAGAAGGTTCCGTGGGGTGCTGAGAAAAAGGTGAATTGCTTTGTGTTTGGGTGAAACGTTCTGTAGATATCTGTTAGGTCCATTTGTTTCATGATCTCTGTTAGACTCAATATTTCTCTGTTTGTCTTCTGTCTTGATGATCTGTCCATTGTTGTGAGTGGGGTGTTGCAGTCTCCCACTACTAATGTGCTGTGATCGACATGCACTTTAAGTTTTAGAAGTGTTTCTTTTACGAAAGTAGGTGCCTTTGCATTTGGGGCATAGATATTCAGTATTGAGATTTCCTCTTGATGAATATTCCCTTTAATGAGTATATAGTGCCCTTCTTTGTCTTTCTTCATTAACTTCAGTTGGAAGTCTGTTTTGTTTGATATTAGGATGGCTACTCCAGGTTGCTTCCTGGGTCCATTTGCTTGGAAAACCTTTTCCCAGCCCTTTACTCTGAGGCCGTGTCTATCTTTGGTAGTTAGATGTGTCTCTTGTATACAGCAAAAGGAAGGATCTTGCTTGCGGATCCACTCTGTAAACCTGTGTCTTTTTATTGGGGAGTTGAGTCCATTGATGTTGATGGATATTAGTGACCTGGGGTTGTTATTTCCCATTAGTTTGGTATAGGTGGTGGTCCTGTGCCTCTTTTGGTTTAGTTGCTGAGGGGTTTTCTATTCCCTTTGTTTTCTTGGGTGGAATTTTCTTCTCTGGGTTGGGATTTTCCTTCTAGGATTTTCTGTAGGGCTGGGTTTGTGGGTAGATACTGTTTAAATTTGATTTTGTCATGGAATATCTTGTTTTCTCCATCTATGTTGATAGGGAGTTTTGCTGGGTAAAGTAGTCTGGCTGGGCACCTATGATCTCTCAGGACTTGTAGTATATCTGTCCAGGCCCTTCTAGCTTTTAAAGTTTCTGAGGAGAAGCCAGGTGTAATTCTGATGGGTCTGCCATTGTATGTGACTTGACCTTTTTCTCTTATAGCTTTTAATATTCTTTCTTTGTTCTGTACATTTGGAGTTTCAATTATTATGTGGCGAGAGGAGTTTCTTTTCTGATCTAATCTGTTTGGTGTTCTGTAAGCCTCTTGGATTTTTATTGGCATCTCTTTTTTCAGGTTTGGGAAGTTTTCCTCCGTGATTTTGTTGAAGATATTTCCTGGACCTTGGAGTCGGGAGTCCTCTCTTTCCTCTATACCTATAATTCTTAGGTTCCGTCTTTTCATTGAGTCCTTGATTTCTTGGATGTTGTGAGTGAGAGATTTTTTAGCCTTCTCATTTTCTTTGGATATTGTACTGATTTCTTCCATCGAATCTTCCATGCCTGAGATCCTGTCTTCCATCTCTTGCATCCTATTTTTGATACTCACATCCATAGTTCCTGTTCTCATCCCTTGATTCTCCACTTCCTCTTTTAACTCTGACTGTGTTTTCTTTATTGTTTCTATTTCTATTTTCATGTCTTGTATGGTTTTTGTTCGTTTTGTACATTTCCTTCTCCAGCTTGCTTGTTTTTGTATGAAAATCTTTCATTGCTTTGTCCTTTTCCTGTTCAAGCTCTGTCACCTTGGCTTGGAGCTCTTTAATGGTGTTGTTCGTTGTTTTGACTTGTAAAATTGTGGCTTCTTTGAATTCCTTCATAGATTTAAGTTCTTCTTGAAGAGACTCTATCACTTTCCATAATGCAGAATTGTCATTGTTTTCATGTGTTTCTGTTGGTGTGAGGTCATCCGAATTGGATAAGCTAGGATAATTCTGCTTTGTTGGAGTCATATTTCCTTGATTTCTATTTTTTCTTGGATCTTTGGCCATTGGATGTGTTTAGCTGTCTGTTCTTGTCGTTTTCTGTGCTTGGATCCACAGGGGATGGTTTTGTGCAGGGGACGAGTTATTTGGCTATCTGTCATTGCTTACAGGGGGATTTCAGGGTCACTGTGGTTTTAATCGCCTGAAGCACTGTGAGCTGGTGCAGCCTATTCCCACGTTGTGAGTAATGGACCGGGATTGTTTCACTGTTCCCCATTCAGACTTCTCTATGTTGCACTCTGAGTTATCAGCCTGTAATGGTTCTGATGGTATGGACCTGTTTGACCAGGCACAGATTCTGTGGGTTTTGTTTGTCGTCACGGAGGCTGACAGGGTCTGGCTCCACACCTAATATGTCTGGATTTTCCAGAATACAGCTATGGTCCCCTGATTTCTGGTTTCTCACTAGGCTTCTCGCCACAGGCCTGACCTCTGTGCCTGATTCCCTCCCTGTCTGCCCAGCTGTGGGTCTCCCTCCCTAGCTGCTCGTCCGTGGGTGCACAGAGCCCTGGATCCTCCGGCCGCCTGAGCGGGCCTCTCACCCCAGCAGCTCAGACGTGGGTGCGTGGATCCCTGGCCCTGCCCACGCTGGGCTCCCTCCCCAGTTGTCCTGCCGTGGGTTCGCGGGGATTTGGTCCTTCTGGCGCCATGCTCCCTCCCCAGCTGTGCTGCCATAGGTGCGCGGGGATTCAGCCCCTCCTGCTGGCCGGCGGCTTCCCGCTCTCTCGGAACCTCTGCCCTCCGCGTATCGAGCGGCCACGGACCACCTGCTGAGCACCCTGTTTGTTCCTTGCTAAGACTTCAACTATCCCGCAAAGTTTCTTAAGTGGCTATAAGTTCTTCCTGAGGTGTGGGGAGCCCAGTAGGCTAGTGATCGATTGCCAAGTGGCCTCTGATTCTGCCTGGTGTGAGTTGGGGTAGATCTTACCAGGCACCTCTCCAAATGGGTTTAGTGGCTTCAGTGTCTGCGAGAGATGGGGGGAGAGCCTTACCCTGGGACTTTTAACAGTCCCTTGGGAGCTGTGAATGTTCCCGGGGGGGGGTCTAGCCTCTCCGGTTTTTGCACAGTGCCCAATAACTCTGTGTTTTTTATGGCTCTTTTTTCCCCCCCGCATTCAAAATGCGTCAGTGTAGGTCGCCGCCATATTGCCCCCCCCTTGGCCATGTATTTGTATCCTATTTTTTCCATGGCTGAAACACCAGGGAAGAGAGTCAACAGCTTCCTTCATTGCACCTCTGGGAGCAGGCAAAGCTTGTGAAGACTGTGTCCTATGACTACCCTGTCGTACTCAGTCCTAATTTTGACTCTTGTTACATCTCACCAGCTGGCCTTCCTGACTGTGTGTCCAGGCTCCCCAGGCCCATTTGCCATCAGCCTATGATGGCAAATAATTCCAAAAAAGACAGATGTCAGCATTCTGTATTAAAGTATCAGATGCTCCTTGCTCGGATGCATTGGCCTTCAAGGCTCCCTACTCTTGCCTGTGGCCCATGTAATTCTCCTTACTTTGAGACCTTTAAGCCATCACCTTATTGAATCTTGCTTAGTGTGACCTAGTCTTCCATCATGTTTGTGCTGGTGGGTGCTCATCTGCAACTACAGGACCAGTTAAAGTGTTATTATTTCAAGGATCTTTGCTAAAGGGCCCCTCATCCTGGTAGTTTTCTCATACTTTGTATTCCTTCCCCTCTGGGCTATGTTATCTGGACTATATCCTCACCATATCTTTACCTTCATCCATTCCATCTGCTGTTCCATTTTCAGTGCTCACTAAGACACTGGACCCACATCCTGTGGTAAGAATCTGCTCTCAGTCACAACCCGGCCCTGCCTCACCTGTGGCCAAGAGTTGCACCCAGTGGCTCAAGCATCTGCTTTCAAACCCCACAAATAGAGAAGTGGCTTTGGCCAGATAGGCAGAAGTCTTACTCACTGGCTGCTGCCTCAGAGCCCTGATCCTTGACAGTTTCTAGCAATGGAATTTCAGGCTGGATAGAAAAGAAGTGTGTGCTTCATTTCTCAAGGAGTTATCTGAGAAGTAAGTGGGGGAACCTTACACATACTCATCCCATTGTTGACTAAAAAAGAAAATAAATAAGCAGGGAAGATGGAGGCAAGGAGGGAGAGGAGGCCTCAGGTGAGGGCAATGTAGCAACCCTCAGGACCATGGGAAAGGGGTTGAGAGGGAAAGGGCAAGGACAGCAGTTATGCCCCATTTCCCTTTTAGGCAAGAGACCAGACTTATCTGTGATCAGCTGGGCCTGTGGAGAAGGAAACCTTGGACATGGGCCTGCAGCTTAGACCTTACTCCTAGTGGGTGACAAATATGAGGTGGTTATTTGTTTTATGGAAACAGCCTCCATGAGGCTCCAAACACCAAGCTGCAGTCTGCAAGGCACGCGGCAGGCTTCCCTCTTGGGTGTGAGAGGATTTCCTTGGTTTCGTGGGATTCGTTTGTTTTTTAAAGGAGCCTGTTTATTTTTCTCTTCCTTTAATGTTATGATTTTTTTTCAGACTCTTGAGGAGGAGGATACATAATGTACGGCCGAATCTGCAATCTCCTATTTTGTCAGCTGCTTGTGTTGATTAGAAGTTCAATAAAGAGCCTGTGATAAAACAGAGCTATGTTCAAAGGATCTTGTTATGTTTTTAAAAGGCTGAGCTTTGCAGAAAAGATGTAGCATATAGGCAGGCTGCCTTGACATGTTCCTCCTCTTCCAGGTCAGAAAGGGAGGGAACCGAGAGAAACATTCAGCGGTTTCTGGAACCTGTGTGATCCTTAGCACACATTTAACTAAGTCCCAAATAATGAACAAGGTTCAGTTGAAATGAGAGGGGACTATTTAGCAAGCTGGTCTAGATGGTGTGGCCCATTATCCCCCCTCCTCCTTCAGCTCTGACTGACAGACTCTGTGAGACATCAGCCTAACTTGGAAAGAAGGGAGAGGAGGGCATGAAGCAAGTGAAGTCACAGAGCTCCAGGAACTCCACACCCCGTGATTCCCCAAACTCACCCAAGATGCCATTCTAGCAAGATCCCATCGAACTGCCAGGAACCCATTGCTTTAAAGACCAGGGATCACTCAAGGATCCCCAGAGAGGCATCAGCAGTGCCTACCTGCTCCCCACCCCACCACCCTCCTTCCCCCAGACAGTTGCTTCCTGGCAGCCACGAGTCTCTTGACTCTTATTCTAAAGGAGGTTGAGAAATGGCTTGTATGTGAGCATTAGGCTAGCCAAAGTCTCTGACTTTATGCAAAGCAGGCAAATGCAGTCAAAACACTTACAGCAATCAATTCGAGTTGTTGGGTAAAGTTTTTTCCATGTCCCATACATTATTGAACAGTTAATTTCGTCTTTGTGCCTGCAAGACATTCCAGCTCTCAGATGACAGCTTTATCCATTAAGGAGCAAGCAGTGACAGCCTTACAGTGAGAGCCTTGCCAGCCCAGCCTGCTGGGAGGCATGCTTGCATCACCACCAAGAAATCCTGGGACACATCAACATCTTAATCAATATGCGAGAGTCAATTACTGGGGAAGTGAGGGCTTAAGCAGGAGCTGATTATGAGGTTCACGTGCAAATGGGGCTTGATCAATACGCAGCAGAATCACACAGGTGCCATCACAGCTCCCCCCCCCCACAACAACATCCAGCCCCCACCAGAAGACCCACATGCCCTCTTCCAGCATCTGTCCCAACCCACCAGCCACCCACTCTACTGAAGCTTGCTTGGTTCATTTCCTTGATAAGTGTATTGGGAATGGAGAAAGCAGGGTTTGGGGAACAATCAAAGGCAAATTTATTGTTGGATACACAAGCTGAGCCTTTCTGATGCACTACCTGGAATCAAGACTTCCTCCCCATGCACATCTAAGAGAAAGAACAATTCCTCCGGATCTGTCTGTGTGAGAACGGGTCTTGTGAAGAACTCTCATCTCTGCCTATTGTGTTATCTTTCCCTTGGGAGACACAACTCCAACTCCCCGCCCAGTCACCCCAGGTGGGCACCTAAGACAGGCCAAAGCACTATTTTACTGAATTCGAACTCGGTGAGATCAAGGGGTTCAGCCAATTAACTCACAGGGGGTCTCATAGAGTCTGAACCACCAACCAAAAGGGTTTTTTGTTCTTACAGCACATAGGTGATGGATTGTTTACAGGAGCATGGGTGACCCCCCAAAAAACAGCTACATCACTGTCAAGTCGCCTCCCATCATGGATAGCAATCTCAGGGAAGCTGCATGCATTGTGGAGTCCCACTTTCAATTAACCTTTTACTTCTTATAGATGCTCGTATCTCCCCAAATCACGTGAGGCTGGCGAAGGGTGCATAACCTAGGCTTCTAGTCAGGGCTGTCCTGACAATTGCTAGGGAATGTCAGAATCCCCATTACCATTACCATAGACCTTGCTACCACTGTATTGTTCTGCTCCAACTGCCATGGCCACTCAGGCAAAGTCCAAGATGACATCATGCTCTGTCCAGAAAACCCACTATACACCAATGACTCGATTCTCTTCCTCTTCTACTGGATCTGCCACTTCCTAACAGGCACCTGAACTCAAAAGTATCTCCTGAAATCTATCCTTCATTGGCTGTTGGTAAGTTTATCGGACCTTATGCCACAGGTGTCCTCAAAGATGTTCAGTGTCATCCTGGGTAATAAAATCCAAACTACACTTTGTGTTTGCAAGGCTTCCCAAGATGTGGCCCCATGAAGCACATGATATTATTTGAGCTCTCTTCCTTAAGCACTAGTGTGCTCTTTATAACTCCATAATGGCTTTCCCTTCCTTTGTTTCTTAGGGTCCCTGAAGCTGTCTCTAATTCCCTGGGTAAGAGCTGATGATACCACAAAGTGTTGGGTTGAGGTTTGTGTCTATTTTCAAGATGAATGTCTGCATAATTGTTTTCATCGTGAGATTATCTGCTCTGTGACAACAGTCCTTGGAAGGTTGTTCATAAGGGAATTGCTGCGTATCTGACTTCTCTCCTTATTAGTGAAGATGTTGTCATTGTTGTAATCCAGATGGTCCCTTTGCCCCCCAGCTCTGTGATGTCTCCAGATCTCTTTACTGTTGCCCTGTTCAACCTGCTTGCAGAATCCATGCCCTATAGGAAATCTTGAAAAAGAACCCATTTATACAGACACTTTAGTGCATAGGTAGACATCACTGGAGATTTGGTGAGGGGCTATTTGTACCCTGCCTGGATAGTTCTCATCTCAGTCTCATTCCTGATCTCTCACCCTGGGAAGCCAGGCGTTTCTCCCCACTGCTCCCCAAGCAGCCTCTGCTTGGAGCACATTCTTCAGGTTATTGCCTCAAGTTATCATCTGCGTTTCCTGTTTCACAGCACTGCAACCATCCTCAAGAGGAGTCTCCGTACAAAGGACTAAGAGAATAGAAGGGAGCTACAGCACAGTTAGTTGTCTATACTATCTTCCTAACTATTCATTCCTTGGGGCGCTTGATTCACTTAAGGACACATAGTATAAATGGTTAAAAAAAAAACAAAAAAACAAAAAACAACAACAAAAAACAAAAACAAAAAAATCTACCACAGAAACAGGAAATAGAAAGTCTGAAATGAAATGACAATGCTAACTTCCTTTTTTTCTAAGTTAGAAGCATTGCCAAGGGGCTTTCTGGGCCAGAGTTGGATTCATGATTTAGAAGCCCTGCAGGGCATGGATAACATGCACCCATTTGATAGCAGGAATGCTTCTAAGTGGGACAAGGATTCTTAGAGAATGGATATTGTTAGCTCTAAAAGCAGAGGCAGGTCTAGGAAAATAGAGAGGGCCATGCTGGTTCATGATGACTCTGGGTAACTGTCATGCAGACTCAGCAGGGTAAGAAAGATCAGGACTTGAGGGCAAGGTCTGAGAATGGCCCTGTTGCTGATACCCAGAAAGTGGAGAGAATCTGTACAAGAATTGTTATATATTTTCTCCAATTCACTGACAAGGGTATTTGGACGGTTTATATTGGGGAAGAGTGAAGTTCCAGGCTGGAGTGAATCGCCTCTGGGTCTAAGGACTGCTGCTTCAGGTGTGTGCAAGCTGACAGAAGGTGTAGGCTGAGTGTACCAGAGAAGATGTATGAATACATGGAGGCAACTAACCTTTATTACATGCCCACTTTTGAAAAGGCCTTTTTATGAGTAACACCTAATTTGATTTCATCTTCATGACACTCCTATGACATTCAATTACACCATCCCATAAGTATGAGAACTGCAAGCAGATTGGTGACGTCAGCTGACTTTCAAGTTGGAGCTACAGTTCTGACTGGGCTCTGAAGAGTGTGTGCTGAATGGATGAATACTGCTTTCTTTCGGTGATTAATGAGGAAACATGACCCTGGAAGATATGTCTGAGATATGTCTACACTGTTGGGGTGGTTAAACTTGGATGTGAGATCTGATACAAAGTGAAAAGCTACTCTGTGTCTCTTCTACTGGGTGGCAGATCTTAGAAAATTTTTAAAAAGATGCCCACAAAGACAGCAGCACCAGCAACACCATGGGATTACTATATGCCAGGATCTATGCTGAAAGCTTATGTGAATTTTATTATTACTTTCAATCACCCAAAAGCCCTCATTTTGTAGTCAGGAAATGAGCTCAGAGACATTAAATAAATTGTCCAAGTTCACACACTAAGTGCAGAACTCAAATCCAAGTCTTCTTTAGTTCTAGATCCCCTTAAACTTTTGACCTGCAGTAAAGGTTTAAGTATTTAAAGGAAAAGGTATGGTAAAGCAATTTGTCTTTCAGAAGATGCAAATGTACAGACACAAGAAAATGTCAATTAGTATTATAGATGGGATTATCTCTACATGAATTTCACCTAGGAGTAAAATTGTTTACACTCTTTTGAACAACCATTTACTAGGCTTTACTCTGTGCTAGGCATGGCAGGCAAGACAATCTTGACCATCTCCAAGCATATCATCCCCGGATAGAATGGTAGTTAGGGGTATCCTCAGGAAAAATTCCAAGAACCTTGGGGGCTCGAGGGACATTAATCTAGTTTGTGGGTGGCATCCGAAGAGGCTCACTGAGGAAGACATGTAGAGACTCTGTTCTTGATGCCAGAATCCTCACTGTACCATTGTATCATTGGCACTTTGACATAGAAACTCTTTTCTGTAATAACTCTAGAACACTAAAGAAAAAGATATGTGGGCTCCACGTGAAACAATGAGAGAGATAGGCTGATGACTTTAAGAGGCATTTCTTAGGACAAGTTGTCACATAGAGTGGAGAGCTTATGACATGGGTTACAGAAAAGAACAGATGAAATTCTGAAGTGAGACCCTCCCTCACATCTTGACACTTCAGGGGCCTCCTTGGGCTGATCACGTCCCATTATTTCTGAGCTTGCCTTTGGTCTATAAAATGAGAAGGATAATAATTATATATAGTTCATAAAATTATGATGTGGACCCCATTGCCTATGAACCCAAATGGAGCAAAGCACATGGCATGTATGAAGAATTTGATTGACAGAAGTATTACAATTAATGCAAGGATGCTATTGTTGGCACTGAGGAAGATGAGAGTTTGGGGATGGCTCTAGTACTTTCCATGTGGGTGATGGAGAAAGGGTTTGTTAGGAGGTATGTTGAATATGGACTGAAACCATCATGGCCCACATCCAGGAGCAGGACACATGATATTGAATTCCTAAAGTCAGGCCAGCATAGTGTACAGAGAACTCGTGTCTGAGACTATGAGGCTGGATGAGAGATTCTAGAAAAGAGTAAGACAAAAGACAGAGAATAGGATGCTGATTGGGCAGCTGCCTGATTTCTGGACCAAGACAAACAAGCCAAGTTTTGCAATAGGATTCAATGGCTGTCAAGTTGCCTTAGCCACTTAACAGTCTGGGCCAAGGGAAGGCTGATATGTGGGCTAAATTGTACACGGCCCTCGCATGAAATGTGGAAAGCTCCTGTGATGAGTCACTGAAAATCCTTACACCAGTTATTTTCCATTCCTGCTATGATATCCCTGTGTACCTCAAGTTATGATATAAATATTACATGAAGTATAGAGAGTGGATATAGTGTTGATCTCAACACTAGCTGGAAACTAATTTTTTTTCTAAAGGTAAATAATGTGTTTTCTACTTGTAAAAGTATGAAACTCTAGACTGGACAAAGAGTGGGATTGTCACATTGCAATATGTTATACAGTGCCTTCTAGGGTTAAAAAAATTCTTAAATATTTGTAGAATTTCCCATCTCCAAGATATTCATAAGGTTTGTCTTCCAAGTCTAAAACTGGACAAAGACTGAGAATGGTACCCCAAACATACGAGAGGTTCAATGTGTGTGCCATCTTCCCTTATATGATAATGGTCAAAATGTGGTCTGTAGACATTATGGGGTGAGCCAATTGAGATACTATCAGGCTAGATTAAAATAAACTCTGTTAGGAGGCTAGGAGAGAGACAAGAAAAGAAATATACATGAAAGCAGAAGACTGGAAAAATCGCCATGTTGGACTAAAGTTCCAGGAGGCAAGGATGGAGAACATGACCATGGTTCATGAATGGAATGTACACGCTACTAATGGGAATCCCATCTCTAGCTGTGCAGAGAAAATGAAGGTGTTTCCCACATTGAGTTCAGGCAATATCATCTGCAAGAGTGAACACTCTCGTGCTCTCTGTGGTTGGGTTGCTCTTCTGAGGAGAAAGAAAATAATAAAAGACCGAGGATTGAACAGTTCCAGGCTACATTGACCCCGAGCTTACTGACCATCTCCACAGAGATCCTATTCCTTTCTGTTCATCATTCCTGTGGGTAAGTAGTTGGGATGGCTTTGGGGAAGCAAGGCTTCTGGTACCAAAGATCATTGCTACTCGAAGCCTGTCTCCTGATCTTGACAGCCTTCATTTTTATCCAAAGGGGTTGGGTAACATACGAGGGGGAAAAATTGGCCCTGTAAAGGGATCCTGAAAGAATGACATATTTGTCTATGAAGTATAAATACGAACAGCCATGGAGATATGACCCTGTGGTGCGAGGCTTTTGCTCTGGCAACATTCATCTTTTGCCAGGAAACCCTAGATTTAGTACCTGAGGGACTGGAGTTTCAAATACCTTATACTTTTTTTTTAATACTCTGCCAAGAATTTAAATTGGTAAAAGCTGGGGACTGACAAAACTTGATCCCCAAGAGCTTTTCTGGCACTGCTTTATCAGAAAATGTGGTGCCATTATTTTTATTATAATTATTATTTTTTTCTTTGGTGGGGTGAGAGCTCATTTA
This sequence comes from Lophiomys imhausi, assembly GCA_907164525.1. Taxonomy (NCBI): domain Eukaryota; kingdom Metazoa; phylum Chordata; class Mammalia; order Rodentia; family Muridae; genus Lophiomys; species Lophiomys imhausi. The sequence continues at coordinate 7,802,029 of CAJQZJ010032443.1, forward strand.
TAACCCAGTGACTTCTACTCCCAGTTGTATTTTTCTTTAAAAAAAAAAATTCCCAATGCTTAAGTAAACAGAGGCTTTGCCTCTTGTGATGGTGTTAGAAGCTGTCATTAGATTTACTTGCAAGGGAGTTTCGAGTCCTTTCATGTTTTTAGTTCAAATCAGACAGACTTGAAAGGAGAGAGCTAATTTTAGGATGCCTATTGCCACCACCAGCTTCTCAAAGCATCCCCACCCCTCCCACACCTCAGGTCCCCACCATGCCTTGATCTCAGGGATCACTCACTATTCAAGGGGATCTCTTGCCTTAGTCAGCAACAGAGTTGGAAGAGCATAAACAGACAGCAAGGAGGAAGAACCTGAGTTTGCTCCCTGCCATGATTTCCCAACCATGGAACTTTGAACAACTTATTAGCCTATCTTGGAATAGCATCTATAAACTGACCATGTAGTTTTCCTCTGAGGGTTGTTAGGAGAATGAAGTTAGAACAGATGAGGTGAAATTGCTTGACATCATGCATTCTTAAAGTGACCATCTGATCTACACACAAGGAAGAAGAGAAAGGAAGGAGGGCACATCGCAGAGCAGCTCTATGGGGTGCCTCCCAAGGCTAGGGTCCTGACATAGATGTTTCTAGCTGAGAAAAAAACTACCACCACTGGGACACAAAACAAGAAGGTGCACAGCATCTACACAGTGTCCCTTTCCCTTCAGATCCTTGTCGGAGTTTGCCCACAAGCAATTGCCAGGGTCAGCTCACCACTCCTTGCCTAGGGCAGCAACTGCCGCCCAGCGCGTTCTCCAACAGACCTGACATGTCCGAGCTAGATGGAAATGACTTGAGTTTTATTATACAATTAGATCAAGTCTCTTAGGTGTAGTAGGCCTCCTCATACTTAGAAGAATAGATTAGCCATTAGGACTTTGTATATTTTTCCCAGTAATTGACACCACATCCCATTTTCCTCACCAAGGGGAAAAGAACCACATAAAACAATCATGATTCGGAGGCCAGAAGGTAGAGGGGCTGGGCATTCACCTTGTAACAATCTCCCTGCCCCATACAATCTACTTTCTTCCCCCAGCTTTGAATATCTCCAGAAGACAGGCAGAGCAAGCTTTGCTTTGTTTTGTTGTTGCTTTTCCATTCCAGAGCCCCTCAGGCTCAGCCTCCCTAAGCACTTTGCTAAGAATAACCCAGGCATCATTTGCCACTGACAGACAGCAGCCACTTCTGGGCCAGAGCCTGGACATTCATAAAAAGCTGGTGAAAACATCCCCTCCCCGTTTCCCCCTCCCCACTCTAACCTTCCCCATCCCTCTCCTTCCTTCCTCCCCACTATCCCTTCTTTCTTCCTTCCATATGTTTGGCTTCCATGCTGTTCCAGGACAAGCCCATTAGTCACCCTGTCTCAAAGCATCACCTTTTCTGGCCCGACCAGGGAAAAGGGGCGTGTACTTATTTGAGACCTTTTGCTTTCCTGAGCTAAGAAACAGGAAAAAAAGAAGAAGAATTCAAACCTCTGGTTTATTTGTGTCGACCTCTTCATCTACTGCAAGTTTAGATTTGCTGAGAACAGGAAGAAACTCATCACACTGAGCAATTCCAATAGGGAAGAGGTCAGTCACCTAGGTAGGCTTTGCCTGTACTTGGCATGGCCTGTGTTTACAAGGGGCCTTCATCTTGCATTTCAGCCAAAAGTAGACACCTCAGGCCAGGCAGACTGCATTCACACAAACAAAGTGAACAGATGTTCTGGTCAAACATTTGTTTCCTTTGGTCATGTCTTCACAGGCTAAGTGGCTGTAGAAGTCTGGTTTAGTGATCTACCCATTGCTGCAAAATATCTGGGAGCTAAAGGCCCTTCCCAATTGCTGTAATCTCTGTGCCAAGGATCCATGGCCCTCGGCAGCTTCTCAAAGCAGAAGAGTAGGATGTTCAGGCACCCAGTGCAAATGCAGGCCAGAGCCATTCACAGAGGGATGTGGCCACTGCAACCATCTCCCTCTTCCTGGATGGACATTCAGACAACAACACAGGCGGCAGCAGCAGAATCTGTCGAGGTGAAACGTATTACATTTTTCAGCTCAGGTCGATGGGTCCAAAGGGATGCCTTGCTGACACGTCCAGACCGGCTCTTCGGAGAGAAGCTGAAATGCCCATTTTCCAATGAGATCAATAAACCCACTCAGGCACTTCCTGCTCAGCACAGCTTTCCTGGGGTACCCTCCGGCCTTGTCTGACTGTGTGGGCAGTCATAACGTAACAGTGACTTCATGTGTCTCCCAGGCCTCTCTCATGCACCCAGAGACAAAGGCAACGTTTTTCATCAGGTCCCCAAAGACCAAGGAAAAGCACGAGGTGGCAAGTGACTTTTCTTTGGGCATAACTGGTGATGACTTGTGAAGTGTCTATTGTTCCCAGCATGACTTACAATAAAAACCCACTGTTTTGAAATAAAGTGTGGGCCACTCTCCACACTCCTGGGCCCTACCTCCCAGAACTTTTCGCCAAATCCTAACAGCCCCTATTCTGACCCTTTGACACTGAAAAACACATAATGAAAATGATTCCATCTCAATCTCTGGGTTTGGAAACATGCAGGTATAATTATTTCCCCACTTAAATGAATATTTTTTATTTTAAAAAATAATACAAATTTTTAATTCATTATTTTTATTTTTTTTTTCCTATCACTGCTTTCCCTCCATTTGCCTCTATATTAGTAGCCAGGGGCCAGGTTCAGCTGGGCTTTCCCCCAGGGGCACCAGGCAAGTACCTGAGAGCAACACAGCTTGGTGGCTTTTCCTTCCCTCCTTCTTTTCCCATTTGCCAGAGGAAACCCAGCTGGGCCCCTCAGCCTGTGCAAGACCCTAATTTAAGTTTAATAGCACAGCGATTTTACTGCTTTTGGCCAGGGTGTTTTAAGAAAGGTTAAAATATGTGAAAATACACACTAAGAAAATCTGTTTAGAAAACAATTCCAGTCTAAGTGCTGAATGCTCTCAGCTTCTGCCCCCTTCCAGGAAGGCAGCTAATAGCAACTGCACAATTTAGCTCCATTTTGGGGGTGGGGGGTTTCCATTTCCTTCCTATGGGATTTTTTTTTATTAACTTTTTTTAAAAAACTGTTTTTCTTTCCTTATGCTGGTTTACTGCCTTGTATCTATCTACCCCCAAGGAGTTTAAAAAAAACCTCACGTAAGTATTATTAGATTTTTCTTCCTGTATTTTCTGATTCTTCTGGTGTGAGAGTATGTGGTCAAAGTCTGTGCCTGTATGTTGGTGTGGCGGAGGGAAGGATGCCAGACCCATGATGTCCACAAAGGATGGGGAAGAGCCACTAAGCCTTCCAAGTGTGTGCAGAGAAGTGAATTGTCCGTTGTTGTTGTTGTAAGGAAATCCTTACTGGCGAAAAGTTGCTGGGTTTCCTAAGCTTTGCAGTGTGTCCAATGTATGAATAAGAGAACTGGTGGCATCCAGTGGACGGACCACCAGGCACCGTCATTGATCTGTACGTGCTTCATGATTTCTGCTTTCTACTACTCATTGCATTAGGCTCTCACAACTGCACTGCGATGACTTTGCCTCTGACACACTCAGACTCCGGCAGGACTCTAATTCAGTGTTGCCTCCCTCTTGGGAATAATCTGAACTGTGAGAAGGTACCTAGAATCTTGAGCCTCTCCCTAGAAAAACAAATATATTGATGGAGTATTATGAGCAAATGCTTCGACCTGTTGGAGAGAGATAATAGTTGGAGGGTCATTGATTCAAGCATTAACAAAGCTGTTTATCTCTCAAGGGTCTTCCTCCTCTGGGAAAAATAGCTTGGCGCTTGCCGGGCTTGCTCAAGAAGAACAAAGTAACTTCACAAGTTGCTATTCCTCTTCTATCCTTTGAACTCTGCGTAATGTTCCATGGCAGCCATCACTAGTAGATACCATGGACCAAGAATCCCTAGACTCCCGGTTCTAGGTAGTTCTTAATATCAGTTCTTGCTGTCCTGATCTCCAGTGCAGCATAGCAGACCATGGTGTGTTTTTGCATCCTTGGTGGCACTTACCACATTTGCCATTTCCTCCACCTCAGTCTAGTTTATGTAATTGACTTATACCGATTTCATTCGAGTGAAGATTTGGCCCTTTTGTAAGAGCAGCATCCATAAAACTGTGGGTTTAATTTGGCAACGGTAAGATTCTGAACACTGGCTCTAGAAAAGTACATATGATGATAAAATGTGTGTTTGTCTAGGAGCCTCTCAAGGTCATGTTGGCAGGTTTTCTAAGCTTGGTGTGTGATAGGCATGGCAGCCAAACAGAGATTTGGAGATTAAAGAGTCTTGGCTGGACCTCTGCTGGATTCTGTGCCAGCTTTATGTCCTTGGGTAAATTATATAAACTTTTTGAATTCCATAAAATGAAACTATGAAGACTTTCTTTGCAGTACCATTTTTAATTATTGTTATTATTAATTCTTTGAGAATGTTACAGAATAGATTTTGATCATATTCACTCCTGTTCATCCTTTATCTCCTCCCAGGTCCACCTCTACCTCCCTACCCACCTAACTTTGTGTCTTTTTTGTTTGCTTGGTTGGTTGTTTTTTTTGTTTTGTTTTGTTTTGTTTGTTTATTTTACATCCCAGTTGATACCCGCTTCCCTACTCTCCTCCCAGTCCCACTCTCCCACCCACTTCCCCCATATGCCCCCTCCCAGTACCAACCCACTTTGGCACATCAAATTGCATCAGGACTAAGTGCCTCCTCTTCCACTGAGACAAGACAAGGCAGCTCTACTAGGAAAATGGGATCCAGAGGGAGGAAAAATCATTCAAGTCAGAGCTAGACCTCCACTCCAATTGTTAGGGGATCCACTTGAGGATAAAGCAGCCCATCAGCTTCATTTGTATAGTGGGCCTAGGACCAGTCCATGCAAGTTCTTTGGTTGGTGGTTCAGTCTCAATGAGGGCCCCTGTGTCCAAGTTAATTGGCTATTTGGGTCTTCTTGTGGTGTCCTTGACCCATCCAGCTCCTTTCAGCCTTCCCCTAACTCTTCCTCATGACTCCCTGATTTTCACCTAATGTTTGGCTGTGGGTCTCTGCATCTGTTTCCATTATCTACTGAATAGAGCCCCTCGGATGATAGTTATGTTAGGTTCCTGTCCAGTTCCCTCTCTCCATCCAAACTTGTACAACCACTTTCAAAATCAATCTGGCCCTTTCTCAGAAAAATTGGAATAGTTCTACCTCAAGACCCAGCTATACCACTCCTGGGCATATGTCCAAAATATGCTTCACCAAACCACAAGGACATTTCCTCAACTATGTTCATAGCAGCTCTATTTGTAATAGCCAGAAACTGGAAACTCCCAGATGTCCCTTAACCAAGGAATGGATAAAGAAATTGTGGTACATTTACACAATTGAATACTACTCTACGATTAGAAAAAAGACATCATGAAATTTGCAGAAAAATGGATAGAAACAGAAAAGATGACCCTGAGTGAGGTAACACAGACCCAGAAAGACACATATGGTATGTACTCACTCATAAGTGGGTATTAGCCATTACATACAAGATAGCCATGCTACAACCCTCAGACCCAAAGAAACTAAATGACAAGGGCCCAAGGGATGTTGCTTGAATCCCTCTAAGTAGGGGAAATAAAATAGACATCAGAGGTGAAGGAAGAGAGGGAACTGGACAGGAGCCTAACTTTGTGTCTTAAAAAACAAAACACACTGAAGCCAATTTGTACTGCCCAAATACTCCTAGGTGTGGGACCATCACGGGAATGTGCTTGACTTACCAGTGACTCCACACTTAAATACCTTCTCCTAGTAGCTGTTAATTGTCAGTCGGGGAGGGACCTCATGAGCACCTCCTACCCCCAACTAGGATGTTGGGGGACTTGATCTTGCACATGTCTCCAGCATGATGTCACAACACAGTTGCACTGTAACCATCCACCACCTCTGGCTCTTATAATCTTTCCATCCCTTTTCTTCAAAGATCCCTGAGTCTTGGGAGGAAAGAGTATGATATGGATGTCTCATTTAGGGATGGACACTCTACAGTCTCTTATTCTTTGCATGTTGGCCAGCTGTGAGTTTCTATTAATCACCATCCACTGGGGGAAAAAAAATACAGTACTATCTTGAGGGTTAAAGTTAATATATTTCAATAATATAAACAAAGCACCTTGTAGTCTTCGCTGTATAGTAGATGCTTAATACATGGCCATTAGTGGGGAATCTCTGTATGTTAATAAACCCTGAGGCTAGTAACACCATTTTAGGTCTGTTTGAGAGTCTCTTCCTTTCCCCTGAACCCCAGCTGGATTCTGTCTGTCCTGATGCCTGTAAACATTGCTGAGAAACTGCAAATGATGTTCTTTGGAGGCAAATTTTCACCCCTACCAGCAAGAGAGAGCCTTTCAGAATTAGTGCTCCACTGTCTCTCAGAGGAGTGTGGTGTTATTGTCAAGGAATTGTGCTCAGTAACAAGACACCCTCGTAATTAAGGAATTTGTTCATTTTTGTGATATTTTCCCAGGGGCTCTGTGCACCTGATTACATGAATGGGTGTTCCTTCCTGTCTTGTTTCTACTTTTATTTCTCATGTTTTTCTTCTCATGGGGGATGGGGTAAATAAACACCTATGAACAATGGCCTCCTATGAACACGTATGGCCTCCTGCTAGAGATCAGGGCATAAAACACACAACACTTTTCCCCTACCCTGCTCCATCTTGATTTCTCCCCTGTCAGGCTAACACACTTATTTCATCAGTTGATTTTGTTGATTCTAAGCCACACAAGGCACTAGAAAAAGCTGTATTGTGTGGTCATTCCAGTTTGCCTATGAAAAGCAGATGACACAGTTGCATGGTACTGACTTCTCTCACCAGGGTTAGTCTGAAGGACGTCTGTGTTTATTTACTTTAAGGGACAAAGTGCTGAAAGGAACAGGGAACAGGGGGTGTTGTGAAGGCTTCAGGGTCTGCTCATGTAGCTCCTTTCCTGTGACTTGCTCAGGACAGGGAAAGGAAGACACACATTCTGGGTGGTAAGGTGACCTGCTCCCCACACCACGGCCACCTGTGCACTCTCTTACTTCTTCCTCCCATGCTTGTTTTTTTGGTTTTTTTTGTTTTGTTTTTTGTTTTTAATCTCTTTAGATCCAGACCAGTTATCCTCAGGATTGGAAGAAAAGGTTGGGGCCACATTGACAGCCCTAGGGACAGATTTCGGTCCTAGGCAGATGGTTTCTGCCAGGGGAGGGGAGGGAAATTCCTGATACAAAAACAAGATAACTGAAAGAGAAAGACAAGAGCCAAAATCATGCCCGGAATGTAGGGAATTCACGGGGATGAGAAAGAGGATGCAGACAACTTACAGAACCCATTTGCACCCTGTTTCATTCTGTCTGAACAAGGAAGCCATCTGTCTCTTCCAAATGGACAGTGGCAAGCCCTCAGGCAATACTGGCCACCTCATTTCTGACTGACCGTGAACTTACGGGATCATGCCGCCTGTGTGTGAGAACATGTGTATGCTGTGCAATTAAAAAGGAAGTCAGAAGACAGAACAAATCAATGGCTACCGATTCATAATAAGTTCCTTTCTGTATATTTATTTATTTTCCCTTTAGCCACTAAAGGAGCAACAGCAAACTTGCAGCGAGCAGTTGTTGCCAGAGGGTGAATCATGGCTATATTGATTTGATTATGTAAAAGCTCAGAGGAACCTCAAGCCAGATACAGAAATATCTCATAGCCCTGAACCCTACCGGGACACACACTAGTAAAAAAGCAATCTTTATATTGTTCCTGATAAAAGCATCATTAGTTTCCTCATAGTGAAACCATTTCTCTGCTGATACAGTATATGGTTTTCTTTTTCTCTAGAATCCACTCAGACATAATTAACACTCAGTTACTAGACTTGAGGTTCCCTGGAGTGTCATGCTCAAGCTAGGGAGGGGTTAGGAGTTAGAGATGGATTGAAAGAAAGACTGAGACAGGGTAGGAAAGGAGGGAGAAAGAAAGGGCCTGAGAAGTGATGAGAGAGGAGAAAGATGGAGGTCGAGACACGTGTGTGTGTGTGTGGGGGGGATAGTATGGAATCATCCCTCTTCAGTGGTTTTGAGCATCCCCCTGCCTGAACTGTACAGCGCTGTGTGCGCCGGCGCGGTGGCGCCCTCTGCTGGGAATGTTCATCCTCCCAGCCTTGGAGGCATATGACTGGAAAAGCTCCATGCCAAATTATTCTAGGGAAACACTCTTCCCACACGTCTGCTCTTTGCTTCCTTAAAAGCATCACCTTCCAGAGAAAGGCCTTGACGGGTACCTCTGCAGACAGACAAAAGTTGACAAATGTACTGTCTGCTTCAGCTGCAGGAGCAGCAGCAAAACTCCATTGCCTTTAAAGATCTAGGTAAAGCACCTGAATGAAGCGTCCTGGAGACATGAAGGTGGAGACTGATGGGTCCTGACATTTTAAGGGCTGAGGAAATGGAAGTGGGGAGCGGTGAAGTCTCCTGCTTTTAGGGCTTCGTGGTTCCCGCCTAAGGACATCCTGGCCATTCACATAGGGTCTGTGGCCTAAGGGACCCACATACCAGTGAACTCTGATCTCCACCTGGGCTTCAGCATCATTAAGAGAACAGTAACACCCAGTGTGCTGATCAGCCTGTGCACTGCTAAACAAATAACGGCCCTCTCTGAAAAAGAAAATTGTTGATTTTAAATTCTTGGATTGGAGAGCTTGAACATACACCGCAGGAAGAAACCAGGTCCCATTGAAAGTTTACCCTAGCATCCTTTGTTTATGTTAGAAAGTCCATGGTAAGTACACACATACACACAGTGGCCATAAAAGCATAAATAAATGAATGAACAGTTTTCACACATAGGGACACAACCAGAACCACATGGTTACTGACTTTCAAACACTAGCATGTCTTAACACAGTCCCACACTGGTGGCAGCTTGTTCCTCCCTCTTGTCATCACCAGCCTTTTTCCTCTGTCCAGACAAAGCTGGAGGGAGTTGTGAAATGGGAAATTCCCTGCATATCTGAATGAGACTGAGTTGTTCAGCCCTGGGGACTCAGTCAGATGTGACCTCTCAACAGCAAAGTCCCTGTGCCATCAGGGACGCCTGCAACATTGAGGAATTTACACAGATCGCAAGGGGTTAAAAAGAAACTTCTCAGAAAAGTTGCACCTCACAGAAGACTGGCAAACTTGGTGGGCAGCAGGATGGTTTGAGTCACCAAGCCTGGGGTTGCCTCAACTCACTTGCTCCCATCTCACCACTGGCAAATGATAATGGCAACAGTCCCTGCCTCATGGCCCTCACAGTCATAAAATGTGGGCTAATGGTTCAGAATCTTCCAGAATGGTATTCAACATATGATAACCACTATGTGAATATTTTCTCAAGTAAAAGTACACAATTCAGGTTGGTTGGGTAATTCTCACCAATAACCCTGGGAGCCTCTTCTTACATCCCTCAGGAGGTAAAAAGAAATGCTGAGATGTGTACCCTCCTCTTGTGGTTTTAGGAGTCACTTCCTGTGCCTCACTGGCTACAACCTAGTGGATGTCATTACACTGACCTTTAGAAAAGTCAGCTTGGATGAGGTTTCACCTGCAAAGCAAGCCCTTACACATATGTCCAAGATCTTATTTTGTATATATCATTTTTAAAGTCAGATAAAGGCAACAGTTTACTCTCATTTGAAAGAGTAATTTCAACCTATTTATTTTTACCTCTCTTTTAAAAATTAGAATAGTGAAAGAGGCCAAACTCTTGATCAGTATGGATTGCCTTCTTTTTAATCCCTTTCTTATGGAGGTAACCCCACGGTGAAATGGAAATAAGTGAAGTGAAGGGCGTGGTAAGCTAAATTGGCTGGTGAGCTATAAACAAATGCATGGAGAGAGAAGCATTGCCAATGTATGGCAGTCTGGTTGGGAAGATGAATAACAGTGTCTTTCCAACTTGAATATTCTAAGACTATATACTCAACAGTCTAGAGAGGAGTGTAGGAGACGAAGAAGATGGCTAATAAAGGTACTAGGCTTCTCCTTGGTTTCTGGACAATACTGCTCCACCCTGAATTTGCATACCATATTTAAAAAATGAAACCCTGGAACCAGCCAGACCTGCCCCTCTTTGAAGACACAGAACTTAGCAAGCTGACGTCATATCCATTCCCAGAATGAGCCTAGGGTTTCCATAGAAAAATCTTCTTTCCTTTCTTTTCATCCTTAACCTCACACCTCTGAACTACGTCGTACTATGGACCTTGGCACCTTAAGACTTTAAGACCAGCTGAAAACGGCAATGACTCCAAACTCTTCATAGAAACATAGACACACGCACACATTTCTCTAGAACCCATTGCTGCCTTACTAGATTGTAATTATTTTAAAACTGTAACATATGTGTTGCCTCCCTAATAACTCTTAATGAATTAAAATACCCAGCAAACCACCACCAAACTTACTTAATCTCAACTATCGAAATAGGGGTTTGCTGAGACACTGACGTGGTGACCTCCACATAGAATAGCCCCTGTTGGTAACACATGTACTTTACAACTGATCAAAATAGAGAATAAGTGTCTGTGTAATACTTAGCCACAAATAGGACACCTATGTCACAACCTCCTCCTCTAAGATGGTAAGAGCCAAAGGTCACCAGTCTGGGGTGAGATGGAGTCTCCTGGACATGCCAGGGTCACCGCACTGAAGATCTCACACCATCTGTGGGTGCCTCCCATGATCAAGCCAGTCAACATTCCAGCAGAGAAGGAGGAAGGGGGTCTCCCAAGCTCCACCCCTAGATGACAAATTATTGGCAGTTGATGATTTCTGGGGGAGGGACAGTAATATTTATTTAAGGCTACGGTCCTTGATAGGTCAACTGTTCCCCAATGGACGCCTCAATATGTATGAGAATATAGGGGTTAGGGGGAGGGTGATAGAGGGTGAGGGTTGAAGATAGGGTTGAGAGTTGAGCTGGATGGAATTAGAGAGAAGAATGGGGGTTAATATGATCAAAATACATTGTGTGCAGATATAAAATTCTCAAAATAATTAATAAAAGTGCTTTATTTTTTTTAAAGACTTGTGTCCTTTAATCCTCAGTAAGAAGGACAGACTTTATCCAGCTTGAGGGTGGCTAGCCAGACACCCCTGTGAGACAGGAGGTAGTCAGCAGCCAGGCACCCCTGTGAGACAGGAGGCTTGGAGGTAGTCAATGCAGCAGGCATGAGAAGAAGCAAGTCAGACGATGTGGAATATGAAATCTACCTTCTTCCTGTGTGGCTAGGTCCAGAGAAGTCACAGGCATTTCTTCCTGTCCTACCATTCTTCATCAAAGGCCAATTTGATCAGGAATTTCCATCTGAGATGGACCAAAATCAGACCATTGTAATGAGCTGTGTAAAACTCAGACAAGAATGTTCCAAAAAGCCTATTTCCAAGAGGGCTAAGATGCTTGTGTGAGAATTTAGGCAGGTCTGTGCTTCTAAACCACTGTCTTCATAATGGGTTCTCACATCTCTTTCACCCCAACTGTTTGAAAACTTCCTATTCATGATTCACAGTCTCACTTTTCCCCTGCAGGATGATTTTCATGACTCTCACCACCACCCAGGCAAGAAGAAACACTTCTCCTCTGGTCTCCCTCAGCTCTCCATTCGTTCATGCCAGCTTCCCTTGTTGCCATCCCTCCTTGTGTGTGAAATGAGGAGGGTAAGCTCAATGTACTGTCTCCCAGTATGGTGGGAGAGCAGAGCCTCCTGAGCACAGGGTGTGTCCTCAGCACATCTTGGCTATGTTGGCTTGGACACTAGATGCAATGTGCTATCTTTATCTGCCATTTGCATCTGGGACTTTTGGAATCCCTTTCAGTGTTCCATCGGAGCTCTGGCTACCACCTGGCTCTCAGCAGGTGTAGATCTCTATATGTGTACATCTCTATAAGCAACTTTCACCCACCAGTTTCATTACCCGACAGCTGTTGGAGTCACAGACCTCTTGAACACCATCTCAATCGCTCACTGCTCTATTGGCCCTGTGGGATGGGTTTTAAACACTTAAAAATGGATGACATCTCTTACTTCCAAAAGTAGATCTGATTACTACCCCTAAGTGTCAACAGGCCTGGTGACTTATTTTTAGTTAGTGAAAGGAGGCAGCAGAAGTGACAGTGGGACTTCCTCTAGTAGTAGAATACAAGATATTACAGTGTCCTCTTTGCACTCTCTAGTGCCCTTGACAACAATTCACAGGAGGCTCATGACTGAGAACTGAGGCTTCCTTCAAATAGCCTTTAAGGAATTGAAGTCTCCTCTGCAGGCCAGCTGATCAAGTCCTGACTGGTGCCCATCACATTATTGGATGAGGTGGTCTCTCAGAGACCCTGAACCCAAGCCACCAGCTAAGTTGCTACTGAATTTTTTTACCCACTTAAAATGGAGATAATTAATGCTTATTACTTTAAGCTGCTATTTTTGGGATGGTTTGTTATGCAAGATGACTATATCTGCTTTTATCTTGGATCAGATTTCTATCTAAAAGCAGCAAGGGTAGAGCAAGAGAAAGAACAGAGCAGAGAACTTGATATTTAGAGGGACAGAAGAGCTCCTGCCATCTCTCAAAAGGGTGAGTTAGCTTCTTCCCTCCTGGAGACTCCTATCACAGGAATGATTTAGTCTTCTGAATGAGTGGAATGGGCATTGTCTGATATTCCTATGACCTTACTCCTAAGTTGACCTAAGTCTGTTTGTGGCTATCACCAATGCCTAGGGCAGAAGAGGCCACTCAACCCAGGAATCTGCTCACATCTGGATTCTGCTCTGCATCCAGACCTTGGTAAAGTCATAGGCTGTTTCAAAAATTTGATTTTCTTAACTAATGCAGGGAACAATATACACATATCTACCTTTTGTGTTGCTGTGAGGGATGATACAAAACAACAGATGAAAAATTCCCCAGGCTATAGATCTGTATGGCTGTACATGCATCAGGGTTTTGTTTTGTTTTGAGCCCTCAGCTCACACAGATGCCCAACATTTCAAATGTGCTCAGTACCCCTTACTGCCACAGAGAATGTTATTTGTAAGACTCTATAATGATATGAAAATAATTCCTACATATTTGTAGTTGGAACAAATGACTTTTAACTTATGAAATTTTAGACAGCAATGGAAAGGCGTTTTGAAAGAAAGAAGACAGTCCTTCAGATAGGTTGCAGTGAGGCCACTCCTCCTTATCTTTTGCTGACATGAGAAAGACACGTGGGAGGAGTGGCTTAGCAGTAAGACCTTCTCCTTTTGTCCAGTTGAGGGAGGAAGACTCTGCCTCTCCAGACTCTTCATGGATAAAATTTCTTCCAGTGTCTTGATTTTTGTCTGGTTTTATGGCACCTCCCTGTCGACATGATTCTGCTTTGTCAGGCAAAACCCAGAAATACGGAAATGTGGCTCAGGAATCACAGCATTCAGGAAGTTGAGACAAGTTGAAATAAAACTATTTCTTAATTCACAGCTTCTTTCCAGGAAACACAGCTGGTTCACCTCTCTCTCTCTCTCTCTCTCTCTCTCTCTCTCTCTCTCTCTTCTCTCTCTCCTCTCTCTCACACACATTCACATACAACTGACAAATAGAGAGCTAGAGAGAGAAGATACTTAGATATCTTAGATAATTCCACTTGTCCTTTCCCACTTGTCAAAGCTTTGAGCTACCAGTGTGACATGACCTGTTGAAGTGAACGGATAATTCCTTGGACATAACTGTGGCTCATCTCTGGGGTTCTGGTGGTAGATCCTGTAGACTCCCACTCAAGACAGCTATGAGTCTCTTCTAAAATGTCTAAAGATCCAGAGCTTTCAGCTGTCTGCATCCACCTCTTCATTTAGTTAATGACTGGTAGTAATCACTTTTAGGGTTCAGTCAAAGTGGGACCAAGTAGGGACAGCTTCAATTTACAAACTTTATAGCCCCTTAGGACCTATGGAGGATGAGGCCCTGGACCCTAAGGGAGCAATTCAGAAACATCTAGTGTGTGTGTGCACTTACACTCATTCTCAAGATACAACAGGCCTGAATGATCCTCTCTCCCATTTTCTACATCAATGGACCCTTTGGATTCCTGGGAAGAAATTAACATTGTGTTTGTGTTTTTATGGAGAAGCCATCTGTTGTGAATATATACAACATCATCACAAGAACGGAGAAACGGCATAGTTAGATTATTGGAGTCTCCCCCCCTCCTCCCTTCCTCTCTCCTCTCCTCTTTTCCTCTTCTTCTCCTCTCCTCTTTTTCTTCTTTCCTCTCCAGCAATGACCTCCAGTCACCCCAAGAACCAAATTTTCCCTATATTCCTGTATCTTCGGCTCCTTCATCTAAATAAGAATTTATTTCTTCAGGCTCTTATCTGGCCCTATTTGACTGTCTGTCATCTCTTGATTAAGTTCTCCTTGATTCTCATTCTCCTTTCTTGGCTCATGGAGATCTAGGTTGGGACTGGGTTCCTTGTGTGTCAGGTGATAGAGTCATGCTTCAATTTGGAAACACTCTGAAGTCTTAGCATACACCAATGATGCAATCGGAGTTAGATTTCTTTAGTAAATTTGCAAGGGATTCTGAAATGCAGATCAGCCTGGCATCTGGCAGCACAGGGTCCTGTGCAGCAGATGTAATTAGTAATGCTTAGGAAACTGGCAAAAGGGCTTTTGACTTGGCATCACTACTGAACACTGCTAAGCTAGCCAAAAATGGAAAGAGCCCAGTTGGAGGCCCATGGCTTTGTGAGAGTGCCCTGCTGAGGGGTGTGACTACAATAGCCTCCAGAAAGCTCAAGAAAGGACAAGACACTACAAAAGATCAAAGGAACCATGTCGTATTTAAGGGGCATAGGGGTGGAGCCTGAGGCCCCCCTAGGGGAGACTGTAAGGTGTGAAGTGGCACAGGCCTTTTGCTGACTCCAATGCCATGCTAACAAGAAAAACCTCAGAGATCAACTTCTGCAGAGGGCAAGCCCAGAAAGGCCAAGAAAAAGTCACAGAAGACTAGACCAGTTATAAGTAAGTTTGAGAATTTTCTGAGTCTGAGAAGTTTTGCTGGCAGAAAAGTTCATGAAAACTGCTCACTGAGGAGAACCATGGCTAACTTATGCCAAGGCAGAGGAAGCAGAGAGGCCTAAGGTTACATTCGACCATAGGCCCACAACCACCTAACAAGTGAGAGAGACACAAAGCACACACATGCTCTGAGGAGACCTTGAAAGTAAACAGGAGAGTAATGCCTGCCATGTGAGGGTATAGGAAAGGCCCAGATGAGTGAATAAGTCTTGACAAGCCCAAGAAGCCAAGGATTAGGCTGTGTGGTATGTGGTATAGCAACTGCCCTGAGGGGTTCAGCTAGTTCAAACAGCAGCCTGAGATGAGCTGAGGTTGACTGGCCCTGCCCCATCGACAGGGGCAGGAGCTGAGCAACTGAGGCAGGCTGGAGCAACTGAGGCAGGCTGGAGCAACCAAGGCAGGCTGGAGCAACTGAAGCAGGCTGGCTGACAGTGACATCATTAGGCCCGAGGAAGCTGAGCTAAGCCGAAGTAAGACTGCCATAGCAACGCCAGAGCCATAGTAATGCCAGAGCCAGATGTTCACAGAATGATTGTTGCCTGCAGAGAGACAGCTGACCAGTTGCCCACAATGACCTATGGCTTGGTATCCTTTTCAAAAGGGCTAGGATTTGTTGGTTAATAGGTGTTTATAGTTGTTAATAAATATAGTTTAATAAATTTATGCTTACACAATAATGTCACAAAGGAAAGCAATTTTATAACTGTCTGATAGATGATGGAATGGTCAAAGGAAATCAGCTATGCAAATTGTGAGACGTAAGTCACACTTCTATTTGTGCTGTGACAGTGAGAAAATTGGAATTATATTTTGTCAATATGTGGGGGGAGCCAGAGAATGCATGTAATGTCTTATGTCCAAGTTATCTGTGATGTGCCACACTACACTCTTGATTTTTTTCTCACTTAACCTTCAGTATTGTGTTGTACTTGATTAAAGAATCTAATAGAATTGAAGTGCGCATGTGACCATTAATAAACACTGAATTTGTTGATAATGGAGAAATAAATTACATCGCATTCTGTTGGTAATCGATTGGTTTAGCTCTGCCAAATACATTTCAAAGTCATAGGAAATATTAGAAAATTAAGTTTAAACTTCAAAATATGCCACTATGAAGTAGGTACCTCACCCAAAAGACTTAGACTATCTTGTTGAATTGCAGATTTGGTGGACAAAGACTACTTAAGCTACATTATTAGAAAATATCATAGTGCTTCGCTGGGTGATGAGCATGAAGTGAAACTCTTAACTGAGGGGCTGTTGGCAGTAGATGCTGCTAGCAAAGGGAGACTCAGTTCTCTTTAAGGGTGGGGTCCCTCATAGGTGGACCATTGTTTAGGGTAGACCTTATACCTAGAAGTGTTTGGACACACAAACTGGACTCCAAGGCTATTTTTTTAAACCAAATCAAGATGGGTAGGATAGGGAAATGAGAATGGTTCTAGGAGAAGATGGGGAAAGTGTGATGAATATTATCAAATATTTCAAAGATTAATATAAATATTAATTAAAATTAATAATACTGAAACATCTGTATATAATTTTTATACAACTTTAAAACATTTTAAGAGTATAATTACATCATTTTCCCATTCCTTTCCTCCCTCTAACCCCATCCATTATATGCCCTTTCTCTGATTCAAATTCACGACCTCTCTTTCTTTAATTGCTGTTACATTCATGTATAGTGTGTGTGTGTGTGTGTGTGTGTGTGTGTGTGTGTGTGTGTTCCTAAATAAATAAATCCAACCTGCTCAGTCTGTATAATATTACTTGTACATTTATATTTTCAGGACTGAGTATTCGATATTGGATAACCAATTGGTATGCTTTTTCCCAGGAAAGATTATTTCTTTCTTGAACACTCTCAGCATTCCTTGGTCATCTATAGTTGTTTGGTTTCTGGGGCCAGAGAGATAGTTTAGTGGTTAGGAGCACTAGATGTTACTGTAGAGGGCCTGGGTTCTGTTCCCAATGACCACATGGTGGCTTACCTCTACTGTTAACTCCAGGTCCAGGAGATCCACTGCCCTCCCCTGACCTCCAGGCACCAGCTGCAGACATGGTGCCCATATTACATGCAGGCACGTGAAATAAGACAAATCTAAATAAAAGAAAATATTTCTTCCATCAGTGATGCAAAGGCTCCCAGTCTTCGTTTGTCTATATATAAAATGTTGATTTTTGACAACTCGTTTTGGAATTTTTGGAAGGATTTAGCTAAAGAAGGCCTGCGGTGTGCCTAGCACAATGTCTGGCCCACAATAACTACCAGGCAAGTAGCATGTGTTTTATTATTTTACTCATGATTCCTTTCAGAAGGAAAAAAATACTTAAAGAGCAGCATATCTCAGAGGTAAAATTTAAAATATAATAAATAACACAACCCTCTAACTGTTATTAATCACAGCTTCATTTAGCTTTAATTCAGTTGAAAAATATATTTACAATTCTCCATGAATCTGAATGGTAAAAACCAGAGGTTTCCCAGGATGGCATATTTGGCAGCAAAATGCTTCATACTCGTCAGCAACATGTTCCTTTTCAGTTACTGGTGGAAAAATAATAGCCCAACATCAGCTATAGAAGCCGCAATAATTTGTTTGACTATTGATCCTTATTACAGGTAAGGACTGGTTTGCCTTTCCGGCCCCTTTCTGGAGCTCTTTCCCTATCCGTTCCCAGGTGCATAAGGGTGTCCTTGTCCATCACCTTGGGCCTATGGAGATTCCTGCAAATACAAATTTGCATTGGTGCCCTGACTTAAAGCTATAATGTACATGGAGGTTACAGTCTTTGTGTTTGTATTTATTTTGAAATAAAAAAGTGTTTATCTTCAGCTTTTCCTTAAGCTGAGCCTACCAACTGAAACGTCTGTATGATGTTTAGATGTTAGAAACGGCTTCAGAAGCAAGGGGCGAGTGCTCAGCTACCATGAACTAAGCCATCACTGACTCCATAATCATTTAACATATGTTAGTGGCTCGTCTCTGCCACCAGGAACCTGATCCCTCCAGTCGTCTGACACTGATCCACCTTCTTAAGCATGCTGGCTTTCTGTAATGGTCTCCTTTGATTCATGATTACAAAATGACTTCTGTAGCTCCAGAGACCATCCTTCACATAATCACACCCCCCCCTCCAAGATGAACAGCAAGGGTGAATCCCTTCAAAACACATATATTTCATCCTTTTAGCCAAGATTTGCTATGACTCTCCCTCATCATAGAGTGGCTGGGATGCATGTTCTGGCAGAGGGGAACAGAGTTTCCATGCCTGGTTTAGACTGATCATGACTCATCTCCTGGAGCTGGCTAATGGAGAAATGAGCATATAGGATTATCTGCTGGAGAAAAATAATATCTATCATCTGCATTCAGTTTGAAAACTTCAAGATAGGAAGTGTTACTTTTCCTATCTCTTCTGAATCCCTCACTCCCAACTTTCAAGCCAGAAATACAGTTACACTCATCTTTATAGAAAGCAAGAAAACATTTTCCTTCCCAATAGAAGGGTCCTACACTACACAGTGACTTACGAGTTGCTAAGATTCCAAACCAATTATATATGAAAGAATCTTGCTTTCAGGATTCTGCATACACCCTGTAGAGAGGGCGAGGGGCCTGCTCCTAGTGCCTAGATGCAATCTGCAAACAATGGAGACTTAAGAGTCTTAAGAAGTGGTTCAAATGAAGGCTCAACTAATGATGGCATTCCTAAGACCTTATATTGATATTATAGACCAATAGTGAAGAGATGGCTTATATAGCTGGTCTGGCTTTATAGGACCCTGGGACGAAGACCACCCTTCCCTTGACTCAATGAGAAGACTGGTTCTCTGAAACCAAAAGTGTCTTCACCCCTGGCCCAGGAACTGTTCCAACCTGTTCACTGTGCTTAGCCTCCCACAGGTCCTGATGCCTCCTAGAGTGGCTACAACTTTGAATGAACAAGACGTTGACTTGGGGACAACATATTCTTGGAGGAAAATAAGATCCTAGAAAACTAAAATGAAAAAAAAATTAAATGATATAAAACGGTGTTTAAGTGGAAGAAAGGACATAAATATTTCTGAGATTAAAAATATAATTTCTGGCCTGATATCCAGCCTGCACTCGAGCCCCACCACAAGAGCAAAGGTAAGTGAGATTATTTTTTTCCGGAGTTTCCAACATGGTGGCACAGTGTGCACTGTAGCGGAGAGGCAGAGACCTAACCCAGTCACAGCAAAGCAATTAGGAGCCAAGATTGCCTGCAAACAGAGCCCAGGACAGTGTGTTCTCCACAAATACTGGGGCGGGTGGGTCACTCACCCTAGCACCCAAGCATCTGAGGCAGTCAGCAACAGGTGCACTGAGGCCGGCATCTGTTGTGGGTGGAGCTCCCTGCCTGCACAGTCAGCCCAGCTGGGGAGCCAGAACGACTGGGTCAGTGAGAGGAGAACACAGACCCAACCACAGCTCTACCTGCCATTCTGAGGAGACCTGTCAGCTCCCAGGTCCTCAGAGGCTAGCCCTCTCCCCACTCCAATCCCCTCTATATTGGTCCAATTGGGTCACAAGCAGTTGAGATGAGCAGCAGCCACCCTCCTCTCCGAGAGCCAGTCAGTCTATTACAGGAATCTGCCCGCCATCTGGAGGTAAACACCAGGATCTCAGGATCAGCCAACCCCCAGGGCAGGGAGTTTTCCTGAGCACCAAGGTCAGGTAACAAAAGAAACAAACAGGTAACACCTGGGTCCATCTGATGACAAAAGGTCAGCGCAAGAACATGGTAAAAAAAAACCAAAACAATAGGATGTCTCCAGATCCTAGCAATAATGCTACAGACAACTCTGGACAGCTGAACCCAATTGAAGCAAAGGAAAATGACCTTAATCCTACACTTATATTAATAATAGAAGGCCTAAAGGAGGAAATCAAATACCTCAGAGAGCAACAACAAAGTACTGCAAAGGAGGTGATAGAAATGAATAAAGCACTTAAAGGAATGGAAGACCTGAAAAGGGAAGTTGAAGCAATGAAGAAAATCCAATCTGAGACATCCATAGAACTGGAAAACCTTAAGAAAAGAATCGGAACTACAGACACTAGCATCACCAACAGAATACAAGAGATGGAAGAAAGAATTTCAGGCTCAGAGGATAAAATTGAAGAAATGGATACATCTGTCAAAGAAAATGTCAAATCTAAAAAAGTCCTGACACAAAACCTTCAGGAAATCAAGGACACAATGAAAAGACGGAATCTCAGAATAATAGGAATAGAAGAAAGAGAAGAGTCCCACCTCCATGGACCAGAAAATATCTTCAACATAATCATTGAAGAGAATTTCCCAAATCTAAAAAAACAGATGCCTATAACTGTACAAGAAGCTTACAGAACCCCAAATAGATTAGACCAGAAAAGAAAATCTTCCCGCCACATAATAATCAAAACACTAAATGTACAGAACAAAGAAAGAATTTTAAAAGCTGCTAGGGAAAAGGGTCAAGTAACATATAATGGCAAACCTATCAGAATCACACCTGACTTTTCTTCAGAGACTCTAAAAGCCAGAAGTGCCTGGAGAGACATCTTGCAGACCCTAAAAAACCACAAATGCCAGGCCAGACTACTATTCCCTGCAAAACTGTCAATCAACATAGATGGAGAAAACAAGATATTCCATGACAAAGCTAAATTCAAACAATATCTATACACAAATCCAGCTCTACAGAAGATGTTAGAAGGAAAACTTCAACCCAAAGAGGTTAACTACACACAAGAAAGCACAGGAAGCAAATAGCATGCCTGCAGCAAAAACAAAAGGAAAGAAGCTCACTCACACACTATTTCTATCAACATCAAGATGGCAGGAAGTAACAATCACTGGTCATTAATATCTCTCAACATCAATGGACTCAATTCCCCAATAAAAAGGCACAGGCTAGCAGAATGGATGCGAAAACAGAATCCCACACTCTGCTGTTTACAAGAAACACACTTCAGCAAAAAAGATAGACATTATCTCCAAGTAAAGGGCTGGAAAAAGATATACCCAACAAATGGACCCAAGAAAAAAGCTGGAGTAGCAATTCTAGTATGCAACAAATTGGATTTTCAACGAACATTAATCAAAAGAGATGGGGAAGGACACTATACACTCATCAAAGGAAAAATCCACCAAGATGAAATTTCAATACTAAACATCTATGCCCCAAATGTAAGACCACCCACATTCATTAAAGAAACACTACTGAAGCTCAAATCCCACATTGAACCTCACACATTAATAGTGGGAGACTTCAACACACCACTCTCACCACTGGACAGATCAACAATGCAGAAACCAAACAGAGAAATAATGAACCTCACAGATGTCATGAATCAAATGGACCTAATTGATATCTACAGAACATTTCACCCCAAAACAAAAGAATACACTTTCTTCTCGGCACCTCACGGAACCTTCTCCAAAATCGACCATATAGTCGGTCACAAAGCAAGCCTCAACAGATACAGGAAAATTGAAATCACTCCTTGTAACTTATCAGACCATCATGGAATAAAGCTAGGCTTCAACAGTAACAAAAACAACAGAGTGCTTGCAAAAACATGGAAACTGAACAACTCTCTCCTCAATGAACTCTGGGTCAGGGAAGAAATAAAAAAAGAAATTAAAGTCTTCTTAGAACTCAATGAAAATGAAGGCACAACATACCCAAACTTATGGGACACATTGAAAGCAGTGCTAAGAGGAAAGTTTATAGCTCTAAGTGCCTTCAAAAAGAAACTGGAGAATTCCTATACTAGCCACCTAAAAGAACACCTGAAAGAGCTAGAACAAAAAGAAGCAAACACTCCCAAGAGGAGCAGACGAGAGGAAATTATCAAACTCAGGGCTGAAATCAACAACTTTAGAAACAAAAAGAACAATACAAAGAATCGACAAAACCAAGAGCTGGTTCTTTGAGAAAATCAACAAAATAGACAAGCCCTTAGCTAAACTAACTAAAAGGCAGAGGGAAAATACCCAAATCAACAAAATCAGAAATGAAAAGGGGGAAATAACAACAGACATTGAGGAAATCCAAAGAATCGTTAGGTCCTACTTCAAAAACTTGTACTCCACAAAATTGGAAAATCTAAATGAAATGGACAATTTTCTTGATAGATTCCACCTACCAAGGTTAAATCAAGAACAGGTAAACAAATTAAACAGTCCTATAACCCTTAAGGAAATAGAAGAAGTCATTAGACGTCTTCCAACCAAAAAAAGCCCAGGCCCAGATGGTTTCAGCACAGAATTCTACCAGACATTCAAAGAAGAGCTAACACCAATATTCTTCAAACTCTTCC
>CAJQZJ010032443.1:7839533-7862399 GCA_907164525.1 Lophiomys imhausi
GAATAAATTAAAATGAAAGATAGCTACTATTATATGGGCTAAATACAGAACAAATGAATTTTGCTTTTGTTAGAACACCAAAATTAATGTCAGATAAGGTGGTACAAAGCATGGCCAAAGCATTAATGTAGATAAAATGGTATACTTTGCATTTTTCAAATCAGTAAAATAACATAATACAAAACTCTTATCCACATAAGAATAGTTTGATAAAGCCATAACCATAGTGAGGGCTTTTAACTCACTGAGGTTCCCACAGATCAACTCTGGAAAAAGAGAATCCATGACAGAAAGGACTGGAGTAGTAATTTCTCTCTAGCACAGGACATATGACGTTCTCAAATATGTAAGGATATGTATATCTATACTATAGGTTACAAAGATTCATTCCTTTCCTCTTAATTTCATCACATACTTATAAAAACTTGACAGTGTGTTTGGCCAGAATACAAGTGCAAAAATGCAAAATGCCAACCTGGGTAGGTTTTAGTCTTTTAGAATAGTGAAAAAAGGCCAGAAACTGACCATTACAACAGCAAAAAGACAACAAAATTTACTATTTGAGGATACAAAGGAAAAATTTCAAACAGTACCAAAATTAGCAGCAAGTGACTCCTGCAGACATATATGGATGATGGCCAGAGTGACATTCAAATGAAAATATGTGGTTTCATTAAGAAGGGCTAGTGAGATGGCTGGACAGGCAAATGTGCCTGCTGTGGCAACTGAAGAGCTGAGCTGGAAACCTGGGACCAAAAGACAGAAGGAAAGAACTGACTGCTGCAAGTTGTCTTCTAACCTCCCTTTGAGTACACGGTGATATGTACATCCCTCACCCCCACATCTCCACACACTCCATGAACACAAATCATACAAACAAACAAACAAACAAACAAATAATGAT
The DNA here is from genome assembly GCA_907164525.1 of Lophiomys imhausi. NCBI lineage: Eukaryota > Metazoa > Chordata > Mammalia > Rodentia > Muridae > Lophiomys > Lophiomys imhausi. The sequence continues at coordinate 7,840,438 of CAJQZJ010032443.1, forward strand.
GATTTGAAGGAAATAAATAAGCTAGATGGTGTGATGGCTCAGCAAGTAGAGTCATCTGTTGCCAAGCCTGATGAGAAAACGCTTGATCCCCAGGGGACCCATAAGGTGGAAGGAAAGAACATACTCCTATAAGTCATACTCTGACTGCCACATGTTACACACACACACACACACACACACACACATACACACACACACACACACACACACACAAATAAATGTAATGAAAATTTAAAAAAAAGAAAAGGAAGTTAAACATACACCTTAAGGAAATAGGAAAATAATTGTAAAATTCAACTAAAAAGTTAGAATAGAAATTATATAAAAATCTGGATTTGGTTGATCTTACAAATTTTAATGAGATTATAAATGACTTGTAAAAGCAAAGTGGGTTTTTTTTAATGCAAATAGAGTTGGCCAACCCTGTGGCAGTTTTAGGAACAGAGAAGGAACCAAGCCATGCTCAGGAGGAGTGATGAAGAGGAGGAAATGGCAGATGCTGAGGACACTACCTGGGGAACACAGATGCAATCAGACATCAGCTATTGCTATGGTCTCAGAAAAGCTCAGGTTAACTGCCCTAAAGACTTCTTTGTGGCCACTTCCTCACTTCCTCAGAGTATGTATGTGAACGAATTTGAATTTCTACCAGAATGAAGTCTTTTTACAACTTCACGAGAGCAAACCACAGTAAGTTTAAATAGAGTGGTGTGCAGGACTTATTATATAAGTGACATGTGTGCTCTTGAGAGCTCCAAACATAGCTCAGTGCCCCAGTAGCCCTTGCTTTGGAAGGAAAATCAGTGCACCGTTTTAGTACCTAACCTCCAACAGTTCAAATCTTCCAGTCCTCACAGGGTTCTTCCAGTACTTCCAGCAATTCTCCGAAGGTTTGAATTATGTGTTCCAAGCTGCAGCAGCAGCTGTCCATAGAGCTGGTCCTGTGGCTCTCTACTCTTCTGTTTGCTATCTTGCTTTGTAGAGAACACCCAGCTTCTTATTTCTTCCAGGCAGTTTCTGTCATCTTTTTTTTTTTTCCTCCAGGAGATCTTTTCCTCCCAGTACATATACTTGGGGAGATTTTATGCTCATCAAAAGAAAGCCTGGAACCTAAGCCTGACCTATCAGTGCCTTCATTCCCAGGGCCATTTGATTGGCTCAAAATGGTAATGCAACTCAACAAGGGACAACAAGATACAATGGGATTATTGCTGAGTACCCTTGGAGGAGAAGTTAGCAGTCTTTCCACTGGGCCTGAGCTGCTGGCAGCCATTTTGATACCATGTAGGATCTTGTCATAAAGCTAACATATAAAAAAGTGGATCCCAGGGAAGGTGACGGGTGGCATCAGCTCAATCCCTGAATGATCTTACTCTTCAACATTTCGCTCGTACCCTCTTCTCACTACAACCGAGAACCAAGTTATCTGACTGGCAGGGCACTCAGGTGATGCTTGAATCTGAAAGCAGTTTGACACTTGTGTCTACAAGCTCTCCCTCTCTCTGACAGTTTCTTCAGTCATCACTGGTCATTCAGGGTTCATCTGTATGTTTAGTTCTGCCACACGACCCAGGAATCTCTCTTCTGCGTGTTTACCCAAATAGAATGGAATCAACACTAGTAAGATACCTTCACTTCCACGACAGCTTTTGTCTTTAAACTGTCTTTCCAAGGAAACTAAAACGCCCCACCCAAAGGTCTCTAGCTCCTGCTTCTGACAAAAATGCTCATCACTCTTTCCATGTGTGCCAGCTCCATTCAGAGCTGCACACATCTGTGGTAATGTAAGGAGAGCCGTTGAGCAGTGTGTAGGCTCTTCCAAGACCAGTTCATGTTTCCTAATTCACCATGCTCCTATCTTGTGAGACAAAAAACAAAAAAGAAAAAAATCAAAAAACAAAACCCAAAAAACTGTCTCTTCAGTACAAAAGGCAAGCACCTAAAGAATGACTTTACAGGATGAAATAAAATAGATAGGAGGTCTTTCCATGTTCTCGCCAAACATTTTGGTTCAAGCTACACATTTTTAACATCTTTAAATTCTTGTCCTAACATTTAAATGTTTTCAACTCACTGACTCAGACTTTTTAAAGATTAATAAACCTTTGCAAATCTGTGCTTGTTGGCCATTGTAATAGATCTGTCTTGCAGACGTCTATTCCCACCCCCTCAAAATAAAACAAACCAAACAATAAATCAAGACCACTGAAATGAAATCCAGTCTCACATCACAGAACAGCGGTTTTATGGGTGGAACGTGTGCTTGCTAATTTCAAGAACAAATTATTGTGTTTTATTTAGTGCAGTTCAACTTATACACTTTTAGCTACAGGAAATAAAAAAATAAAGCCCACAGGCCAGTTTTAATTTGGACTATTTTTCCTTTCACAAGCATCCCCATGGTACAAGAAACTGGCTAATGTCAAGTCAAGTCCAAATTCCCTCTCTGTCCCCCTGTCTGAGAGTAAACAGAGCCACTCAAGCTGAGAAGTTAAGTCACCTCTCATGTCAGAGCTCCTTACGAAGCTTCGATATTAACAATACTTCTGCCTGGCAAAACTCACATCAATATTTAATAGATTTAGGTTCTGTTTAGCAACTGGATTTTTGGTAAACCTGACAAAATTAAACTAATAAGGTAGATTCCAAAATTACAAAATGTGTTTCATAAATATGTATTTCTCATAAATGGTGAGGTAATGAAAAAAAAAGGGATCTGGCATCCTTTCATAGTTTCCTAACTAATCTTCTTTAGTTGAAGCAATTCTGAATAAATATTAAATCTTTATTAAAGAGTTACAATTTAAAAACAAAACTGGACCAAGTATCTTTCCTTTAGCTGAGAAATATGAGCAACATTTTTCTGAGTAAATTTTGTTTTGACTCAATGAGAAGAAACTCATCTGTGTTGTAACTACTGCTTATAAAGAAAAAATGGGCAGTCACTTACAGCCAGAGGAGACACCAAAAAGGAAACAGGACTCACCAGGTTGAAGAGAACACACATCGTCTCATAGCTGCAGGATCATGAGGCAACCCCAAGACTGGAGAGATGGCTCAGTGATTAAGGACACTGCTCTTCTAAGGGACCCAGGTTTAATTCCTAGTACCTCCGTAGTGCCTCACAACCATCTGTAATTCCCAGTCCTGTCCTCCTCTGGCCTCCTCAGGCAATGTGTGCACAAGACATATATGCACACAAAATACCCATTCACACAGAAAATACATTTTTAACAAAGATGAGGAACTGGAAATGAACATTGTCTTCCCCCCCCACCCCCAGATGTCTGAGAGATCACTGAAGCGGCTTTTGTCTAAGCCTTCTTGCACAAACTGGCCTCCAAGTAAAAGCCACTCTGGTGGGCTCCCAATCCAGCTGTCCCTGTGAGTGCTTTTAGGTGAACATTCTCCCAAGCCCCATGGAGGAAACTGGCTGGTGACAAGTTTGCAAGTTCCCGCTGCTCTCTGCTTTCTCAAGAGCGAAGAGGGAAAATAACAGCAACACAAAGCAGGTTTTGGAGAGAGGATGAGTGATTGATCCACACAGGGCACTAGGGTGACAAAAATGCCTGGCATACAAAGAACACACTCAATGATAGTGCTTTACTATTATCATTGTTATCTGAGATAACGGGAGGCTGGAGAGATGGCTCAGAGGTTAAGAGCACTGGCTGCTCTTCCAGAGGTCCTGAGTTCAATTCCCAGCAACCACATGGTGGCTCATAACCGTCTACAATGGGATCTGGTGCCCTCTTCTGGCCTGCAGGCATACATGCAGGCAGAACACTGTATACATAATAAATAACAAAAACAAAAAACCAACAACAACCAGTCACAGGAAAATTCCAGATCACAATTCTGTAGAGAAAGGACCATGTCAGATGTTGAAGCTGTTGTATTTAAATATGTTTTCACAGGATGATCCTTAATCTTGGCATATGGGCTGGTATCCCCAGGCCTGGCACAGACAGTACCTTCAGCAGGGAACAGACACCTGGTTGAAAACTACGGTTGGTTGAAGTAGGATAAGACTCAACCATAGTGCCCCCCCATGTGGATTATTACCCTAGCTAGGACTCAATGGAAAGAAATCCTGAAAGGAAGAAAGATAAGAGCTGCCCAGTTGCCCCATTTGTAACCTTATGCTGGGAAGACAACTACAAAACCCATCATCTGGTGGTAAAAGGATGATGAAGTGTGAGGTGCTGAGCCAAGTGTTCTTGGGGCCTCTCTCACAAGGAACAGACCCATGAATCTCAGTTGGTATTGGTCATTGTGGCAGTTAGGGTTTCTTGGTCTATTTTAGTTTGTGTTTGGTTTTTGTTTGTTTGTTTGTTTTGTTTTTTTGTTTTTTGTCAACTTGATAAAAGCTAAAGTCAATCTGAAAAGAGGGAGACTTGGCTGAGGAAACACCTCCATCAGCTTTGGTTGTAGGCAAGTTTGTGGAGTATTTTCCTGCTTAAAGATTGATGTGGGAGGGTCTAGCCCACAGTGAATGGCGCTATCCATGGGCAGATGGTACTGAGTTGTTTAAGAAAGCAAGGTGAGCAAGCCAGTAAACAGTGTCCCTCTAGGGCCTCTGTGTCAGTGTCTGCCTGCAGGTGTCGTCCTTCCTGGAGTTCATGCAGTGATTTCCCTTCGTAATAGACTACAAACTGTAAGCTGAAATAAGGCCCCTCCCACCCCAAGTTGCTTTTGGCCACCGTGCTTATCACAGCAATAGAAACCTAATTAGGACAAGTCATTGCAAATACAGGAGTGCTGTGGAGCCGGAGGACCCTCTGCAAAGTCTCCCTTCCCCCCACCTCGATTTTGTTGTTGTTGTTTTGAAACACTGTCTTACTTCATCCAGGCAGGTCTGGAACTCTTTCCTGATCCTCCTGTCTCACCCTCCCCTTGAACAGCATGACTCCTGCCACCAGCCAGTTTAGAGCCCTCTTTAGCAAATGTGTGAGTATCAAGGCTTGCTTGCTAGTCCAGTCATCAGCCATATACTAGCTTTCTTCCAACCCCCTGGCTATCAGACAGCCACAGACTCTCTTTTCATAACAATTGGGTATTATCATTTCAATGTCCTGACCACCTGTGGAAGCCAAGGACACGTGGGCGGTGCCTGACACTCCAGTTATTTCTTTGCCTTTGGACTAAAGGTGTCTACAGAGCTGCTAATGCAGTGAAGACTTCCCAGGGCCAAAGCAGAGCCGTGCAATGTCTGGGAGGCAGTGGGTGTGAGTTGTGTGGGGTTCCCTGTCACTCTCCCCTGTTCCTCAGCCCTTGGCCTCCTCCTTCACTCTGATCATCTCTCCAACATGTCTTTCCTTCTACGTCACTTCCTCAAGAAACATAGCTCTTGCAGAAAGGAATGTCCCAGAAGGATGAGTCCTTTATTTTTTCTTTTGCTGTTATCCAGCAATCCCATCCCAACTAAGTAAAAACAGCCACTTTATTAGCCCGAATATCAGGTGTGAGCTAAATGTCCTTCTTGGTCCAAAGGAGGGACTGGTTAAATGAGTCTTAAGTTCCCTTCAATTCTACCTTTCCAGGAAGTGAGTCTACTCACTCCTGTCCCCACACTTGACCTCTCTAGACTTGCAGTCAGTTTCTGAGGGGGAAATTTATGGTAAAAAGTATGAAATTAGGGAAAGGTACTACACAAAGGATGTCAAGTTCTTTGGAACAAACCCTTTAATGTTTACCTAAGCCTGCTTTCTTTGGAAGCTGAGTGTAAGAAAAGTGTTGCTCAGGCCTCAGTGGAAGCCACATGGAGAGACAGCAAAGAGCAACCTCCCTTGCTCTCAAATTCCACATGGGGTTTCATCAAGGGTGCTGCACTTGCACATTACAAAAGGAGGAGACATAGCAGCAGCTAGTGTTCTGGGGCTTGCTGTGTGTCTGAGCCATTTCTAGGTGACTGAGTCTTGTCCCTCAGGGCATTGTTCCACAACCAGAACTGACAGTCTTTGTGGAATAATTCACTTGTCTTTGAGTTGATGCCTCACGAGAAGTGTAGCCTTGGCTGATATCCTGTGGACCAAACCCACACCTGTTATAGTCCCCTGGCAGACTTGGAAGGCAATGGAAACACCAGTCTTCTTGTGATGCTGCTGTGTATAACCAATACATTTGTCCTCTCTTGAAATGCACACACAGCAGGTTCTATTATTGCTATTAATAATACATTAAGTAGATGCAAGAATGACTGCAAGCAGAAACAATAATCAAAACCCCAAGCAAAGGAGAATTAACTTTGGACCTTCACAATGCACACTATATCACACTCACACAACCAATTAAAAGGGCATGTCATCTTGTTTGGAAAGCGCCTATTGATTTTCCAGCTTATCAGATCAGGTTGATGTGTCTTTCGATGGTCTCTATGACATCATCAATATTTTTCTATTTAGAATAATGACTTATTTTATATGCCAACTGCCATAAAGAAACACTTCACCTATATATATTTCCACAGACACCAGCGAGAGAGCCATCTGGTTTCTCTTCTTAACATATGATATTGGTAATCTGGGGCAAAAGAAATGTTTTGGTCTTGTCATGAGACTCATTTAGAGACCACAGTAAATTTGTTTAGTTTAAAAACCGACCACTAAATCATATTTTCTCTATTAGAGGCTGATGCTCTCCACTGTATTTGGTGTCCAAATTACACTCATTTTATAGTGAATTACATTCATTTCAGAAAAAGCCCCTAACTCCCTTCTCTCTGCTGTCCAAGAAGGCAATATAGCCACCAGCTGTGTGATCTTTGGCAAGTGACTTAATCTCTCTGAAACTCCTCCTCTCGTTTATCAAATGGGTGGGGGTGCTAGGTGCCTTGTTCATATTACTTCCTTTAACTTTCACAGTAGCCCACATGCTTAGGACTGTTACTAAGCCTGTTTTATAGGTGGGGAATGGGCATCAAGAGGCCAAGAAACTTGCCCTAAAACAGTGAACTGGCACACAATGAAGGCAAGTAACAGACTACAAATGTTAATGTCCAATAGTGCATGCCCTGTAGGGTTGGATGGGGATTCCACAGCTCAATGAAAGCAGGGAAACACCAGCCCAGATCTCTGTCTGCTGCCAAGGAAGCATTATGGCAGAGGGCTGGCAAGCCCTCTTGACTTAAATCCCAGGTTTGTCCTTAGTATCCATATGACTTTGGGCCAATACATGGCTAGGTGTGCTTCAGTTGCCTCATGGCAAAGTGGTGACAGACCCAGGGTCCACCTTGTAAGGTGACAATGAAGCTAAAATAGCTTGCAGCTCAGTGCTCAGACAAACGGTTGCCACAGTCAGTGCTCAGAAATGGCAACTGTGATGAACACACACTCCATGCTCCTTTACATCCAAACTCTCCTCTTCCCACCTGTGTCCCCAGCATGCCACCCGCCAACACCAAGGTCTGTGGGAAGAATCCTGCTGAGAAAATTTATCTTGTCCTATGGGGGACAGAACTGAAAAGTGGGATGGAGCTCGTGACCCCCTACGCTTTTCACTCCAAGTCAACACACAATATCAATTAATTCAGATAAAGGCCAGGAACAGAGTGTCCTTCAAGGACCTTTTTGGTGCTGGATGGTAACATGATCCAAACTGGAAGTGGAAAGAGTTGGAGAAATACAGCTGTAGCCTTCATGATGTGTTCCGCTGTGGCTCCTCTAATCAGCTATGGGCTTTTGGGGTTCCCATCTCAACACTGCCCTGGATTCCTCTAAGATCTACACCAGTCTTAACTAGTGGTTCCTGTGAGAATGAGACAGCATGGCACCTTGAAACACTTTCCCAGCAGATGCCCATTCTTCTCTTCTTTTAGCCTCCATGAAGTTAACAGTTCTCCATGAAGGGCTGTGTGGTCAGGGTCCAGCAGATTTTCCAAGTCAGAAATGTTCCCATTACAACTGAAGTCTGTGGGGAGGCCAGAGCTTGCTACAGATGTGGAATTTTCAGTATAAGAACCAGGCTTTGGGGGTGATATTTTAGGGCAGTCTTTGGGGTCTTTGAAAATGAGGAGTCGTGCAGACAGGCTAAATTTCAGAGAAGGACTACTTACCATTCCAGGATATTCATTGGTGAGCTCTCTGTAGTCCTTTGCAGGACTGCATATGTGAGTCTGGCCAGGAGTTGAGGGTTAAGATGCTCTTCATATCATGAATTGTTTTCACTATTTCATTCAACAGTGTTTTCATTAAGCAGCTGTTCACATCCTCTTTAAAGCTCTTGAACATATTCGTAATTGCTATTTTCAAGTCCTTGGCTTGGGCTTCAGCTACACTGATGTTTCTCAGGGAATATTGAAATGACTGTTTTCTGGAGGAAGGGTATTGTATTGGTTGTCCATGTTAGTGATTTTGTACTTGGATCTAGGCACCTGGAATTATGACATTTGTGGTGATGTTTTGGTGTGGGTATCTGCTCTTACTTTTGTTGGGGGGGGGGTGTCTTGTTCTTTGGTGGGCTGTTCCCTTATCTAGCAAGTTGTGGGCTAGCAGAAGGATGCTTGGTTGTCAGTCTTGGGGTTATTCTGGGTTTAGCCTCCAAACTGATTCCAGACTGCAATTCTGGTTAGAACTCTTGGTTCAGTTGCCAAACAGTCTCAGATCAGTGTAGCCATGGAGTGGGTTATGGGCCATTAGGCAGGGTAAGGGACTGACTCTGGGGGCCTCTTAAGTAGGCTTCAGAATCTGGATCCACAAAAGGCAGCAGAGGCAGGCTAAGGGTACTCCAGAGAGAGCAAATTGAGAGGAGAAAGAGGGAAACAGGTAGCTTGCCTAGATCCCCACCAAGTTAGGTGGCTGTGGGGTCCCTGAAAGAAAGCAGGCTGGGGCCAATGAGGAGCCACAGAGGAATTGAGATGGACTAGGAAGAATGGCTGAGGGAGTGATGAAGGAAGAACTTGGAGGCCCTGGGTCTGAGTCAGAAGTAGCAGCTAAGTCTCAAGGGGATTGTGGTGGGCTGGGAGGACTGGCTGTTGGGCAGCAGCAGCAGCAGCAGATCAAGGAGTATCCTAAGAAAACCTGAATTAGGGAAGAGAAGGAAGGCACAGGCAGCCTACCTGAGTCCAGGCCAAATGTGGTGGTGATGGTGGGGTCCCTAGATGACAGCATGTCTTGAGACAAGCTGAGTTGATGATAGTCTTGGTACTTTCGTCATGGTAGCTCTTGTTGATTGGCTGGATTATCATTCCATCTTTCTCCCTCTTCTTTTTTCAAGTCTAATCACCAGCAATTCTGGGTTTGCATCTATAAAACTTACCCAACTTGGCCCTTTCTCTTCTACTAATGAGTGGAGAGAAAGGAAGCTGAGCTCCTGAGTCCTTGAGAAAGCATCCAGGGGAAGAAGTCAAAAGCAGAGAATCAAGCGCTACAACCTCCACCTGAACTCAGTCCTCAGTAATCCAGGTCACCTGGGCAAGTTGCTCCACCTTTCTGGGCCTCAAGTTTCTTCTTTCTCAAGAGGGGAGATTGCCGCAGTGCTGGGTCCTCATAATGCTCTGCTAAGGTTAGTGGCCATAGTAACGTTTTACAGGCACCTGGACTGGGGCAGAAGGAAAAAGCAAGCACCTCACACTCATCACACTGACAGTTTTTTTTTTTTTTTTTTTTGGTAGATAGAGTAATTCTATTTTCTTGAGATAAAGAGATAGCTAAATTTCAAAGTGGAATATTTTAACTAGTAGATTCAATTCTTACAGAGCTGGGGATGTAGCTCAAAGGTTAGGTGCTTGCCTAGTATATGCAGAGCCCAGAGTTCAATACCCAATGCCACTCCAAAGTTTAGATTTTATTTTTATTGCTAAGTTCTAAGTGCAATTGGGTAAAAAAAACCAGACACATCCTGAGTGTTCCCTCTCTGTTTCCACTTCATCGCTCCATCTTTCTCATTAGCAATTTGCACTGGTGTGATGTTTTATAACCTGTGAGCCCACATTGGCACATTATTACAACTAAAGTCCACACTTTATATTAGGGTACATTCTGTTGGACAACCTGTAGATTTTACAAATAGCACCATATGCCTACCCTTGGCATATCATACAGAATAGCTTTACTGTCTTAAACAAGCCAATTGTGCTCTGCTGTCCATTGCTGTCTCTCATCTAAGTCCTGGGAGTCAAGGTCTTTTTCACTGTGTTCATAGTTTTGCTTTTTCTGAAATGTCCTATAGTTGAATTAACAAGTATGGAGCATTTTCAGATTGGCATTTTGCTTAAAACAGGCATTTAAGTTTCCTCCAGTCTTTTTGTGACATTTTTTCTTTTTTAATTTTGAATAATATTTTATCTACCTATTCACCTGCTAGAGGACCTCTCAGCTGTTACAAATGTTGTCAATTATAAGACAGCTGCTATGAATATCCATGGGCAAGGTGTTTCTATCTACATAAATTTGATTGGCAGTTATCAAGAGTTACAATACACCAAGTACAGCCTCTTGAATTGGTTTATTTTCTGTTGTTGTGATAAAATATTCTGACAAAGAGCAACTTTGGGGAGAAAGAGCTTAGTTTGTGTTACAGTTCCAGAGGAACAGTCTGTCTTGGAAAAGAAGATATGGCAACAGGCAGAGAAGGTGTGGATGCAGGGACTGGAAGTTGGTTGATCAAGTTATATTCACACACAGGAAAATAAAAAAGCAAACTATAAGACCTCTGAGCCTGTCCTGATGGCACACTTCCTCCACCAAGGCTCCACCTCCTAAAAGTTCTATAACCTTCCCAAACAGTGCCACCAACTGGGGACCTAGTGTATAAACACACATGCCTGTGGGGACATTTCTCATTCGACCCACAACTCCCCCTTTCCCTGCATATCACTCATTTAATATTTTCTTTAATGAGTTTCCTCTTCAGGTATTTTGCCTGTTTTTCATTTGTTTGTGTTTGTTTCCTTATTGTTGAGTTCTTTGTATATATCATTCTGTAGTTCTATATTAAAGATTTTTTTTTAAAATCTTTTCTCTTGGCCTAGAATATCTTCTTTTACTTTCTTAACAGTTTCTGTCTGGAATCACACCAGGAATGTAAGGATTGCAGGAACATGGGGCCCATCCATGAAAACATGAACTCATTTAGTGGCTACCTCTTTATAAGACCCATTATTGCCTCTAGGTTTCAGGACTGGACTTCCCTCACTTCACTTACTAAGTTACCTGCCAACCCCCAGAGATCTGACTAGATGGCTCAAGACTGCAGGAAGCTGCATCTCATCTGTTTTCTGCTTGCATTGAATAAAACTTTCTGATACATAGAAAGGAAAAAAAAACTAAGCTTAATTGAACTTTCATCTCATTCCAACCCTTGCAGCCTCCTAGTTGATTTGAACGAAAGATGTAGAATGCTTATAAGTAGTCTGTGTTGTGTTTCTGATTCATGAGCTTTGCACATTGCAACCCATACCACAGCCTATGTGAGGATCACCACCAAAAAATGCCACAGCTCTTGCCACAAATGCCCTTTACTATCTTTCCATGAGAATGGAAGTTAGAACTGTATTATAATAAAAAGTAATCCTGCCCTTAAATTGCCATCAGCAAATGTAACTTTATAGATAGAAACTGCCTTTGCCATGGAAAGAAGCTCCAACTGAAGACACAAGGGAATAGAGACCTGAAAGGACACAGTGAACAGGAGCAACTGATTCCTGCCTCTCAGCTCAGGCTAATTCTGAAGCATGGGAATTCTGAATAGGATGGGGGCCCCCTGCTGTCATAAGCAAAGGATTCTCTCCTTCCCCCTGAACTGGCATGATTGACTTTCATATATATATAATTTATTTTTTATTTCTTCAAGTTACATCTCAATCACAATCCCCTCCCTACTCCCTCCTCCAGTCCCACCCTTCCACCCTCTTTCCCCTCAACCCCCCATCCTCTACCCTTTTTTTTTTAGTTTAAGGTATATCTTTTTCCCCCAACAGCTCCCCCTTTCAGTCCAACAAATGGTTATTTCTCTTATAACAATAAATACAATACAAAACAACAGAAATAAATAGGCCACAATTATGAGGGTTATATGGCTTAGCATACATTCCCAATGTCCAGTCCACATGTATTTTGCGCCTGTCTTTAACATTCTACTATCTAACCATCTCCATGAGTTTAAAGTTCTATATCTAACTCAGCTTTCATACTAACTTGCATCACAATTTTAAAAACATCTTCTTAGATCCAGAACACCCTCTTGATTCCCAAAAAACTCAAAATTTAACTATGAGAATCTAGCTATCTATTCTTCAACCAACTCAGAGACCTGAGAGGGATAAATATATCTAATTATATAGGAAGTGCAGGGCCCGCAGCTTCCAAAACTAAGAAATGACATACCAGTGGCTGCCTGGACAGTTCCCATTTTTTCTCCATATATTACAGCATCAATCTTCAGCTGTTTGGCCCTGTTTCTCTGACAGACATTGCTGGTAGAGCACGAATTATGAAGGACTTGCCTACCCTGTCTTGGCAGAGCTAGGCTGTCGACTTACCTGCTTCCAAGGTTTGTCCTTTTTGGACAGCATTCTGATGATTGACTTTCTTTAAGGAGTATGTGTGGTCCATTAGTTCCAGGGCAACTGGTGCACTTACAAAGATGGTTTATTTTTTTTGGAGGGGGGGTAGGTTCTAAAGAGTACCACAAAGACAAATCTAGGGGACCAAGCATCAGACTTAGCAACAAATTGGGATGGGAAAATATTTTTGGTTGCTCCTCAAGCTAAATATAGTGTTTTATTGTGCACTTGTTGAAGTTTACATATACAAAGGCCTACACAAATTTGTCAAGGCTACTGTAACAAATAACCACACACTGGGTGAATGAGACAAAAGAAATATATTGCCTCATCCATTTGGAGGCTACAGGTTCTTATTCTAGGTGTCAAATAGGCTGGATCTTCCTCAAGGCTGTGACAGAAGAATATGTTGCAGCCTCTCCCCTCCATGTCTTAAATACTCCATCTATTCCCTGTATCTCTTCATATTATCTTCCCTCTCTGGATATCTCTGTGTCCAAATTTCTCCTTTGAAGAGGACAGTAGTAATATAGGCTGAAGGGCCACCTTAATGCCATTGTCTTACTAATTACAACTGCAGTGCTCTGACCTTCAAATAAGGTCACAATCTGAAGTACAGAGAGTTAGGACTGCAACATATGAATCTTGGGAAGGACATAATTCACGTTTCACTAAGTCCTCTGGTATGGGGATTACAAAAATCTCTTGTCTACATGTATCAATCAAAAATAGATGTTGCTGGTGGTTGGGAATATGAGTCAGTAAAAATAGCTTGTAGAAACAAAGCTTAATGGTGACATTCTCAACTTTCTCCACTCCAGAATGTTCTTTTCCTGTTATTACAGACATGGTGAAAAACAAGCAGGCCCTCACAATGAAAAAACGTAGTGAAAGTCATAAGACCTTGTAAAGTCATAAGGTCTTTGTTGTTCTAAAAGGGCTGCACTGTAAATAACCACTTCATGTAGCCAAACGGAGCCATGAAAGAAAAGCCATGCCTTTGGCCTCAACTCTCTTTTCACCTCATATTCTTGGGGATAACTTTTTGAATGTCAGACAGTCCCTAATATATCCCCTTTTTTGCACAACTTTTCTTCCAGATTGAAAGCTACTTTGTTTCCTTTCTCTGGTGTCATGAGTATGCTATGCTAGAAGCATAGAAACATGTTTGTTTCTTTCCATGATGACAGACTTTATTGAATAACAATAAATTCACAAAGTATGGTGGTTACATGGGCAGCTATTTGCCAAGTAGTTCCAGTTTACTTGATAGCCTGGCTGAGGCAAATGTAAGTTCTTTTATTCCAATCTTAATCAGAAATATTGACTCTCAGCTCACACATTATACTTCACATAGTAAATAAATCTCTATAAGTGTACACATGTAGGTTGCAGAATGGATACAAAAGGTTAAAGAGGCCACAGCAGAGGTCATGGAGTTTCAAAGAACTCTAGGAGTAAGGAAGCTGAATGACACTCAAAGAGTCTCTGTAGGAGTAAGATATTGAAGCCAGACTGGAGATCTGATGAAGATGCTACTGCTGGTGGTCCTGATGATGCCACTGGTGGTCCTGATGCTGCTGCTGCTGCTAAGTCAGATTGGAGAAGGGAGGTATGGTGGAAGCTGGAGAGGTGAAGAAGAGGCCTAAGTACAGAAAAAACGAATGGGTAGATAGATGGGCATCAGCTTTGGTCAGTTACACAGGTGAACAGAGGAATGGCAATGCCAGTAGGCTGAGTCCATGCTGGATTGAGTCAAGCCCAACCCCTGAGGCTCTTGGGAGTACTCTGCCTATTGATGTTCACACTGAGTGATAAAAATGATAAAACATAAGACCATCACCATAACAATATTAGGTGTCCTCTTTATTGGGTCCAAGTGAAGGAGTTGTACCATTTACTCAGTGTGGGTTGTCTGATTTCTTCAGTCTTCTTCTGATTCAATATTAATACATCCCATGTATCCTATCTATATATCCTATATTCCAATTTACTTTGAGATTACCTCTTTATTTTTAGGAATAAGTTATTTGTCAGTCTGTGCCTAATGAGAGGTGTCAAACGAATTGCATTGCCACGTTTCCACCATGGTGTCATCCTCCAATCTCAAAATGGAGTCTGTGACTTGTGAATAAAATGGAACATCTCAGAGCAAGGAACAGTCTGAAAAAAATGCTGTTTTATACAGTATGGAGTATCTTAGGGAAGGTCACACCATGGTCTCCATATCTACTGAAGTGTTTAAGGCACAAATTAAAGTTGAAATGGTACAGAAGGAGAGGAAGAGGAGATATTTCCAATGGATTTGCAATTTCACACCAGCGGTTCCTAAGTGATAGAAAGCCACTGCCTGTGTGGGTTAGTGGACAAAGAGCAGGTTTTATCATAGATAAATGGGTTTTGTCATCTTAGGCACACCAGGAGTGGCCCAAGTTCATTAAGCCTCTGTGTAACTGTAAATGTCATCTCAACCCCAGCAACTTCCAGTTGTTACAGCTCTGGAACCCTCCTCCTACCGTAAAGGGTCCAATTCCATCCAGCTTCCTTCTAGGAACTTCTATCTGAATATTTGGTCGGCATCTCATACTTCATACATACATACATATATATATACATACATACATATATATATGTATGTATGTATATATATAAACTGGCTCTCAAGTTCATTCTTAAGTCTGCCTTTATCCAATTGTCCCCATCTTGGTCAGATGGCAAGTCCATTCTTTTCATTGTTTGAAAAATCATGCTTGATATCTGTCTCTCTCTCATACATCTCCTTTTTTTTCATTCTACAAGCAAATCTCCCTAGGTTTACCTTTAAACACATCCTAATTTTTAGATTCATCATCCCTGTCTCTCTCATCTCAACCTGTGCCATTGCCAGGATTATTAAAAGCACCGTTATTTTCTATGTATGGCCCTCCTGACATGTTCTTTCTCTGATGCTTTGAAACATATTGTTTTAACCACCCCCCATTCAAAGGTTTCTGAGACAGGTGTCTAGTTATTCCCAATATCTGTGACCCTTTCTTCCTTTAATATCAGACCCTAGGCTTTTATCTGGTTAATGATTACTCACTGACTCTGTTTCCCAACCCCTGTTGTGGTTGGTGTGGACTTGCAACTGGGATGGAGCAAATGAGATACAAACAGGGGTAATGTGTACAGTATCCTGATCTTTCTCTGAATGAAGAGGATGCTTTCTTCCTTCCTTCATTACTGATAGGGCAATGTTCACCATCACACCCCAGGGAAGTATGTAGCAGAGCCAGCCTCATAACACTGTGAACTGCAACTCTGGATCGTCCCTGGGTGGGAACTAGAATTTCCCTTTCACTCAATGGTCACAGCAGTGGAGGTGTGCCTAATGATGTGTCTGCCAATCCCTTGCTTCTACAGTTGACAAGCATTCTAAAGTCTTTTCAAGACTCACAAACTACCTGAACTCGCCCTTGATGGGCTCTTCAACTCTATTTTGTCATCTACCCTTCCTTTATCTCTGCTCCAGATACCTTGTTCTTCTTGTTCATCATCAAATGCACAAAGGATTTGCCTCCCTGGAGCTTTGCTTAGGTGTCACCTTTTCAGGAAGGCCTTGTCTGGCCACTCAGTTCCACCTCAGATCTTGTTTGTTTGTTTCTGTTCTGCTTTGTTTGCTGTTTGCCCTTTCCTTGACCCTTTAGGGTGTGATATTCCTAGGGAAGGGTCACTGTGGTCTTATTTTCCATCTTAAACACATAGTATTTTGTGTTTAAGGGAAAAAAAGCAATTGGCTGAATGAATAAACATACTTCTGGCTGCACATCGGTAAAATGGTGCAGTTATTTCTGCCAGTCATCTTGTATGAAAATAAGAAGAGAAAACACCATCGTTTTGCGTGATGGCTATCTCTTGCGTAGTCCATACATCCTAGCAACACAGATTGAGAGATTACCTCAAGTTTTACCATCTGGACATAGACAGTTGCATTCTAGAAGAATGCTTTCCTATTTAAATCTGGAAATTATTTTGGTTTTCCCCAGAATCAAAGAAGTTCTTAGCCATTATTTTCCCATCATAATATCTCTCTGTCTGTTCATTGCTTCCTCTCAACCCTCTCACGTTTGTCTCCATTCACTGGTAATATCCATTTATTGGCTCTGTCATTGATCCAGACAGCTCTGAAACCGTTTCTCATCTTCACTCTGATCACATCCAACCCTGGAACGCTGAGAAACAAGAGTCAACCAGAGACAGCAATCTCGGGGGAAGCTCCCCGCGCACTGTCTCTTTCAAGCAAGCGGAAAGAAAGTGTCTTGTATTTCTCCAACTTGAATACAGCTTTGCTGATCTAGCACAAACTTCCCATAAAAAGCTGGCCTCTGGGGAGCAGACACTGAACTTGGAAAGTTTTATCCCAAAAGGAGAAATGTGTCATAAAGTTATGAGTGGCTTAAATGTGAGGGGCTGGAGTTGTCGGGAGTGGGGTTGAATGGTAGCAATTTTACAACTCTGTGATTGTATTTCCTCCCATGAATGTTCACGTATTCCCTCAAGCACCACCCTTCCCTGTGACCCTTGACAAACAGCATCATTACCCTGCTCACCCACTGCAAAGGGAGATTAGGATTGTTACCAACGAAGCTACTTCCCATGGTAAAGGGGGCTGTTCCATCAGGTTTTCTTTTATGGTCACTGAACATGACAATTCATTTCTTCTCCCCCCAGCCAAATGCTGTCTGCAGATGTACACATGTGGGGACCCACTGAAGGCAGAGAGTCTTGAATGCATTTGAAGTCTCTTCTTGGTGGCAAGAAAGTAGAGTTCTTAAGTCAAGCTCTAGAGTATATGAGGGTGTGTGTGTATGTGTGTGTGTGTGTGTGTGTGTGTGTGTGTGTGTGTGTGTGTTGCTCTATGTATGCTTTGCATTCCCTCTCTCTCTCTCTCTCTCTCTCTCTCTCTCTCTCTCTCTGTGTGTGTGTGTGTGTGTGTGTGTGTGTGTGTGTGTGTGTGTGAGTGATAACAGTAGTAGTGCAAGGTACTTACCAAAACTTAAAATCTAATTTTTGAGGGTACGTATCATAAACACTGATAGTTTGGCTGCTCTGGGAACCCTCCAATTCACACATTCAACTGTGAGTGAAGGAATACGGAAGTTGTGCAATAGCAAACATCAAGTTCATAAAAGCGTGACAACTTAGAAGAACTGGATTCTAATCGTCCCTCCATTCTTGCTAGCTGATGTAAATGCCTATCCTACCTTGAACAGGTGACCATGGATACTCTTCTGCAACCTTCACAAAGGTATAAAGTATAAATAAGATAAAATGGCCCAAAATCCTTCTTAGTCCCTTGTTCCTTTCATATACAGCACTTGTGTTTGTGGCTGTAATCATCTTGTGGTGGTTTGAATAGAAATGGCCCCCATAGACTCATGTGTTTGAATACTTGGTCCGGAGGAAGTGGCACTATTAGGAGGTGTGGCCTTGTTTGAGAAAGTGTGTCACTGTGGGGGTAGACCTTGTTGGAGGAAGTGTGCCACTGTGGGGGCAGGCTCTGAGGTCTCAGATGCTCAAGGCCAGGCTAAGTGGCCACAGTTCTTTCCCTGCTACCTGAAATCAAGATGTAGAACTCTCGGCTCTTCAGCATTATGTCTGCTTGGACATTGCCATGCTTCCTGCCATGATGATAATGGACTAAACCTCTGAACTGTAAGACACACTTAATTAAATATTTTCCTTTATAAAAGTTGCTGTGCTCATGGGGTCTCTTCACAGCAATAGAAATTCTAGCTAAGACACATCTGCACAATAATCTGCTTAAAATTTGCTGCCCCCACTTGACTGACTATTTTGTGCATAGTAATTAGAACATTAGACTCAGAATGTTTGCTGAGTGAATACAGAACAAGAATTTAAAAGTAAGTTGAGAACTACAAAGCACATGTTAGTGTTAGTTACTAATATTATGAAACCGCATGTAAACACTAAGGACTGAAATACCACTTGTCCTGTTCCACCAATTTATTTATACATTTAAAAACTTTCCTGTGCAGATAGGGCAGGGGGTATGTTGTTTTTAGTCACTTCAGTGGAATTCAGCATGGAATCCTGACCCAGAAGTTTAAATTTCTGCATTTGGTGCTGGGGAGACGGCTCGGTCATTAGCAGCTCGTGCTCTTCCATGAGACCTGAGTTCAGTTTCCCAAACCCACATAGGGCAGCTTGCAACCTCCTGCAACTCTAGATCTAGGGGCTCTGACACCCTCTTCCAGGCTCTGAAGTCACCTGAACTCATGTGCCCATGACCCACCCCATAAATACAAATTTTTAAAAAATCTTTAAAATTCTGCATAATTGTTTCCTTGGGGAGGAAAAAAAGAAATCTGAAAACATTTTAGGCCTGCATACATGAGAGATGCCTGTACTGTGCCTTCATCTAGCCACCAATTTATTCAAACATTTACAAACTTTTAACTAAATTCGTGTTTGTGGCAGGCACTGTGGTGGGGATCAAGGGCCCAGTGATAAGCAGGGTTCCTCTACCTGTCTATTTAGGGAGCAGCATGCCAATAACAGAAAGGTACACATGTCAGAGACAATTCAAACCCAGAGGAGGAAACTCCCCTCCTCACTTTGAGTGGGGTGTAGTGCTGCAGGAAGCCATTCAGAGCCAAAGGCAGTCAAGCACGTGATGGATAAATGTAGACTTTGGAGCTGAACTTGATGAAAAAGATACATTCAGATATTAAGAGGAAAAACAAAAGGAAAATGAATGGTGAAGGGACGGCTAAGGTCATGAAGGAATAAACCTAAGTACATGCCACTTTAGGTTTCAGACAAATGGGTGAGTGTGTGTGGCTGTACAGAGCCATGTTTAACTCCATCTGCTGTGCAGGAGGTCAGAAAGAACAGCCAGAACCATGGAAATAAGAGGAAAGACAGTCCAGGCACATACTAGCCACTTGCACACATCCAAGAGGACGGTAAGAAACCATTTTCAGTGTTATTCCAACCAAGCTAGAAATGTCAAAATGCCACCGAGGACTTAATCTTCCTTCATCACAAAGAAGTTCAAAAGAGCAGAGTGGGCGATGGCCATCTTCCTGCTCTCCAGGGTGCACAAATGCACTTTGGTTCAAAGCAGGGGGCATTGTTAAAAACAACATCGTTCTTCCAGAAAGCAAAGCAAGTGCTTTTGAAAGCCTCAACTTCATTCTGAGCACTTTCCAATCTATGCATTTAAAACCATTTTCTAAGCTGGGACAATGACACAAACATCCATAGAACACAAGCCGCTGTGGATAAGGTTGGACATCCTGATCGAATTGAGCCGAAAAGTGCTGTTACAGGGTGTTTTCATTAAAAAAAAAAATTCTATTATTTTTAAAGAATTCTTGTTATAAATAAAAAAGTATTATTATTCAAGTGCATGCTGAAACGGAATCATGCCATTCTTACATAATGTTTCATTGGATTGTTGCAACCCATAAAGAAATCCAATTAAATTCCCCTTCCAGGCACAGGCCTTCATTCAGAGGTCTTGAAAAACCTGGTTTGTTGTATTGTATGGCAGGTCGATGAATCGAGAAGCAGAAGGGCCTGTCCGGTTTCTCGTCCTGTGTGACAGGATGTGAGGAGAGTCCGCCAGCAACATTTCAAAGAGCTGCATTATCAGACAACATAAAGGCTTGCATCCATCCTGCCGTGCTACAGCTCTGATGCAGAATGCACGTTCACCCGTGTGTTTCCATCCAACCAGGGACTCTGAGCGCCGAGCAGTTAACATTCCTTTCTAAGGCTCGGATGAATTCACTGCTCTTATCCGGAAGACATGGGACAGGGGGTACACAGGCTGGAGGGTGCCAGAGATAAGATAATGTTTTTGAAGACGTTATAAAGGGAAGGTCCTGGGAACCACACTATACACACATGTGTCTTCCCCACCTTGGAAAGAGAGCAGAAGCCAATATGTCACCGATTATCGCATCTTATGTTAATGTGTTTCTTGGTTGCTCTTTGGGTTGTTTGTGCATTTTCTTTCTTTGATTTAAATACAATGTGAGGGTCTCAATTGTTTCCAGACATACAGGACTTCAGTTTTTAAATAAAAACTTGTGATGAGTAAACATACAAAATGTTTGCTCTGTCCTCCTTATCGTCTCCCTGGCATAGTGGAAAGACCTCTAAACTCCTGCTGTGTACTGAATCTTCCCTTCAGATGTCAGCAGTGTGGTGAGGTGGACTCTTCTCTTGCTGTCAGGCCAGGGGCAGAGAAACTAAGGTTGGAGCAAAAACAAAAAGAAAACCCCAGTGGGCACCAGGCAGAAAGGAGAAGCACATTGCATTCCTTTCCCAAGTACTATTTGAAAGCAATTTGATCCTTGTCTCCTACTGACTTGTTTTGTTTGGGTGTTAGTTTTCATGGTATACATCTTTTTTATAGCAACAATTGCCTAATTCTCTTCCCCCATTCTTTATCAGCAAACATGAGAACTCACTACAACTGGGGTTCAATAGGACTAAGCTTTCCCCCGGTACCTCCCACACACACAAAACAGGCATATCTCACAATTGAATTTTCAAAATAATTCACTTACTCTGTTTCCCTCCACAAGAAATGTAGGCTTGTATTTGTCTTGCTTTAACACAGAACAATGACTTGATTGGTGACAAGATACATAGGCAGATATAATTAGTTTGTGTACAAAGATCCCTGGGGAACAAAACAGCGGAAGTGTTGGATGGGGCTTAAGTGGGAAGCTACCCCAGCTTTTCCAGGTCTAGTGTTTGCAAATTAATTATGCATCATAAATGAGCCTTTAAAGTTCGGGTCCAGAAGGAGGGTTGGTGATCAGCACTGTCCCTGGGCCCGGGTGGGGGGTAGGGCCATGGGTCTGTGCTGGTGAGAAGGAGGGTCCAGAATACTCTCTCCCTTGTTTGGAGACTTTGAGTTTCTTTCCACAGAATATGTCCTCCTTTTTTTAAAAGTACAAATCAATGCACAATGAAGACATCAAACCAAAGTACACTGTGGTTGGAAGAGTCCCTTATAAAATCCAGATAAGGTGAGTGAATATGTGGGTCTGTCCTGCACATGGGCCCATATGTGGCTTCCTTTAGATGAACCCTAGATTTCTCTTGAGTGCAAAAGTAAGACCTCCTTGTGTATCACATCCAAATTGGACACAGATTCTCTCCCACAAACTAGCCCGGGTCCCTACGAAACCAATCCAGATGAACTATCAAATTTGCTAGTCCTCAAGGGTCACAACCGCAAATCAGCCTGTTGCTGAATTTGGCCCAGGCTCAGGGTGTGTAGCGAAACTTGAGCTCCTGCAACTTGCTCTTAACCTCAAGTTTCACTATGGACATTCCTCTAGGATGCTTGCAGTTTGCTCTCTTTACCAGAATCTCAAGGTCCTTTTCTTTCTCTCTCTCTCTCTCTCTCTCTCTCTCTCTCTCTCTCTCTCTCTCT
>CAJQZJ010032443.1:7879512-7909512 GCA_907164525.1 Lophiomys imhausi
ACACACACACACACACACACACACACACACACACACACACACACACACACACACATACCTGTAACAGTACATTTTCATTTAACAAACATATATTTATTAATACTTAACAATTACCTAACAATTACCTATCCTAAATCCTAAAGCCCAAACCCTAACTCTAAAACCTAATCTATAACACCCTAATTATCTATAAAACAAACACTTAACTCTAGCCTAAAGTTTCTTAAAAGGATATTCTCTTAGATTAACTTTTGGCGTGGATCCATGTGGGTGGTTGATTTCTGCCAAATCTCCTTTGTCAGATCTTAAGGCAATTTATAATGACCATTGAAGTAGGGAGGTTCTTATGAGAATTGTCTCTTCAGTTCTAGGACCCACTTATTTGCAAGATGAAAAGTTTATTAGGCTCACCATTCAGATGCTTTGGGCCTCCAAGAGTCTTGCTCAGGTGTTCAATCCAATCCTGGCATTTTGTCTGTCCAATGCTTTGGAAATCCAAAGCCTGTGCAGCTTTCCAAGTTGGACCAAAATGGTCCTCCAACTCTGCCAAAAGGTGTATTTTTGTCACGCTCTCCACCTATATGGATCACTGAAGTCTCTGGGGGGGAGGGGTGAAGCAGGAGGAGTAACGTGAAACCCCTCAGCAAGATGAGGAGGAAGGTGGCCTCTAGGCCGCACGCACTCGTGATTTAAATCCTTTGTGTTGTAATGCCTCCAAAGATCTTGGCGTGAACTCTGGCCTCTCCTTGCCATGGTTCTTAGAGGGCTTATGCAGGGTACAGCACTGTCCAAAGTCACATGACTTGTCTTTTGGCAGGCTTCTCAAGGAACGCCCTTCAATGTCAATCATATCCGGGTGTAACTAGATCCACTCATGTCTTTTTACCTGAGAGGTCTGTCTTTTTGTTATTCCAGTATCCCTATGCTCAGTTTCCCTAATCCTACCACACATACCAACGTCAGAAAATTTACAGACATCTAAGTGCCTAGATATCGAATATAAAAGCTGGTAAGTTTTGACACATACATACCTATGTAACCACCTCTTCAATATTTCCATATCTCCAAAAGTTCCCACAACCACCTGTGATTGCTCCCTTTCATAAGCAACCACTAGCCTTATTTGTATCATCGTGGAGAAATCTGTGTGACTTTGAGTTTATTTAAATGAATCATATGGTAGATACTCTATGGTGTCTTCCTCCTTTCATATAACATAATGGTTTTTGGTGTGTATGCAAGTTTTCACACATATCAGTAGTTCATTCTTTTTTCTTTGATAAATAGCATTCCATAATGTAAATGTCCCATGATGTTTTTAGTTGCTAGATACTTGATCTGTTTGCAGTTTTAATAATGCTATTGTGAACAATCTAGCACAAGGATGGATTTATGTGAACATATTTTTACTGTTCTTAGGTAATAATACCTTGGAGTAGACTTGTTGGAACATGGATGAGTGTGGAACTTCATAAGTAATCGTCAAACTATTTTCCAGACTATATGGACATATGACACCCCACCCATAATGTAGGAGATTGAACATATTATCTTTTCCCGACTCTGTCTGCTTTCACTGTTTCCATGCATGGAAAGTCCCCTGGCTGCCACCTGGTTCTTATCTCATAAGCCATCTCTACCAAGCCACATAATGTCTGAAACAAATAAACTAAAAATACACCATATCCTCAAACTCAAATAAAGTTTCTTCTCATTCACAGAGTCTAAAGTAGCTTGGTCCCAGCAGGGTTTTGGGAGGGGTTATTCAACATGGTCATGTAGAGAATCTGCTATGGCAGCTCTGCCAGGCCCATAGGGCAGCCGATAGATGGGAACAAGGAGTGGAAGGAAATGTACCTTTTGCTGTAAGGATGGCACACGGGTGTCCACCATCCCCTTAGCCAACATCTCACGATGGGAACCAGTCACAGCCTCACCTGGAGACAAGCAAAGCTGAGCACAGATGGGGAGAAAGTATCAGTTTTCTATATTCATAGCCATGTCCATCTCCTTAAGAGTTACAATCATCTCCTTATGGCAACTGCGCCATTGATACAATGTCTGCATCTGGGGTCCATGTGAAACGAATTCCTCCTTGCTCCAAACCCCCATCCTATTTGTGCTTCCCCTTCATGTAGGACAATTATTTATGTGCCAAATGTTTGTCCACTAGATGGCACGATCTTGGAGCACTCTGCACTCTGGTCATCTTGGACCCTGAGGTTTGTCGCCTACAGGAGTGTTTACTGAATTCTCTGTGATGGAGACAAGTCACACCCAACAACTTTTCCACTTGGACACATTTGTTGTGACAAAACGCCATGACCAAAAGCAAGCTGTGGAGGGAAGCATTTATTTGACTTACACTTCCACATCACTTTTCATCACCAAAGGAATCAGAAGAGGAACTCAAACAGAGCAGGAAACTGGAGGCAGGAGCTGATGCACAGACCATGGAGGGGTGCTGCTTACGGGCTTGCTCCTCATGGCTTTCTCAGCCTGCTTTCTTACAGGACCAAAATCCACCAACCCAACGTGGTTAACACCCACAGACTGGGAGCTCCCCTACCCCCACCAATCACTAACTAAGAAAATGCTCTACAGGCTTGCCTACACCCAAGTCTTCTTATAGTGGTATTTTCTCAATTGAGGCTTCCTCCTCTCTGGCCACTCCCTCTGATGTCAGTTTAACATAAAACTAGCCAGCACATACTTACAATGTTTATTATTAAGATTCCTATTAAAGCATTATTAAGAGTCCAGCATTTCTAAAGGAATAAGCGTTTGCACTACTGTATCAGTTAACCCTAACATTACTCCTGCGGAGTAGTCATTGCCATCTGCTTTACAGGGGAAGTCACAGTTCAGGTGACTTAACTGGCTGTCCTTCATGCTGTGTGTGGCTAGCAGTAAGTGTCAGAACTGACACTGGGACTCTCCTTGGGACCACACTGTGGCCCACGGGGCTTTTTAATCTCCCACATGTTCTTTATCAACATCAAGGAGCAACAACTACAGTCCACCATTCCTGATAGTTGAGCAATCCATCCCCTTCTGCCATTTGCCCCTGGCCAGCTCTACTGCCTGCCCAGCAGAAGGAAGGTGGGATCTTGTGGTGATTATAGACCGTGTTGTCCTTTTCATTTATGTCTTCACAATGTAGCTTGACACTGTATCATAAAAGTTTATGTACTGTGTTCTCTCCGTTCCTCACTAATATTCGCTAGCATTCTCCCTGGCCATCCTGAATCAATACCATCGCTCCCTCTCTCAATAAAGAAGGGAGCTGTGAACAAGGCCCAAATGTGCACAACGACTGTTTGCAGCAATTAGACGTCACTCTGAAAAATGGCCACCCTGAAAGAGAGTGCAGGAGATCTTAGGACTGGCACATCACTAATGTCCCTCACCAGAGACTCTGAAAATTGCATGGCTTAAAAAATATCCTTCATCCTCTCATCTCTTCTCTCTCACACTATCTTGTCTTTCTTTCTCACAGGAGATAAGGAGAAAGAAGAGCATTCAAATTAGGGACCCCAGCAATCGATTTTTCCTTGCAGTTGGTGGATTGTAATCAATGTTAATTAACCAGGTTCTTTTTCAGTCCAGGTTGGGACAGGAGAGTAACTGCACAATATTTTTGATCAAGACAACATATATTAATGGGTTTTGGTCAGTCAGAGGGCAAGATGGGGAGGAGGGCTGGGGCTGAGAGGCCTGGAGGAGAGTAAAGTGCACCGGAGAGCCAAGGCTAGGGCTGCTCTTGGGTGGGCCTAACCTTGAGCTCAGCAGCTCTCTTGGGAGCCTTGGCATGGAGTTTCTGCTGCTTGCATCTATTGAAGAGCAGGCTTTCTGTCCTAGGTGGGGTGCACCTCACTAGTGACTAATTCCCACAATGGAATCTCCATAGTGGAGGTGGTGTCATGGCCACCTGAAGCACAGCCACACCCAGTCCCTGTGGATCAGTGGGAAAAGCGGGGGATTTAACCCAGGCAGTACTTCCTGGCTGCGGATTGTCCCTCAGTTTACCCATGAACCATTATCAAGACCATGGCCTCCTGATGGGACTCAAGAATGATTCTACAGAGAGGCACACTGCGACAATATGGGGGTGGATGGTGAGAAGCTACTGTGACCCTGTGTAGAAATGACTTAGCCCTCAGCTTCTGAGCAGCTGCCTTGGTGGTGGCCTCTACCAAGGAGGAGCTACAATGCAGCCACAGAAGAAGACCAAACCTTGCCAGAGTTATTTCCTTTAATATATCAAAGGAAGTGCAAGAAGAACAGTTGGAAATGAGAAATAAATCCCCCAAAACAACCCCAAAAGTCCCATTTGAAACAGTAAAAGACTACAGATTTTTTGTTAAGGTGGAAACGAAAAGCAGAGGTGGCCCATGGGGACTGACTCCTGGATTGATCACCAGTGGTTACATTTTCTTTGCTGTCTCAATACCATTTTGGTCAGTGTTCCTCTGCCTCCATATGAAGCTTTCAATCTCTCTATGGGGGGCATGCTCCTGAAATACCCTGGGGTTAAACATGCATGCCAGAGAATAACTATAGATGGTGATACAAGTCAGTAAGAACATGATTCCTGCTTGCCCTGAAGAGTGCCCTGTGTTCTGGAACATGCAAAGTCCCCGTGGTTTTAGCAGATAATGGCTCCTCCTCTTCCAGGCACCTTAGAGAGTCTTCCTCTTGAGGGAGCAGAATGAAACTAAAGAAGAGCTAGAAAAAGAAGTAGAAAGAGAGTGGAAAAAGAAACAGAGGTGTCAAAGACTTATGTGTCAGAAGGAAAGCCCTCTGCTGCATGCTGGGGGCCAAAAGGAAAATACTGTCTTGTGCCCATGGTGCTCAAAAAATTCTGGGCTTTGTGAGAAGGAGGTAAAATGGCATGCTCACATGGGGGACACACGAGTGGGTGCAGGATCTTGTTGGAAAGGAGTCTCCAAGGGAAGAGTATCATCAGTGAAGGGGAGTGAAGAGCTGATGGGCAATGGGAGGAAATGAGCACTTGCTCACCTCAGAATTTACATGCTCAGCTCCCAGGCAGCACTGCACTCACTGAGCTGTGAGCCAGTAGTAAAATTGGTCTTTTCTGGAGCCATTGTTTGTCAGGCAAGCTGAGGAGGCCTGGCTGGTTCTGATTAGCTGGCAGTGAGCTCACAGTGGGGTCAGACTAATACCACCCAGGTGTTCTGGGGGCATCTGTGTAGGAAAAAGTTTTTCAAACAATACTCTTTCTTCCAACATGGAAAAAGACTAACTTGGCAAACAGAGCCAGAACCAGAATCTCAAGGCTCCTCATGAGAGTCCAGCATTCCTTCGGGGATCTGAAGGAATGTGTGGGACATGGACATGGGATCCACACTGCACTCCTGTGAGGGAGGAAGAGGAGGCAGAAGGTTCCTTCAAGGATCTCTGAAGCATATTTACTGGGCTGGATTGGACTGAGGAGAGCTTCCATGTGTAGTTATTCTGGGGAGGATGTGGAAGAGGGAAACGGAGGACCACAACTGGGTTGTCACTTTCAAGGGACAGAGAAGAAAGAGGCACTGACAATAGAGAAGCTGAAAATCAAGTAAAGGAGTAAATCATGGAAGAGACAAAGGGGAGAAAGAGGAGTGGGTTGCCGGAAGATGGGCATGAGAACCACAGCACAGGGCCACTGAAGCCGCCTCTGCATCGGGGTGCCATGATAACCGTGAGAATGACAGGCTGACCTGCTCTCAGGATACTTGCAGTCTTCTGGGGAAATGGGAGGTCCTGCGACAAAGGAGCCCTCAAACTCTGCACAGACAGCTGTTTTCATTGTGTACTGTGGACTGATATGTGAACATCACCGCACTGTCGAGGCACTATACAAACTTCTGTTACATTTTTGTTTAGTTTTCCTTTTCTTCTTTATGTGTTTGTGTGCATGGAGCGTGTGCATGAGGGTGTGAGTGTGTCTGCATCTGTGTGGGCACATACATACATGCAGGTGCCTGTGGAAGCTCATTCTTCCTCCTTAACCCCTTGAGATAGGGTCTCCTAATCAAACCCAGAGCTCACCAATACAGCAGGTCTTACAGTCATCTCACTCCAGGGATCCCATGCCTTTCTCTGCCTTCCGGGGCTGGAATTCCAGAAAAGCAGCCACACCTATCCTGAATTTAAACGTGTTTGGTGGATCCAAATTCCAGTGATCATGTTCACACAGCAAGCACATTAGCTGCTGAGCCTTCTCCCAGAATGCATTTCTACACTAATCTGCTCACAGGCAGACATGGGTTTCAATGTTTAGATGACAGTTGAATCAGCAGCTAATTTTTCCTCCTACCTTATAGAGGGAAGCCAAAATCTTTCAGGGTGCTAAAAAATAAAAAAACCAACCAAACAAACAAACAAAAACAAACTACATTAGGCAGCTAAAGACAATCAAGTAGATGTCTTTTGATAGAATTTACGTTAATCCTTCTTAAAGCCATCATGGATATGATGGCTTACATGACAACAGCAATTTTGCTACCATGAGGTAACCCTATAGCTGATCTTGGATTCTTAGAAAGCCAAGGCCCCTGTTGATCATAAAGATACCTTTTCCAACTCTGAAAATTCTATCTCCAAACTCCAGATTGCATGAAAGAAATTCAACCTTTATCTTAAGTCATTGTAACTTGGAGACTGGCATTAAGTTCTTTTCTGTCTGTGACTTGAGCAAACTGGCACTCACCATGAAAGCTGGTAATTATCACTATCACAGCCATTGGGGAAATGCTTAGTTCTATGAGCTCTAGAGATGATGCTTCCAACCCAACCAGGAAAGCTCAGGGGGAAGAGGCCAGGCAGGAAGGGAAGCCAGAAGGGGTGCTAATTTATGCCAGGGAAAGATTAATGAAGAAGACTCCCAGCCTACCAAACAAACTCAGTGTAGGCAAAGACTAGGGGATGAGAGAGCAGGTAGTTTGGAGAATCTAGATGAACAGTGTGAAGGAAAAATGGGACAGAAGATCTATTGGGGCCTCCTGAGAGCTGGGGCTCCCAAGTGGTGGAAGAGATTCATCCACATAAGCAAGGTCAGACACCTATCCATTCTTCTCCATTTCTCCATGTCTTCCCGTCTAGTTCACACAGAATCCTTCAGGAGGCATTGTCACCTGTCAGCAGTGTCGGTCACTGTTTCATCTATGGAAAATGTCAACAAATTTAACCCAGGTCCTCACCTGTGGGTTTCCAAAGACAAATCTCACGAGTGGCCCATTAGCCACATGGGGAGCCTTGGATAGCCTTTAAGTAAGTAGTTTTAAAGCATCATGTTTAACTTTTTTATTTCACTGGGAACCAAGGCCCAGGGAAGCTATCCAGACAAATGAGGAACTGAGCCAGCTCTTATTCTCTCCTGTAACTCTCTCTGTGCTGTTGAGTGGATGGTTTGCATTTGTAGCTCCAGGCAGAGGGAACATGGCAGACCACAATGACAGTTTCTTATTTCAAGAAACCTCACACTTAAAGGTACTATGAAGAACACATATTTTTGAGACTAGCCAAATATTTGGACTGTGTCTTCCCATCCTTTCTTTCCACTCTAAAAGCAAAAACAAGTCTCTGTAATTTGGTGAAGGAATCGACTTGGATGAAAGAGAAGCCCTGACTTGGTAGCCACATTTGGGAAAGGGCCCTGATCTTTTCAGTTCCGACACACATCTTTGGCAGTATATCCAAGTTTCCAGTGAATCACCAAGCAAACACAGCCAATCCCCTTCAACGACCATGTGGTTGCCATGTGAAAAGGTCAATGTAGTCCACCCTCTTCACAGCACAAACTAGCTGTTTAGAAGTCCATGTTAGGATGACATAGGAACCTGCAGAGATGATTTCTCGACAAATTAACTGATAGTACAGTGAGCTGTTACAGACTGAATGTGTTTGGGATGATCATGAGGTGTGACATTAGCCTTTATTTTCTGGCTGAGAGCTGGCGTTCCTCACTGACTTCCTTCAACCAGGCCAGTTAGGAGCCCTGTTAAGTCATCTTTCCATAAAGTGTTTCTTATGCTTGAGTGTCCCTCAAGCTTCCTGGATGGCCTCCATGCTCTAGTGGCTCCCATCCTCTCCAGATCTTTCTTTCCTAGACAGACACAGTATGATGACTCATCTTCATTGTCAGCTTGACTGAATTTTGAGTCACCTAGGAGACATGCTTCTGAAGAAGTTTCTTAGAAAGGCTTAACCAAGAAAGATCTACCCTGAGTAGGGGTCCCACTGAACAAAGAGGGGTGAGGCAGGAAGACCTGATGAACACAGAATTTCCCTCTCACTGCTTCCTCTGTCTTTTTATATACGAGGAAGCTCCCATTACTGCAGCTGCACATCATGCTAACTATGCCTCCTCCCATGACGGACTGGATCTCCTGAACCGTGAATCAAAATAAACCTTCATCAACAAGAAAATTAATACATAGGGGCATCCTGACATCATTGCCTAATTAAATGTCTAAGTTTGGTCATATACTCTCATATAAACTACTGTTATCCCAACTCCTTCATTCCAGGCAGGTACTCAAGATGAACCCTCACAGCTTACACACAAGTGACAAACCCCTGGATACACTTGGAGCTTTACTGCTTTCCATCCCAGTCTCTCCCAAAGGTTTATCTCAACTCCACCTTTTCCCTGGAATCTTCTCTGAGCTTCCTAAGCAGCACTGGGTTTAAGGAATGCAAGGAGTTCATTCAACCCCAATACCAGTAGAAACAAAGCCCAAAGCTGAAATACCCATCTAGCAGGATACATTTCATGACAGAGATACAATGTGGTACAATGCAGCCAACAAAGAGTAGAACAAGATGTGCTGGTACATGATGACAAGAGTTCGAGTGTGTATGCTATGACCATGTGACATAAAAATGCAAGTCTCAGCTGGGTGTGGTGGCACATGTCTTTAATCCCAGCTCTTGGGAGGCAGAGGCAGGTGAACTCTGTGAGTTCAAGGCCAACCTAGTCTACATAGTGAGTCCCAGGACAGCCAGAGCTATATAGTGAGACCCTACCTTGAAAAAACAAAAGAAACAAACAAAAACAGGATGCAAGTTTCTATATTCTTATGTAGCTCAAAGTCTACAAGAATTCTTAGTCATGCTGATCTCTGGAACTGAAGACCAGAAATTGAAATTTTTACTTCTTTACTATATGTTTTTAATTTTATCAGTTTTTATGGCTATGAACTACTTTTGTGATTTAAAAACACTTCTATTTTAAAACAAATTAAGGTTGTCCTCCTCTTTTGTTTAGTCTAATGTGAACCTGGAGGATCTGACTGTATCTGACATGTCTTTCTCCAGGTCAGGTAGCACGCACTTCACCAATCAAAATTCTCTTAACTAGAGTGTTTCCGTTGGTCATAGAGCCCTGATATAAGAGGTTGAATCAATCTAAGATAAACCAGAGACCTTAATGTAAATACTAAAACTCTGAAACTGTTAAAAATAAAGAAATATTACATGGAGAAACACTTTCTGAAATGAACTCCAATATCAGGAATTGACAACTGGAATTACATGAACTTAAAAGGCTCTTGCACAGGAAAAGGAACAATTAATGGAGTGCAGACAGAGCCTGCAGTGTGGACCAAAGACTTTGCTAGCTGTCCATCTGACAAGGGCTTGGTATCCAGAGTAGGTGAACATACAGCTCAATTGCAGGGTTTATCTAGAGTAGGTGGAGTTACTGCTCAGGGACAAGGTGCTTACCTCAAATGCCCAAGACCTTGCTTGGATCCAATCCCCAGCACTGCCAAGAACAGAAAGCTGCTAACTGAATCATAAAAGCTAATGAAACAGTTCTCAAAAATATACATGGTTGATAGACATTTTTTAAAAGTTCAACATCACTAGCCATCAGAAAAATGCAAATTAAAACATTGAGATTCCTGCCGGGCGGTGATGGCGCACGCCTTTAATCCCAGCACTTGGGAGGCAGAGGCAGGCGGATCTTTGTGAGTTCGAGGCCAGCCTGGTCTACAAAGCGAGTCCAGGACAGCCAGAGATATTCAGAGAAACCCTGTCTCGAAAAACCAAAAAAAAAAAAAAAAAAAAAAAAAACATTGAGATTCCATCTCACCCCCATCAGAGTGGCTAGTGTCGAGAAAACAAGTAACAGCAAATGCTGGCAAAGAGACCAGTTAGGCATTGCTGATGGGAATACAAATTAGGCCAGTTATTGTGGAAACCAGTATAAAAGTTCCTATGAAATAAGATTTAAATAGAGCTATCAAATGACTCAGCTATACCATTTCTGGGTATCTACCCCGAAAATACTGAATCAGCATACAGCAGAGACTCCTGCACATCCTGCATTCCTGTTGGTTATACCACTGTTCACAATAGCACAGCTATGGTGTCAGACTATCAACCGATGAAATAAGAAAAATGTGGTATGTTTTCACAGGGTTTTAAAAACATTATTTATTTATTAATTCATTTTACAATGAAACTGTGACTCCCTTTCTCCTCTCCTCCCAGTCCCATCCTCCCATCCTTTTCTCCCTTCCCTTCTCTCCTCTCCTCCTCAGAAAAGGGGAGTCATTCCTCCCTGTACCAACCCAGTCCAGTTCATCAAGTCAGATCAGGCCTAAGAGCAACTTCTTCCTTTGAGGCCAGACATTGCAACCTCACTAGGTGGGAGTGATCCACAAACTGGCAACAGAATCCATGTCAAAAGGGAGTCCCCTCTCCACTTGCTAGGATATTCACCTGAAGACTGAGCTGCCAATCAGCTGCATGTGTGTGGTGGACCTAGGTCCAGTCTGCCTAATGTTTAACTGTGGGACTCAACATCTGTTTGTTCTGCTGCTGGGTGGAGCCTCTTATAGGACTGTTATGCTAGGCTCCTGTCTGCAAGCATTATCAGAGCATCATTAGTAGTATCAGGGGTGGGTTGTCTCCCACAGGGTGGGCCTCAAGTTGTCCAGTCATTGATTGGCCCTTACCTCTGTCACTGTTCCATCTTTATCCCTGTACATCTTATAGGCTAGGTAACTCATGGGTTAAAGGTTTTGTGGGTGGGTTGGTGTCCCCCTCCCTTCACTGGGATTCTTGTCAGGCTTTGAGGTGCCTACTTCCATCTCCTTGTCCTTCACTGCTAGGTAGGAGTCTCATCTAGAGTCACCCTCTTATCCTCCCAGGAGCGTACCCTGTCAGAGGTCTCCAGCTTATTTCAAAGATGTCCCCATCAGTTTCCCTCCCCTCTCTCAGCCCTGTCATCTCTCACTCCAGCTCTCCCCCACTCCTGATCCCCTCCCTCATTCCCCTCCCCACACCCTCTCCCACTCAATTCTCTCTCTTCATCCACTTGGAATGTCTATTATATTTCCCTTCAGAGTGAAATTCAAGCATTCTCCCTTGGGCCACTTTGTTATTTAGCTTTATTGGGTCTGTGGGTTTTAGGATGGTTGTCCTGTAGTATATGGTTAATATCCACTTATAAGTGAGTACATACCATGTGTGTCTCTCTAGGTCTAGGTTACCTCACTCAGGATGACATTTTCTAGTTCCATCCATTTGCCTGCAAATTGAAAGAGCTCCTTATTTTTAATAGCTGAATAGTGTTCCATTGTAAATATACCACAGTGTCTTTATCCATTCTTTGGTTGAGGGACATCTGGGTTGGTTCCAGCTTCTGGCTATTAAGAGCAAAGCTGCTATGAACACAGTGGACTCAACTGTTCTTGTGGAATAGTGGGGCAACTTTGGGTATATGCCCAGGAGGGATACAGCTGGATCTTGAAGTAGAATTGTTCCCAATTTTCTGAGGTACCACCAGATTGATTTCCAGAGTGGCTGTACAAGTTTGCACTCCCACCAGCAGTGGAGGAGTGTTTTATCCAGCCATTAAGATGTAGTTTGCTTAAAAGATGGATACAACTGGAGATTATCATATTAAGAGAAATGAGTCAGACATGCAAAGAAAACATATTTTTCCTCATCTGTGAGTGTGGTGGTTTCAGTGAAAATGGGTCCTATAGGGTCATAGGGAATTTCATTAATAGGAGATATGCCTTTGTTGGAGTAGGTGTGGCCTTGTTGGAAGAGTGTCACTGTGATCTGGCTTTGAGGTTTTAGAAGCTCAAGCAAAGGCCAGTTGTTCATTATCTCTTCCTGCTGCCTGCCAGTCCAGATGTAGAACTCACAGTTCCTTTTCCAGCACCATATATGCCTGTATACCCCCATGCTCCCCACCATGATGACAGATAATGGACTAAACCTCTGAAACTGTAAGCCAGCTCCAATTAAATGCTTTTCTTTATAAGAGCTGCTCTGGTAATGGTGTCTCTTCACAGCAATAGAAATCCTAACTAAGAGAGTGGGTGTAGCCAATCTTTGCTACTTTGTGTGTTCTTCTTTTTGCTACCCTTTATCCCTGTGATTTCACTCCCTATCACTGTATAGGAGAGAGAGAGAGAGAGAGACCTTGAATCTAATTTCTTTCTTCCTATTTCTTCTTTGAGCAGAACTACTAACAAACTGCACCAACCCTTGTGAATACCCAACAACCACCAATCCCATCACTTGGGGCCCTAGCATTTATATACCCTCTGAAAAGTTCCCAGAATTCCAAATGTCACACAATGGCAAAAACTATCTGCAGCCGACAAAACCATGCCTCTGCTAGAGCACGAGGAAAATCATAGTCAGCTGCTTCAGACAGTCTGAAGAAGCCCCGTATCCCCACACCTGGGATTAAAATGCAAATACATTCTTACAATATTTCAGCATTTTTAAAGAAACCAAAATTCCAGAATTCTCACTACAAGTGTGTCTGCAGATTTTGTACAGATAAATAAAACCATTTACATACACATGACATGAAAGCAGAAGGGAGATGAGAGGAGAGGGGAGGTAACCAGGAGAGAGGAAGAGGGAGAGGATGGGAGGGCAAATATGATCAAAATACGTAGTGTATTTGAGACTGTCTTTGTGAGCCCCAGCACTGATGAGACACCAACAAGAAACTAAAACTGAAATCATACCTTCTGTGTGTTGGACATGCTCTTGACTCAGGAGCATATACCTGCCTTGCCACTCCCTGAACAGCCCCAGCTTTCAGATGCCTATGGAACCTGAACAAAATGACACATGCACAGTGGTGCTTGCTTTGAAAACACCATCAGTTCACAAAGAGGCACTGGGCCTCTGGGATGCAAAAAAAAGAAGAGCACCCCAGGACAGATTTGTTGGCTTTCAGCCAACTGTCACTTTCTCTTGGTTTTAAGGTTTTAAAATGTTGTCTCTGTAACTTGAATAAACATTTTTTAAAAACAGGCAACAAGCTTTTAAAAAAAAAAATGTTGTCTCTGGAAGACACTGTGTTATAACCAGTGTAGAAATCTATCACTGAGACAAGAGTCACTCTGCTGAAAACAGCCGTGAAGAAAGGCGGCTGCACAGGCCTGGTATTTACCTCTCCCTAGCTGGCTGTTTGTCGGACTTAGTATGAATAATTTAAAGTGCTGATCCGTGTTCTTGAGTATCAAGTCCCGTGGCTGGGTGAGATGCACAGACAGTAGCCTTTTGTCCTTCTGAAGGACAGATCACAGGATGATGCCACAGGCCCTCTCAACAAACAGCAGCTGTGTGTTCTCAATGCTTTGCAGACATACCTAATAGTAGAAGTTCAAACACAGTAACATCTGTTAGACCCAGAAAGAAAGCAGTGCTCCATTACTACCCATTGATAACATCAAAACACCTAATGGCTGTGTAATATCAGTGTATGGTGTCACTTCGAAAACGTACTTCCACATCCCAAGAATTTTTAAATGTTAGTTCCACCCACATCAAAATAGCCCTTGAGAAGCTCGACTTTTTCAAAATAATCTGTAGGGTTGTGATTCGAAGACAGAGACGACCTTGATATTCTCATACATGAATTGCTAAGTCTGTTTATGCAGCTAACACAGCACAGAAGGAAGGAGTTGAGAACTACCCTTCAAGAACAGCGACAAGCAACAGTGGTTAGCATAAGCAGAAAGTGTAGAGGAATGAATTTAGGAACACACTAATGCAAGTCAAGGTTTCAGCAGACTGGTGCATTGGGAAGTTATTGGAGCTTCCCATGAGACCTAAAAATGTCAAGAGCTGTATGGGATTGCAGAGACAGAGGGAAGGCCTGGGAGCTATGACTCAGATTAAGCAAATTGCAATTTCCAGTAAGAACCAGCATGAGAAGAATTAGAACAGAATAAAAGTGGTGGTACAAAGAGGGGTGACAAATTAGGATAACAGAAGCAGGGAGAGCAGTCCTACAAACATTTGTGGGGTACCTTACTTTGTAACAGGGATCATGGACTCTCTGGGGAGGATCTGACAATTCTGAACAAAACAGATTCCCTACCCTTACAAGGCCCATACTTTATGACGACAGATAAGACAATTAATACCAGATGTTGCTGATGGGAGCCAGGTGCTGGGCCTTAGACCATCAGTCCAAAAAAAAAAGTTCTGAGTTCCTAATCCACTAGAAAGATTTGGAGAGAGACAAGCGAGAAGAAAAAAGAACTTGAATCAGAAAGTCTGAAGTCCTGAGAAATTTGCCACACATCACTTCAAGGGCAGAGGGAGGTGCTCCCTGAGCTTTGTTCCTTCTCTCTGCCCTGCAGGTTTATTACTGGTGTCTCTCTAATGCTACATCCTTTCACACTAAGAGATGGCAGGTCCAGTTATTGTTTTCAGATAGGTTACCCCAAGGAAGAAGAATGTGGCTGCTGCTAGAGGATTCTTTCCTTGAAACCCCTAATAGACATTTTCTCAAATCTCATTGGCCAAAGTCAGCGTAACACTTTTAGTAGTCATGTACCATAGATGGGTCCTTATGCTAGATGCCAGGATAAAACAAAAGTCCCTGCCACAGAAACTACATAGCTGACCTACAGAAATGTTTACACTCAACTCCTACACTGTGTACTCTTAGGGCACTCAAGAGCAGCACTGTGGAGGAGAGATGAAGGAGTGATGTGAGCTGGTCAAAGCCAAGGAGGTCATAATAGTAGAGAGAAGAATTCTAAGCATAGAAGATTCCATGAGTCCTGGTCAGCAAATGCTTTGGGCACTGTTGCTATGGTAACTTCCAAGACCTTGTCAAAGTAGCTGGGAAACTAAGGCTCTACGAACATTTGTGGAAGATGGAGTAGAAACTGTCAGAGCCAGAGTTTTCTGTGAGATTATGTCTCCTAGTAATGTCACAAGCTACACCAGCATGACTGCCCTCAAACATGAGCTGAACAAAGACAACACCAATGGACACACTAAAGTGAATGAGAAAACAAAACAAAACCATGAATCCTCAACCCTACACAAAGAACTACAAAAAAAGCTGGGATCCCAGAGAAAGTCTTCCCTAGGGAAGAGCATCTCAATTATTTTTCCAATACTAAATGGTCAACCTTGAAAACATACATATAAATAAAATTATATGTAAGTAACATTATATGGACTGATAAGGTTACAATAGGAACATGTATGTATACACATATAGATATATGCATGCAATAACAATTAATGAAAACAGAGGCCATGAATTTGAAAGAGAACAGGAGGGTGTATGGGGGCAGGTTGGGGGTGGGAGGGAGGGAAGGGAAAGGAGAAATGATATAATTATATTACAATCTTTAAAAGTTAAAAGGAAAAAAAAAGGCTGGGAACTAATAAGTACTCAATAAGTTCCAGTGTCCTGTCTGGACAAATGGATGAACTGTGAGCATGAGGTGAAAAGCCAGCAGGTCCCTCTGCCTGGCAGAATAGAGGAAGGTCTGTCATGCTGGCCTCACTCCAAAGCCAGAGGCTATTGTGTGTTTTCAGCACTGAGCTGGTATGATCAGATGTTGGTAGTTGTTTGTTGTTTGTTAAGTTTTCCCTTTTGGTTTGTTTTTGTTTTTTCTTTTGTTTTGTTTTGGTCTTATGGAGCAAACACAGAGCCTTGGATTTGCTAAGCAGGCCCTCTATCTCTCAGTTATACCCTCAGTCCCAAGTTACGCTTTTTTACAAAAAGCTCATGCTGTCATGTGGTGGAAGAAGATGAGAGACACATCAACAAGAGTCTCTAGAAACACAAAGGGAAAGGGGTCAAGGGTCTTGCCTGTCAGTAGCTGGCAAGCCCCACACCATGAATGGCAAGCCCACCAGAGAGAAATGCGGAAGTCCAAGGCCTGGGTTTCTCTTCCCGCTGTCTCCACTTGACTGAAAGTCTGGGAATCATTCCTGGGACTTTTGTGGAGATTTGCAGTCTGGAAGGAGCAAACCTACTCTGTCCTGAAACTGCATTGGCAGTGACACTTCTATAAGCCCCTGGTGCATCAGCTTAGAAGAGAATCCCTGCTGGCTAAAACGGACATAACTTTTCTAGCCTTCGGGACAAGGCATTGTTTGTGTCACAGCTTTTTAACTGTTGGTGCGTCTTTCCTGAGCCTGCCTCAGTCAGTCAGTGAGCATGGGGTCAGTCCAAGAGTCCTGCCTCATGGAGGACTCTTTCCAAACCTGCCCTCCCCTGCCTTCTTCCTGAGCTCTGGCTGCAGCCAGCTTACTTAGACACATTGCTCTGGGCCGTCATTTCCTTGTCTATTAACAAAAAATGGGGGAGGGGATCAAAACCAGATTCAACCTCAGGGCTTTGTTGAGGGTGAAGAACGTCCTGTCTGCTGGGTGCTCCCAGCTCCTCCGAAGAGCAAAGGAGAAGACATATTATTCATGCAAGACAATGTTTTTCTACCTCCTCCCTGAGGAAGGTAGAGCATGGTCCCCCCTATACTCTGTCAACACACTCTCCCCACATCCAGCCTCAGGGAGGCTCCAATGGAGAATAAATCACCTGTAACCCAGGCTTGGGAGCAGAGGGGCCACGTCACAGGTGCAGAGTGGGCAGTCCTGGAGGGCCCACTGGGCTCCAGGCCAGCTGTGATGGGGCCAGGCTTGCAGCAGCTCCTGGACCTAGCCACTCCAGGGAGTAACGCTCTCCTGGCCAACCTTCCCACTTCACCTAGGCCCCATCTCCAAGCCTGAGTGAAACTGGAGGCCCATTAATAACCTTCCCTGGGCCACAAATTCAATTCATGGGAGTAATAACGAGGGGGTTTTATCCACCCTGCGTGTTGGCCTGCTTTTCCTTTTTGCTACAGTCACCACCTGAATAGGATTAGAGAAAGCAAAATACTGTAGTTCACTCGAGATCACATTGCCCTCTCCTCAGTCTTTGCTCCCGCTTGCTGTTGGAAGACAAAGGCCCAGAAGGGACTGTGGCTCTGCCAGTGGAGAAGCCCACACAATGCCGCTCAGATTGGGGCGTGGGCTCTGCAGCATCCGCTTAGGCGCTAGATGAAAGTCCAGGTACCCTGATTCACCTTCTGAACCTAAGGAAGGGCGCAGGCTGGCCCACAGCTGAAGGGCATGTCAGCAACCAGAAGAAGGCCTGTGTAGGGACCAAAGCATCCATGCTTTCGTCTTGAGTGAAAGTCCTGAGAGAGGAGGTGGTGTGTTCCTGGAGGGAAATCATGCCCTCTTGTGTATTTACAAGCGTAAACGAAATGTCCTAAGGTCTTCCGAGCCTGTGCCTTCTGGAAGATTATGGTGAGCTCCCTGCTCAGCAAGCAGCTCCAGCATACCCCTTCTTCCATACCCCTTCTCCTAGCCCTCCCTTTCTGAGTAGGGAGAGGAATTTGATTATCTGTTTTTGTGGGCCATAATCCTACGGGGGCATTTCTCAGTCTGTTTTTCCCCCTCCAGAATGACTTAAATTTGCTGTGCTAGGGAACTGTAGCAGGACACTTGATAGGATGTATTTGTTGCCTTACACATACCAGCACCCAGCAAGACAGGGTCATGTACTTCTTTTTGGCCAGTGTCCCCTGTCATGGTGTTTTCTTTGTCTTGGAGAACCAGCTAGGTTTAGTGGGTGTTGCATACAAAGAATGACAGGAATTAGGTGATTTATCACACACGCACGCACGCACGCACGAGCGAGAAGAGGAATCAGATGGGATCAGTGCATGTACAGGACCCTGCCAGGAAGAGCCGTTCTCAACCCTCACCAGGCACTATTGCTGGGTCCCCTCAAAGGGCACCTGGCACCACAGAAGTTATTCTCTAATAGCAAGGTCCTTACCCTCCTTCTCTGGGCTGTAGTTCCTTGTTGGCATTTTGGGGTTTTCTTGTTTATTTGTTTTGTTTTGGTTTTTGTTGATTGGTTGGTTGGTTGTTTTCTGTTTTGTTTTGTTTTGTTTTGGGGGGGTGTTGTTTTTGTTTTTTCCAGACAGGGTTTCTCTGTGTAGCTCTGGCTGTCCCAGGACTTGTTATGTAAACCAGAATGACCTCGAACTTAGAGATCTGCCTTCCTCTGCCTCCCGAGTACTGGATGGGCCACAGTTTTACTCTGTAGGTCTCTTCCAACCCAGTGATACCATTTCTCTGGACTGTGAATTCTGGGGAGTGGTTTGAATAGACTTCCTTCCTATCTAAGTTCCATGGAAGGATGTCATACCAGGGTATTTTTCCCTAAGATATCATGATGGATTATCTCACCTCTTAAGAAACATCAGATCCAAGGAAACAGGACAATAAGTACAGCACATTCTCACCCCACCCCTTCACCACAGTATCTGTGTGCAGTCTCAATAACCAGAGATCAACTGTGGCTAGGGGGTGGAAATTTACAAAAATGAGCATTTCATGTTTTAAATAACTTTTACTAAGGCATATTGCTATTTTAATTCTACTTCACTCTTAGTTATATTATTAAATTTAACATAGACATATATAGTAAAAAAAAAAGTATACTACATTCTGCATTACTCTCTGGTTTCAAAAGTCATGGACTGACTACATTTCCCTCATATTAGAGGCTTTACTGTGTAGCCTCAACTAAACTCTTCTAACAAACACTGGTTTTCCCTCCTCATACGATCAGCCTATATGTGCATGCCTCGGCCATGATTGACTGAGGTGGTGAACTTCACCCATACATTTGAGAAGAGACAGAAATGACCAATAAGCAACTGTGGATTCCACCTCTGGCCTAGGTTGGCCTATCCTGTCAGGGAAGCTAGAGCAAGAGATAACTAGTGCAGTGACCAGGAGACAATACTGCCTGTTATGCTGCACAAACTACGACTCAAGTCAGTCAGGGGACTTCCGAGACAAAAGGAGGGGACAGTCTGACTGAGTGAAGATGCTCTCTGAATGTGATGACTGCATTGTGTGATCAGGTTGCTGACCTTATTAGATTTATAAACATCAGGCCATATGAAGCAATTTCTTTCAATAAGGAATTCTTCCTCCCTCCCTCCCTGGCTCTCCCCTCCTTCCCTCTCTCCCTTCATCCCTCCTCTTCTCCCTCCTCACTCACTCTCTTCCTCCCCCCATCTGTCTTTCATCAGAGAAGCTGGATTTTTGAGGAAGTCCTCAAAGCAAATTTCTCAGCAAGATGTGCTCTGTTCTCCAGCCTGAGGTCCACAGCAGAAGGGGACCTGGCATGTGGTAAGTACAGTCACAGTAACAGCTCCCAGCCAGTGTGTACTTTACCACATGCCAAATACACTGTAAATGCTATCTCTTACCACTAAATATGCTGAGTGGAGTTTAACTGAATCCTGTAATGGAAACGGCATCACTTTACAGAAACACCCAATGGCTGTAACCCAGACAAGGAATCAGAGGGACACAGTTCTAATCCTGGCTTTATCGAAGATGCAGTTGAAATTGCCTGCATTTTTCATCTTCCAATTGAGAGGAGACAATGTCTGCTCAAGCTGTCCTGTAAGACTGCTGGGGAGAAAACGTGAAGAGATGGCTCCAGAAGGCCTGATGCTTATAAATCTGCCCGATCACACAGAACAGACATTCCCAGGGCATCTTCTCCACGCAGACTGTCCCCTCCCTTTTGTCTCATAACTCCCTATTGGCTTGAGGACTCAAGTTTGTGCAGCGTGACAGGCAGGGTTGTCACCACGTCACTGCACTAGTCACCTGTTGCTGGAACTGACAGGAGCTGGGAGACCTCCCCTTTAGCCAACGCTCATGAGAAGTAGGCTTCCCCTGTAAGGGAAGTACTGTCAGAGAACTTGAGGCTAAAGTCTGAAATAATCAGTCACCATAAAGATGTATTTGTTATCTTGGAGGAAAACATTTTAGCCTTTGTGAGTGCGTGTGTGTCTGTGTGTCTTTGCCGGGGTCAAACCAAAGAAAATAAAATAGAGATGAGTTTTGGGGTGAGAAGAGATTATAGTAAGGCCTGAGCTGGAGGACTGTGGGCTCTCAGGCCTTGAAGTGGTTTATTGCAGATTGTGGTGCATTCTTTGGGGAAGTACCTGGTCTAGCCAAAAGGGTTTTAAGGCTTTTGTCCTAGAGAGGTTGGTTGCCTTGTTCCCTTGTTAACTATTGAATTGCTTTCTTATTATGGCTGTGGAGCTTGGAAAACATTGCTTTGGGAAGATGAGGCTGGCTGGGGGCTTGGATACAGGAGTCTGTCTTTAAAAGGTAGTGATTCGGTAAGGATTATAGTGGGGGTAAGGAACCCAAGGCCAACAGTGGATAGCTAAAAGGTGGTGGGAAACAACTAGGCATGGTCAGCATTGTGAAAGATTGGAAAGCAGAGGACCATGTAAGTGGGCGATTGTCACATAGCACTTCACAATGACCACTGCGTAGGTCCGCCAGCTCAGATAATTATTAGACTTTCTGATAAAGGGCAAAATTCAGATTTTTTAAAAATGTGAATTCTCCTGATTTTTAAGGACTTCCTGCTCATGCATATCCTACATATTAGCTCCTTCAATCCCATTGCACCCGTTGCTAACGGGCATTGCTGCAGGAGACATGTTCCCTCACAGCTCTGGTCCACAGGGCTCTCCGCTCTTGCAGCAGACACATGCCGAGGAGGCTTGTTGCTGCTCTGCTGTCTCTCCCGGACCCTCTGGCAAGCAAGCTCAGGGCTGCATCCACTTCCCTGCTTTTCAAGACCAGAGGTCACAATGTTAAGCCCCTAGTTTTATGGGGAGTTAAAAGACAAGGACGTGCTTCTAGCTTAAATTCCTGGCTCAAGGCATGTTCAGAGGTGAGAGACTGTCCAGAGTCCCTGAAAGAATGTCTTATCTCTTGGGGGAATCTTATCCTTTTTAGCTGAGGTAGCTAAAAGCCAGAAACAGAATCTGATCCTGCTATATAACAAAAAGGCTTTAATTCTCTGCACATCTCGTCCCCTACCTGAAAGCTGGAGTGTTGATCTGGATAGTAGGGGCATTAAAAAATGTTCCCATTTGAGAAGATTTAAAGTTCCACGGAGCTCCTTGTCCCAGCAGAAGCAACACCTGCCATCTGCTGAGACTGGGCCTTTGAACCCCATCCAAGGCAATTCCCTTAAAGTAGAGGCCCATTCTTTCTGTTCCCTACTGCTAACCTTACTTACTCTGGAACCAGAATGGAACTGGAGCTCAGCCTTGCCCAACTGCCCAAACACAAAAATTCAGAAGACTTCTCTACTGACACATCACAGTATCATCTTTCCAATTTACATTAAGGAAAATGCATGTGTTAAGGGAGTTTGTGTGTGAGTGATTAAAGCAAATGACATTATTTTTGATTGTCCTAAATGAATATACATCACTGCCTTTAAAGAAATTCTAGATCTGATGAGATAGAGTACCTTGAAATACTTTTAAAACGTGTCAGTTAAAAACTGGATTCATTGATAAGGGGTGTTTTTATATATTTAGGAATATATATGGTATGTATCTATGTAACAACAATTAAAGAAAGAGCATCTGTGAATCTGAGGAGTAAGTCGGGATGCATGTGAGGGACTGGAAGGATGAAAGGGAAGGGAATTGTGTAACTATAATGTCAACAAAATAAAAATATATTTTAAAAAAGTGGTTCCAAGGTAAATGTCTCAGTGAGTGAACTGCTTGCCATACAAGCATGAAGTTAGCACTCGTGATAAGCCAGCACTGGGAGGTGAGGACAGGCAGACCCTGGAGGCTTACCTACCCCAAGCCCCACAGGAGGCAGCATAGCTGTGAACAAGATTTTGTAATTAGCATCCGTCCTTCCACTGCTAGAGAATAGCTATCGCTGATCAAAACTGGGAACCAAGAATTCTTCCAGAATTTCAGCCAGCCCCTACTTCCAGAACATTTGCTTTTTGTTCCTAAACCTCTGCTGGTTTAGAGCTTAGAGTTTGAAGAAACTGTCCAGCTAGGGAGCATAATCATTCGTGAAATGACCTGCTGCTGGGTAGTTTTTGCCTACTCTCTTGAGCCTCTCTTTTCCCTGGCTGTTGTTATCCACTTCACGCAAACAACCCCTAACAGTGACTGGACCCACATGGTCCACACTTTTTCTCTCTAGCTAATTGTACCTACTTGCATATGACTGCTGTATGTCCCTCCAGA
Source organism: Lophiomys imhausi (assembly GCA_907164525.1). NCBI lineage: Eukaryota > Metazoa > Chordata > Mammalia > Rodentia > Muridae > Lophiomys > Lophiomys imhausi. The sequence goes on from CAJQZJ010032443.1 coordinate 7,901,928, forward strand.
TGAAAACATATTATAAATTGTTTTTATTGTTATTATTATTATAAGTTGTTTTTATTGTTATTATTATTATTAATCAGGGTGTGTTTTATCTTATCCTTTTTTCTATATCTTCTATATTTAACTAAATTTTTAGAAATTTAAGTTTACCACAAAGAAGGAGTCAGTTTTAAAGCCATATACATGTTATGCAAGTTACAGCCTTGTATTAAGAGATTAACACATCGCCTACCTTTCTCGTTGGTTTTGAATCTATTGTGCTGAATCTTTGGGAAGCCATGTTGCCCTGGCAGAGGAATGGGACTACTATGGAGTTGGACAAAGGGTCAGATACATCTCAATGGAGATGATCTAGGGCGGGGGCATCATCATTATCTACTTGTAGAGAATGGAGGGAAACCAGAGGACAGCACAGTAGTAGTGAGTCTTGGAAACATGGGAAGGTAAAATCCAACCTTCCCTGCCCAGGTTGTCTGGCTCATCCTTAAGGAGTAGTGTGAGCTAACAGAGGCTTCTGAGATGTCTAATGCAGGAAATCAGTTCTTCCTATAACTCAGCAAAGCCTCAAGGAGAGCACACAACGACAGCATCACCTTTAGCCAGACCCTGTTTTTCCCATCTGAAAAGCATGAAAATGAGAAACGGAGGGAGACACCTATTCTGGGTCTTAGTCTCGAGAGATTGATGGGATTCTTAATTGGACTCTTTGATCACCTCAAATAATGGCATGTAAAATATTTAAATTTATGCAATCTATTCTTTTGAAGAAGTAGAAGCAGAAACAAAACATATTCTTGTCCCATTAATCCTCAAACTTTCCAATAATACATTAAACAAACAAACAAAATAAGGATCCTACTTCTCAAAGCAGAAGCTGAGTGTGGATCCATCTTTGTTGTGCTTCTAACTTGCACTGATATTTTAACATAGTCCCTTCCTTCCTGGGGACTTTAAACATGTCACAGCTGCAGGATAATGCATCACACTGGTGTCCCTCACAGCCTTGGATTCAGTGGGAACAGGCCTTATAACTATCACTTGCTCCAGCCCTTCCAGTGAATTGTTCCCTGTCAGCACAAACCATGGGAAACAAATTCTAAGCATTGTGATCTAGACAAAAGTAATTGCTGACGAACTGATGATCTTTTCCACTATATATGCCACATCTTACAGTCCTCTTCTTGGCTCCTTCCCCTCCTCTTCCAATAGCCACCCGTGGAGCCATGAAACCTCAGATCACCTGGTGAGAAGTTGCTTCCAAAGCCTGGGTGGAGACAAACAGTCTCAGTGGAGACACAATGAGTTCTAACTGTCTACAATAAGGTTTTTTAAAAAAGGTTTAAATAAGGTTCAGAATGCCTAATTCCAATGGTTTTCCTTCCTGTACGTTCAGGAAAATCACAAAGGCATTCTGCTATTGTTGATGAAATTTACTCCAGCAAAATTGTTTATCTCAAAGTCAATTAACCTGTGACATAAACATACATGTCACATGTCTTTTGTTCATATTGAGCGTATTCATACGCATGATCTCGAATCCCTGGAGGGGTCCAATTTAGATCATCCCAGTTCCTGGAATTTTCATCTAAATCTGCTCATTCTACAACCCACAAAAAAAAAAAATCTGCCCCAGACATATACATATTAACTAGTAATTTGTGAAGTTTTCAGGGCATGTGCCAGTCACTTTTGCAATCAAGAAATCCAGAAAAACTAGGGGTAAGTTGACTTACTTTTTTTTTTTTTTTTTAGCACACAGGAAATAAAAAATAAAATCACAAGACTCTAATGTTTTCTTGTCAAGTGGAAGGTTGCCAATACATTTTTTTTAAAAATCAAATACTAAAGTCAAAAAAGTGTTTGAGTTAAGGCATCTTGTGGCTCTAGCAAACAGCGTAGACATTGCAGACCATAATGGCAAACTGCTTCTTAGGCACCTGAAAGATAAGCAAAGATATTTCTTGTTCAGAGAAATGGCATCAAGTCCATAGTCACATGTTTTGTTTGACATTTTTTTTTTTTTTTTTTTCTTTTTGGTTTTTTCGAGACAGGGTTTCTCTGAATATCTCTGGCTGTCCTGGACTCGCTTTGTAGACCAGGCTGGCCTCGAACTCACAAAGATCCGCCTGCCTCTGCCTCCCAAGTGCTGGGATTAAAGGCGTGCGCCACCACCGCCCGGCTTGTTTGACATTTTTAAAACCACATCCAAGGTCTACAAATTTTCTACCCACTTTCTTTTTAACTACTGAAAGTGAGAATCATTTGTGATTGAATAACATATAGTCAACCTGAAGATTTTCATTAACTTGCCAATGGTAACTTATTTTGTATTATGTGTGTATATATATCTTATGTGAAAATAAAACTTTTATTATAATAAGTACATGACATGCAATATTGTTTTAAATGTATTATTTAATAATAACTCATATTATATTCCAGACTCAGCTCTTTCCTGGTAGAAAGTCTTCAAAGATGCTTAAGACATAAGTTTCTGATCTTGAGAAATCTCCAACCATATAGTATTTGAATTTTTAAAATATTTTTGTAAAGAGAGTCGTTACTTATAGGAAACAGGTTTTTTTCAAGTATTAAAGGGTAAAAAGCATTGTATTTTTCCTCTCAAATGGTTCAAAATAGTTTTATAGATGTGCATATTATATACACAAGTACATATATTTATGAAAGCATCTTAACATGTGATATATGTGAATTTTTTACACATATACATTGAGAGAGGGAAATCAAGCAGTTATAGTAAATTAGAAAGTGTGTGTAAAGGAAACACAGCATTCTCCAGGAGGAACATCACACTCCAGGGACTGAAAACTCCTCTGGAAGTGGAAAATCCTTTCCCAGTTTGCCTATGAAGTTCAATGACACCTAGACTTCAGAGCAGGTATATCTGATGTCCAAATTCCATGTCGGTAGACAAGACAATTAGAAAGGAAAATGCCTACAACTGGCGGGAAAGGTTGAGAAACGCTGTTACAGAGGAGGCCTTGTACCCTTGTTGCAACTTTTCTGAAATTCTGAAGTGCATTCAGAATCCCAAGCGCAAACATGAAACCCTGGTGTGTGGAAGCACTGAGGGAATTGTGAAAGCAGACAGGCAGCCACAGTTTTTCAGGTCCGGGTGAGAACAGCCTAGGCCAGGTGGCAGGCCATCCTTAACCCGGAAGCTGACATTTGGCCTAAGTCTGAAGACTGTAGCAAGTGTGCTCCTCAGATAAGGACATGGCCTAATCCTGACAAGCCTCCAAGGAGGATTAAATTCCATATCATTTAATTTTATTGTTTAGCATATTTTACCATATTTTAATAAGATACAAATTGATAAGCCGTGTCTTTTCTAAAACATGACATTCAATTCGGTAACAATCCTTTGTTACACAGAAAATCTGACTTCTAAACTTTCTAAAGAAATGGAAGTTTAAGGGAGGCAAACTTCCCTGTTTCAGAACTCAGGTCTGTCCAAACCTCAGTACCAGGACAGTTGCTGGGCTCCTGGCACACAGGGTGGGAAATTACTCCTTCAGGATTTGGGAGAGGGCAGGTGCTATCCTGCAAACTTTGCCTTTAGCTCTGATGGTGCCTTGCTGAGGACACTCTCAGGAGAGAGACAAAAGGTGACTTTTACATCCCAAAGCAGCAAACCCTGCCTTCTAGGCAGGAAATCTGACCCTGAGTTATGAAAATGCACAGTCAGAAAGCATGCTGTCTGATGGGGCTCTGAAAGGGGCAAACTCTGGAAAAATTGTACTTTTCTCCCCATGACAGCTGTCTTTTGTTTGGGCAAATCATTTGGGGAGAGAACAAAAAAGCAGTTGTTTGCTTAATGCCAAGCCACAAAAACATGGAGCCTTCCTGCCCTTCTAGCAGCAAACTCCCTGGCCTAAGCATTCTTGACGATTTGCCTACAGATTGGGGTGCTACAGAAAGCACCCACTGTCCCTAGAGCCCCCTTTCCTGGGCAGAAGCCACCTCCTTCACCCATAACTCAATAGGACAGGAATCCAAGGAGGCCAGAGAACTGAATGCCAAGGTTGACCAAGCCAAAGAGTGGCTGTAATGGGTGGGGTGGCCTGAAAGCAATTCGTTAATGCACATGGCTGCCCTGCCTGCCAGTTGCCAGAATTCTGGGCCAGAAGAATCTGCAAAAAGAGCACGAAACCTTGTGTTCAAAAGTTTTGGAGTTTATAACATATACAGGCTCATACACACATGCCCAGAAATACACAAACTGCTTGTGATACATACATTTGATGCCAAAATAAACAGAGCCTTAGCCAAAATTTTTGTAGGCTAGCAACAATCCAATGTAGCATTTAAAGCCCAAACAGTGTTTGTCCTAAACTCAAAGTCACAAGTGGGTATTGCTTTTCCTTTAACAGAATGGTTTTCTAATATCTTCACTCAGAAAAGACCCTGCCTGCAGAGACTCCTGCAGCAGCTCCGCTGTTAGGTGAGTTCATTACCGTAAATCCATCCAAGGCGAGTTCCAATAACAATTACGAGGCCATCAAATGATGAAAGCCAGTGCTTGCCTTGGATTTGTGACTGATGCCAGTGAGAGGGGATAGAGAAGTGGTAGGTTTCTACAACTGTCTGGTCTCCTGAGTTTATGGAAACACTGAGCTCCCAGGGAAGGGGAGATAGTTGTCCAGGCCAGTGAGGGACTACTAGAAGCATTCGACTATACAGGGAATAGACACTGTGTTCTCAAGCCCTCAGAGACCTCCTGCAGTGTGTGGGATGATGACCTTCCTAATGATGAGAGTCTTCCTCATGCCTTTCCCTCCAGATGCTAAATGGTCCTTCTAGCTTCTGTAACAGTGGTTCTCAACTTGTGGGTCATGACCCCTTTAGGGTCATATCATATATCATGCATATCAGATATTCACATTAAGATTCATAACATTAGCAAAATTAGAGTTATGAAGAGTAGCAATGATAATTTTGTGGTTGGGGATCACCAAAACATGAGGAATTGTTTTAAAGGGTTGTAGCATTAGGAAGGTTGAGAACCACTGCTCTATAAGGCCCATGCCCAGGGAAGGATTGACATCTACTAATACCAGAGTCTGAATAGATTTGAATCACTCGTCTTTTTTCCTAAGATATGTTACTTTTGAAATTTGTGGCCTAATAGCCCTGATTTGAACTGAAAGAATGAGCATCTTTGGCCAGCAACTTAGAGATTTGTTAGGGTTGGTGAGGGCAATGTTCACTAAGAAGCCTCCATATAGAATTCCCCCGAAACCTATGGGTCTCCATTTAATTTTCTAGTCCTAAGTAAGTCAAATCCCAGTGGCATACTCTCTTGGTACCATATACTTCTCCTTAGTTGCTGCCATAGATTCATGCTTTAATATGTGAGTACCTATGTTCTACCTCTCCTACTGAGCTCTGGAGATCAAAACTATGCTTAGTTTTGATCACCACCAGTGAATGGCTACATGAATACACAGCTCGAGAGATGGATGGATGGGTAGACAAGAGGAGAGATGAAAGGATGGAGGAATGGATAATGGATACATGAATGGATCAATAATAGGTCCTCCTGGTCCTGTCCATCTCCCCCGATGTAGCATCCAACTCAAAGAAGCCTACTCACTAGGTGTTGGTGTTACTGAAAGCTCTTGAAGAATCAGAGCAGGAATTAATGAGACAGGCCACAGGAACAGCCCAGGAGAAAGTTGGTGGGACAAGAGACAAAAAGGGAGGAATAAGGGTGCTGGGGGTATGCAGAAAAATAATCATGGACACGGGGAGGGAAGGCTTTAGGGACCTGAAGGGAAACCAGAGGGGAAGAATGCTGCTGTGCTTAACAGTGTCAAGAGGGAGGCAGCCGAGGAGGAATCACAAGAATCCATGTCATCAGGAAAGCAAAGCTGATAGGGGCCTTTCTGAGTGGGCTGCAGGGAGGCAGGAGCTGAAAGGGGGAGGCCTAGGGGGAGAGAAGAGGAGGGAAGGAAGCTTCCTCAGAAAAAAAGTAAGTAGCAGAGAGAGAAGGAAACAAGATGAGAGAAAAATGCTGGCCCTGAAGGCTGCTGAGGGGGTACCCAGGGTGGGAGAGCCAAAGCCACAGCGCCTTTGCCAAGGGAGGAAACCGTAGGAGACCCACCCAGCCAGAATCTTGAAGTCTCAGACTTTTTCCACCTTATGAGCTGTAAATTGATCTATTCAGTTAAAGAAACCTGGTTTTTATTGAGTAATTTCCTCTGAACGACCTCCAGTTTTGAAAATGTCCCCAAACTTCTCTGACTCTCCCTCCTCCCCACCACCCCACGCCCGAGTCCCCACGTCAATGCTGGTAAATCACAGGGAGTCGCCCCCACCTCTCGCTCCCCACCCCAACCTCATGCCCCTATAACCGCTCCCACACGCCCTTGCTGCTTGTCAGGCTGCTTGGCTATTCCAGATAGGGCCCTCGGTGCTCCTGGGTGCAGAGACCCCAGAGTTGTTTGTTCAGCCAGCCAATTCCCAGCATGCCCCTTGCTGAGCTCACATCCCGGCAGCCTCTCAGGAGCCCCCAGCCACAAAAAAGGATTTCTCACTGGTTCTGAGCCACGTCCTCTGCCTGGCCTCAGATATCAAGGAAATTTCTCAATTTCTCGTCTCAGCCTTCAAATACGGCCTCTTGCAGATGAAAACAAGGGGCTATTTATGGGAAACTGTGCTCATCTCTTGCTTTTACATTGCGTCTTTTATGCACTACCCCTCAAAGCGTTTTCACAGACAAGTGCCATTGTCTTCCCCCTTACAGATGGCACCAAAGGAAAGGACAGAAAGCTAAGTGGTTCAGTGAAGGTCACTGGAAATGTCAGAGCAGAGGTGGGAAAGGAACCCCGGGCTCTCTGCTCCCAGAAGCATCACCTGCCCACTCCCAGGCCTGGCTGACAGAGGCCAGAGGTCGCGAGTGCCCAGCCTGCACCTGCAAATCTCCTTCAGCTTTGAGAACTGCAGCTCACATCAGAAGCTTGTCTTCCAAGCCACGAGCCCAGATCTTTGGATGGAAGGAGCCATCTTGCAAAATCAATTAAAGGCCAATGGAACGGCCAAGACCCAAAAGGGGGGAGGGGTGCTGTGGACCCCTCAGGAGGTGATACGCAAGTGTCAGGCCCGAAAAGAAATTGCATTACCTGTGCAGCTGAGGTTTTACTGCATGCTCAGTCTGAAAGTTGGCAAAGTAGTAATCAATGAAAAGGAAATATAATTGAGAAGATTAAAAGCTGAGGGTGGGTATGGACTGGGGAGGGAAGTGATTGCTAAAGAGGTCCATTTGTATAATTCAAAGGTCGATGCCGCTCATTAAACTCACATCTCCAGACACTCAGGGGATGAAAGAGAACCTCTCCATGCTGACTGGCTGACACCTAAGAGTTTTCTTCGGCCACTTTCAAGAGCAGTGCAAGGCCAGAGGGACATAAGAAACCATTGGAAGGCGAATTGAGGGGAATCAATAAGCAAAAGAATATCTGGAGATTTGGAGACATGAAAAATACCGGAAGGTCTTCTGACCCCCTCAGAAGATAGCCAAACTTCTTTTCCACTCGAAGGGGCTTATTTATACCATCAGAACAAA
>CAJQZJ010032443.1:7914512-7917662 GCA_907164525.1 Lophiomys imhausi
GCTCCCCTTCCTCTTCTCCATCACCAGCCTTGCAGAGGAACTGACACATTATCAATCAATCCTGTTGCACATGTGCCAAGACTGAAGCTCAGAGAAGTGAGGTGCTTACTTGGTGGCACCCCCAGCCAGCCTTCTTGAGTTCCTCTTTGGGCACACTGTTTAGAATAAATACATTCTTCCTCAATATTCTTCCATCTTGGTTGATGACAATGACATTGGTAAGGATGGTGGTGAGTTGTAACCTGTTTTCTTATACAACCTAGGGGCAACAGCCTACAGAGGGCTAGGCCCTACTACATCAATCATCAATCAAGAAAATGCCCTACAGACTTGCCTACAGGCCAGTGAGGGAAACATTTTCTCAACTGAGGTTCCTTCTTCCCAAATGACTCTAGTTTGCGTTGAGTTGACAAAACACTAACCAGGACACTAAGTAACATCAGGAAAGCTTTGCTCAGCTTCTGCTTCGCAAACACAAAAAGTGCTACTGCTTCAGGCAAATTACTTGATTTTGGTGAACGTGATTGCTCATTGTACAAAATGGGCCTATACAATTCTAGTTCCCGTACTCTGAGTGAGGTCGGGGTCTGTAGCAAAGCTTTCTCTTTGGGAATGTGTGGCTTATGACTTATTAATAACTTTATCATCTACAAACTCACTTACATAGACTGGCACCAACAACTCTAAGATCACATCTCAGTTCAGCTACATGCAAGGAGCTCTCTGACATCATGGAACTCAACTCACCCCAGTCCTAAACACCACGGTCATACTTGCCACTTGAGATACGCCAAGGATGCAATGTCTTCGTGTGCCCCACAAGCCTGTCCTGTTTCTGAGCTTCCCTCTGCACCACCTACCTATTATTTTTATTTTATCATGGTGATTGGCATCTGGCCTTCCCTACTCTGCCCAACACTGCTTCTCAGAACCCTTGCAGCCATTCCTGTCTGGTTCTCCATCTTCCTTTTTGGTCCCCTTTCCTTCAGCGTTCTCAGCCTTTGATAGCAAAGATACTTTGCTCACATCAGTGCAACCACTTCGGCGAAGGTCCTGACAATGACAGGTGGCACACACAAATTAGAATTCCAAAAGGATTTAATAAAAGGCCAATTTGTCAAACAAAAGTGTGGAGTGAACCACATGAACACAGTGCAGCTTTTAGGCAGGAGACAAGGGAAGTGTTACTGCTCTTGCGCAAAAGGGATGAGGAGATGAGTTTTCAGAAGGTAGGAGGACTGAGTCGTGGAGACACTCCATGGTCAAGGGGCAGCAGCCTCAGTTGAAAGGACCAGGGAGACAGGAATCCCTCTGTTGTTCCTTCTTCTCGTCCCCTTCTAGCATCTCTACTGGACAAATTTCTGAATGTCAAAGAGCAAGGATGGGGCTTGGGGCAGGAGGAAGCCAGGCACAAGGCACAAGGAACCAGAACATCCCCTAATGGAAGAGTGTGGCTTCCTCTGACCCACTCACTTAGCACTAACATGCCTGCAGCTTCTACTGCAGCACTAGTCCTCGCTGGGTCAGCACTCAGCACCAGTCTAGACAACTGCAAGTCCTGGACACATGATCCTGGGGGTGTGGCTGTCATTCCAAACAGATTTATAGACTAAATTGTATTTTCAATCCTCATTCCATTCTCCTTCCTTTCTTTAATTTACAGTGGCCTGCTCTATATTTTATGGAGCTATTTTAAGCATACACAGGAGATCCTCTTGCTATACACAGGGAACAATCAATGTTCTCATTTAATAATTCATTCTTTCATTAAATGCCCCAAGTAATTAAATAAAACATGAATAAATTCCACACTGATATTTGCTAAAGTTTTCTTTCTAGAGAATTTCACCTGTTGGAGGATATGCTGGGCCCATTGTTTATCATGATGAAGAAGGAAGTGGGGAAGGTTCAGGGCACAGTCACACACTTCAGACTTCTCTGTGATATCGATCAAATGCCCACTGAGCACTCCATATTTAAATATGTAATTCCTAACAGTCAAACTAGCCCTGCATAGTTTTCAGGAAACTGTGCCCAGAGAAATACAACCAGCACCTTGCCTGGGTAACATCTGCAGATGTGGACAGTTTAGTGCCAAGTTTGTCTGGTACCAAAACCCCTGATCTTTCCATAATTACTCACCACTGAGCCACTCTGTCATTTCTTTGGGAAAATGAGTGATGCAAAAGGCTTTTCTAAGAGCTCAAAGAATTTTCCACATTTAAACATACATACTGTGTGTGTGTGTGTATGTGTGTGAGAGAGAGAGACAGAGACAGACAGAGAGACAGAGAGATAGAGACATAGAAAGATAGACATTTCCATCCAGTTGGCTATGAATTGCATGATTTCCTTGTTTCTGATAGCTGATTAGTATTCCATTGTATAAATGTACCACATTTTTTTTTATCCATTTGTCGGTTGAGGGACACCTGGGTTGTTTCCAGTTTCTAGCTATTACAAATAAGGCTGCTATGAACATAGATGAGGATATGTCTTTGTGGTTTGGTGAGGAATCGTTTGGGTGGATACCCAGAAGTGGTATGGCTGGGTCTTGAAGTAAGGCTATTCCAAGTTTTCTAAGATATCACCAGACTGATTTCCATAGTGTTCGTACAAGTTTGCACTCCCACCAGCAATGGAGGAGTATTCTCCTTTCTCAACAACCTCACCAGCATGTGCTGTCATTTGAGTTTTTGATCTTAGCCATTCTGAGTGAGCTAACCCAGACTCAGAAAGATCCACAAGGCATCTATTCACTTATAATTGGATTTTAGTCATATAGTACAGGATAACTATCCTACAACCAACACATCAAAAAGATCAGGAAGATAGACTTTGTTACCTATCAAGGGGACAATTTGTCCTATGGGTGCTACCATGTAGGCCTCCAGTGCAAGAGGAAGCTCTTAGCCCTCATATGACTGTTGAACTGAGAGGAGCTGATATGTAGGGACACTCCACATCAGATGGGTGGGAGAGGGAGGAGAAGATGGGAGGGTGGAACCAGAAGGGGTGGAAAGAGGGCACTATGATGGAGATGTAACTTGATATAATAAATAAACATTATTAAAAAAAAGTAACAGGTAAAAAGGAAAGAAAGAGATAGATAGATAGATAGATAGATAGATAGATAGATAGATAGATAGA
>CAJQZJ010032443.1:7953158-7979359 GCA_907164525.1 Lophiomys imhausi
CACACACACACACACACACACACACACACACACACACACACACACACACCACTCTCCCCTTACCTAACTCAGCCCAGCCAAACTTGTAGTTTCACAGTCTTAAAGATCCCAGATTCTCCCTGCTTCGTGGGACCTCCCTGAGGGTGTTTGCCCAAACACTTTCTCCAGGCATTTCCAAACTAAAATTCAATTTTATCCCATTCTCCCCATCAAACAAGCAAAGTAAGGAACACCTCCACTCTTTGCACCATTTACCTTTGTCTGCAAATGGTATTACTCAGAAGACCCGGGATCCTCTTCCCTTTCTCTTTTTCTAAAGCCCTCCTAGTTATTAAATCCTATAGATTCTACCTTTCCCCCATTCCACCATCCTTTCGCCTAGACCATGCAGTAGCTTCACTTTTCACTTTCTCCTCTCCCCACCCCATCCTGGTTCACTGAAATCTCCACCAAAACCTCTCAGGCAGTGCCATCAGGGGCTGAGCCGAGGGAAAAAATCAACATGTCTCAGCTCTGCAGGTCTGGACACAAGTCCAGGCTCAGGTTAGTGATGGCACTCTGGGAAATTCCCTTTGGACTCTCCCGCTTCGGGTCCCTCCACTGTCCAGAGCTGAGCTGCTTACAGACCTCTCAGAGGTCTCCAAGCCTGAATTCTATGATCTCAGGAACTCGCACTCATCGGGTACGATTTGTCCAGCTACAACTCTGCGGAGAAGCATTCCCACAGACCCAAGAGGAGGAATGCGAAGACTTTGCAAAAGTTGCTGTTCCAGAAACAGCGTGTTCGCAGAATGTTCCTGGCCGGGACACTGGTATCAAGAAGAGCACAAACCTGTCTGTAGGCAGCAGACAGACGTGGCTGAGTGGCCAGCAAGCTGAGGGAGAAGGGGGTCTGGAATGGCTCATGCTCTGTTTGAAAAGGAGGTTTTAATGGGGTGTGCTTGCTCACTCTGGATTTTAATGACTATCAAAATGTAACGGGGTTAGTGTGGGTGGGACAGATAAAGACAGGATTTGCGGCCTGAACAGAGAGAGAGAGAGAGAGATAAAGAAAGTGACAAGAACAGGACAAATTCAGCCCTGGAGCCGCTGAAGATCCATGAAGAGCACCCTTCACGGCAGCCTGGTCTCCGTGGGTGGAGAGCCCCCTTAGAGTTAACTCCTAAGAAAATTGTGGCCAAGCAGAGTGGTGCACACCATTAATCTCATTTCTAGGGAGGCAGAGGCAGGCAGATGTCTGTGAGTTCCAGGCCAGCCTGGTCTACAGAGTGAGTTCCTGTCTTGAAAACATATAATAATAAAAAACAACAACAAAAAACAAATGAACAACAATAACAACAAAAAAGAATACTGTGAACCAGAGAGTAGAGTTGAAAGGCAAATTTCATTGGAAAATCTGAAAACCTTACTGTATATAACACAACACACAATAGTTAGTGTAATAGACCTCTTTTCTGACATGAATTCTGTGGCTCAGATTTGAGGCTTTTGTTTGTGATGAACTGAAGTGTTTTTGTTGTACATATAAAGTCTTCTAATCTTATAGCAACATAATGGAGAAACTACAGAAAACAAACTTTTAATATTTTCCTACCATGACTCTTCAGCACATAATCATCAAATTAGTTCATCTTTGGATAGCCTTAGGTTAGAATGTTTGATTCTAAAATTTTCCATTTAAGTTGCTGACGAGCTTCACTTAAAAAAAATCATTAAAAGAATTTTGACTTAAGATTAGGACAAAATTTCCAGCTACTTCTGAAATGACCCTGAATTTATGCCTTTACTTTTTTTTAAATGTATTTATTCAAAGTGGCATTCTCAGCATCAAAGACTATAAAATCAAAATATCAGTCAACTCTGAAAAAAACACTAAAGATGGTCTATCCTTCAGGATTAAATATTCAGCCAAGATTTAATCCTTATGTAAAAATAAACAAAGCACACACATATTTCATTAATATCTAACTTTAATAAATCATAAAATTACATATCTACCAAAGAATTATTTTAGAATAAGTTGTTATTATTAGTAAATTAGCTTGATTTATATACCTTTTACATAGCTGTATGTCCACTGGGGAGGCAGAAACAGGAGAATCCCTGCAGATTTCTGGCCACCAGTCTAGCTGGATCAACAAGCTCCAATTTCAGTGAGAGTTGCTTTCCAGAAAATAAGACATACTATAACCAGAAAAGACACTCAACCTCAACTTCTGGTCTCCACACGCTCACACATGCACTCGCACATTCACACACACACAGGCACACACATACACAGGCACACACGCACACACAGTCACACATACACACAGGCACACACACAGGCACACACACACAGTCACACACACAGGCACACACATACACACAGTCACACACACAGGCACATACACACAGGCACACACACAGTCACACACACACACAGGCACACACACAATTTTATCAGATTATCAAAACGGTTAAGTGGAATAAGTTTAATAGCTCTGCTCAGCCTCTTTAACTACGCTCCTGAGGAGGCTCACAGGTCAGAGCAATGAGCTCTTGGACAGGAAGCAGCCTGAGCTCTGCAGCCAATGTCAAATATTGACAGGTCAATTGGTCCTTTGGCTGAGTCCCCAGTGAGCTTATCACCAGGCACAGCACAGCCTTACACCCCTGCTCCTGCTGGGCACCGTTCATCTGTCCTTTCTACTGGGCCCTGTTCCCTAACCCACTTGCTGGTGCTGGCGATGTGTTAGTCCTTTCTGAGTCCCAAACCCCTACCCATCTCAGAACCAGAATCTGTGTCAGAATCAGATAATACATGCATATGGTGGGCTCTTCCACAAATGCCAACTCATGTCACACCCACAATTGCCCAGAAATCTATCTCCAATAATGGCAGAAAGCATTTATTGGCTTCTTAATATGGGCCAGGCTCTATGTCTGTTGATACATCTACTGCAGTCTCTCTTCTATCTGTGAGGAATATGTGCCAAGACTTTAGTGGATGCCTGAGATCACAGAAAGCCCTGACCCCTTTGTATACTATGTATTCCTACACATTCAAATCTATGGTAAGGTTTAATTATAAACTAAGCAGAACAAACTATGAAATTAGCAATAACAAATAACAGCAGACATAATTGCAATAACTGTATAGAGTCGTGTGAGTGGATCATTCCCTCTCAGCCTATATTGGTTCCTGTCACACTATAGGAATATTTGGGGATCGCTATTGCCATGGGAAACAGAAACTTCAGAAATTGAATGCAAAGGTAAGGCAAGACTGTTGAGCACAGGTACTGTTGGTCTTAATCTACAACTGTGGACTCTGAGGTTGAACAGGAATAAATAATTTTTCTGAAGGGCCAAGACTTGGATCCAAGTAGGACTGGTTTATAAACAGTCTGATATTCTAACTCCTCGAGCAACAACAGATTCAGTATCTCTGGTTGAACTATGAAATCAGTGCAGCACCTTTTTTGAGAGTTCAAATGGAGTATGATGACAGTTCCTTTAAAAAGAATGGCCATATGGGAGAGGCCATGTAGGGAGAAGAGAAGTAGAAGCTTAGAGACAGGGAGGCCAGTCCTGAGGCTGTGGTATTAATCAGATACAAACACCAAAGATGGCTGTGTGGCAGCAGTGGCAGGAGGTAGTGGAGAGGACAAACTGGGCAACTCCACATTGAGAGTAAAAGCGACCTGCATGGTGGGAGGTGGGTGGAGGAGAACTCAGCGAACAGGTGTAAAGAGTAGTTGGAAGGAGCAATGGGGCACAAGAATTATGGGAGAACGAGTACCTTTTGATTGAATTTAAGGCCCACTCCAAGAGATGGATCCGTACATGATACTTCTAAAGTGGCGAAGAACTAGAGACTAGATAGGTCATGTTCCTAGGGGCAAACCTAACACCATTATTCTGCTAAAAGAACATAGAAATAAAATTACTCCTGATGACATATTGCTGAATCCATAGACTCGAAATTCATCAGAAAAGCTTCTTGAGGCAGATGGTAACTAACATAGAGATCCACAACTGGACAATGTGCAGAGAGTGGGAGAGTTTGTCACTCCACAGGTCTAAATGAGTTGTTTTTTTTTTTTTTTATCAAACTCCACATTTCAAGGCTCAGGGCTCTGAGAAGGGGGGACAGAAAGATTGTAAGAGTCTGAGGACTGAATGACTCCAAAGACAAAGCATCTTCCTGATATAACAGGACTCACACACATATGAACACACAGGGCCTATGCCAGCATGCACAAGACCTGCACAGATCCAAAACAGACAACACCCCAGCACTGAGAACGAGAAATAGATGCGAAGTCTCATCCCTAGCCAAGAAGCTGTTTGCAATTGATAGCTAATGGGAAAGAGAAAACCAATTTTGTCCAACAGAGTGTCACTGGGTATATTAACCATACTGCAGGATAGGCCCCATGCCCAGGAATAGTTGTCAAAAAAAAAAAAAAGGACTCCATATTTTTTGTGTACTTTTTATTTTTTTTTTCTTTCTGGCTGTCTTTTTAGCTGTTGTTTTGATTTTCACTGTGTTTTGTTTAGTTTTTTTATGTTGGTTTTCCTGATTTCTCTTCTTTCTTTCTTTCCTTCTCTTTATCTTTCCTCCTTTATTTCTTTCTTCCTTTTTGAGAGAGAGAGAAAGAGAACATAAAGTTGAATAGGAAGAACCTAGAAGGAGTTGGGGGAGGGGAAAGAATATAATCAAAATATACAATATGACAATTAAAAAAAAAAAACATAGCCAAAGGGAGACTGATAAGTTCTGTTCTGGACTTGCTGAGCTCCAGGTACACACAGGCTATCCAGATACAAATATGCCCTCCTCCACTAAAGAGCAGAGTTACAAATCAGACTTGAAGGTTGCCAGTATTGAGCTCTGGGAACTCAACCTGCTGCAGTTTGTGAGATGTTCTGAAAGACTGGGCGATAAACGATGCAGTCTTCAGAGTCCCTGCTCAAGGGTGGACCGCATGAGAGGAACCCCATGAGGAGTCTATGAGGAAAGGTGAGACAAGGGAAGAAAGGAAGTAAGATGGCTAGGAAACAAATTAGAGTGATTTCCTGTTGTTGAATGGAGGGAAACAGAGTGTCCATTGGATGTGACCATTTGACAATCTGTACCACAAACCTTGACAGAATACCATTAGTGGGGCAGTGATGGAGAAAGATCATCCTACTGGAAGCTGCTAGAATCTCACCTAACCACTGCTTCAGGCATGATCCACCATCTGGTCTTGAAGGCTCCCATGAAATCTCCGTCATCCCGATCATCCAGATCCGGAATCCCATTTTACTCTCAGTTGTTTTTTTCAGCACTCATCTCTGTGTTAAGAGTCTTACCTCCAAAAGAATTCCTCTGCTTAAATCCTGCCCAACTTTGTGACTAAGTCCATCTGGCAAAACACAAAGGCCATTCTTATTAGATGCAGGGAGGGAGAGCAGGGTTCAAATTTTTCATTCCATGAAAACCAGGCTCATGGGAGCTTCGCTGTGTTTGTTGAGGAGACTGTCTTTCTCTCAAGTTCTCTCGGGCCTCTTGAGTAGCACAGGGGAAGACACTTGCCTCTATCTAAACTTTGCTTGGAGTAGACTTTAGAAGGCTGAAAAGTAAAAGGATGTGAAAGTAAGTGGAGTTTCCAGGGATAGGGAAGACTCACCAAAACCAACTCTTTCCATTGGTTTGAACCAGCACCGGCTTCATTTTGTCAGCTACTGCAACCCACACTTTCTTTGTCCTCCCCAATCCAGAAGAGAATTCCATAGACACCCCAGGGCTATTATTGGTGGCCCTTGCCATGTGGTATATGCCCACCAGACTGCCTACACCAGAGTCTGTCTGGTTCCTATAGTTCTGAACCATGGGTGGTGCCAGTCTCTAGAAATGCCTAGAGAAACTGTTGATTGTCACTGCACAAGAAAGGGGGGTCCCACCAACACTTAATGGCTGCTGGCTGACTAAACCTTCTCCAATTCACCTGACAGCCCTTCATCAAGGAACTATCTCTGTCTAAACATCAGTGGTGCTGAGGCCAAGAAATCTTTCTGGCTGTATTGAGATCCATTTGCCCACAAGGGCCTTCTTTCCTTCCTTGTCTCATTCCCAGGGTTCTGCTGGACTCTGCTGGGATTGTTCCTAAATGAACCACTTGTACTCAAATCATTATCTCTGTCTGTGTTTCTCAGAAGATAGAAACAAGACATTATTTAGTCTAGGTATTTTTCTAAAGACACTGGAAACCACTCCATGAAGTTAAATACACTTTTTACGTTGTTACAGACAAAAGGTGAATGTCCAAATGCATATGACACAAACAAGGATCTCATAAGATAGCCACCACTGAGCTCTATGCCCAGTACTCTTTTTGCTTTTTATTTTGAGACATTTCATTAAGTTTCTCAAACTGACCTTTAACCAGTGGTTCTCCTGCTTCAGCTTCTCTCTAGTGGCTTAGATTATCACACATGGCTCCTGGGACACATTGTAATGAACACTGAAAAGAGCAGGGGCCAAATTTGTTTAGAGTCAGCCTCATCCCGTGTCCTGAGGTGACTGTGAAGCCCAAGGCTAGAAACAATGAATAGAGCAGACGCTACCCCAGATTCAAACTCCAGTGGCAGCGTCCTGGTTTCTTCTCTTCCCAATGAGAGACGCCTGGGACAGTAAATGAGTTATGAAACCTACCAAACAAACAAAAACATTTACAGAGCATGGAGGGGGCCCCTGAGTTCCAAGGCAGCCTCTCCTTGTCACTTCATCTTGGTGGCACAGAACTCAATGACTGCACATGGGTCTAGTGTGAAGGGAAGTTTTTGCTGGTGTCACAGTCAGAGGACTACATCTGCTTAAAGTTACAGGATGTATCAATCCTGTGAACTTCCATGACGTTCTCAGAGAAACAAGAAGGAAAAGGTAAGAAAGAAAAGGTATTAAGTTTCTGGCTATATTTGATCTATATTTTTTCCTGGGTTCTTTCACTCTATCCACTCTGACATGCCATTAAAAGAAAACCCTATGTATACAAGCAATAGATTAAAAAAAGAAAAGAAAAGGAAAAAAAACTAATATATTGAACAACCCAACATATACAACCCGAAAGCAGTAATCAGATCCCCTGCTCTGGGAGGCTACAAACTGGGCTAGGGAGGAACATTGTTTTTCTTTTGGTCATTCTGCCAAGTTAAAAAGGAAGTTGGAGATTAGAACAAAATATTTAAATCAAAAATGAATCCTTCAATGAAAGTCGCTTGATCCCCTTCCTTCCCAGTCCTGCCTTCCTTCCCCCTGTTGGAAGCATATTTCTCTATGAAAAGAAGTGGTGTATTGTGGAACAGAAGGGAGACAGCCCACTGGGGAGGCACATCCATCTCACCATTTTAAAAGTGAGAGATAAATGACCTAAGTAAGATCTTTCCCCAATCTAATGCTGTTTCTGTACATTCTCAGAATAAACAGTACCAGTTCCCCTAAGGAGCAACTGGCTTCTCTCTCTCTCTCTGGCTGTCTCTGTCTCTCTGTCTGTCTATCCCTCTGGGTATACCCATGTTAACCAAGTATCCTAGACCCTAGAAGATGAGTCAGCATGGGTAGAAAAGACAGATCTACACGCCAGGGCAATACAATATTCTTCAAACTCAAGAAAACTCAAACAAGACCTTGGCTCTTGCTAGTGGCTCCATTATAACAGATAGCGTTTTGGCTTCTTGAAATTGCCCTCAAATTCATGTAAGAGATGCGTAGGTAGCTTGGGTCCTGTGAGTGTAATTAGAGAAAGTGTCCAAGAAAGGAAAAGCCAGGAACAGAGCCACATCTGATATCCAGACATCTCTAGCACTACAAGTTCAATTCTGTCCTCAAAAGGATCCTGTTTTGGTCTTTGAAGAACAGGTTTGTGGGCCTCTTTTGGCACTGAGCCCAATTTGTATGTGTTTAATACAACACAAATAGCGGGCTAGGACACTAAGACCCCATATCCTACTTGTTAGAAGCATGGCCCACAATCAAATGGTGGTTAATATCAGCCCTACATAACTCTGGAAGAACACCGGCAAACAGGGCGGAGAAAGAAGCCACCGTACTCAGGACTGGCCACACTGCATACATCAATGCTGACTCGTGCCTATGATGAGTTTTGCAAAACCAATTTATCGATGCTTGTTCGACACCCTAAACAAATGTTGGTAATGTGGTACCAACAACAGTCATTATAAATTATCTATAGAATCTTGCAAGGTAGAAAAACTAAAGGACACAATGATGGCATTCATAATAGTATGGAAGTGTAGAATAATGGTTTTGTTCTCCAGAGGCAAGATTGAATTGTCTTTCACATTTTCATAATTAGGTATTTTGATAGTGAAAAAAATTGTAAAGCCCCATGTGTATTGTTTTCTCTCTCCAATCTCTCTAGCTTCACCATTCTGCACCCTCAAAATATTCAAAGTGATCTTGCATCGAAAATGAGCTGGTCGGTCACACTGGTATAGCACTCACCCAACACATGTGTAAGCACCCCGAAAGCCTGGTAGCCCCCTGGTGTATTTTAGAAGGTTTTTAATAGAGGAAAGTCACAGCACCATCAGGTGGTCCTTGCCAGACTCACAAGTGGACAATCACTTTGTCACGATGTACTTCTCTCCCCTATAGTGCATCTGTAGTAGAAGGAAGCCTCTCATTCGGCACATGTAAGAGTTAAAGTGTATTCGAAATGATGATAAAGGGAGACTTTCTGTCCATGGCGCCCTCCCTGGGCGCCTTTTGTTCTTAGGCCTCACACCCCATCAGCCTCACTTAGAGAAGCTGCAGAGCAGGCCTTTGTGTCTGTGCCCTTGCTCACTCACCTGTGTGGCAGTTCATGATGACAACTATACAATACTGAATTGGGGTATGTCCCAAGGACTGAGCTCCAAGCTCTCCAGATCACCTCCATTAATCTCCACACCTTGTTGTAGTCCACTTGCTTTCTCCGTGGAAGCAATTTCAGTTCAGATAGATCAGCTGACTTGCTCAGGGCACCTGGGAGGTCAAAAGCCTGTACCATTCAGCCACTACTCAAGAAGACCTGCCCAGAAGCTCCCCTGCTAGATGACCAACCAAGCTGCCACTCAATTTGCTAGCACCTCCCCTCCAGGCCTGCACAGGCCTTTCTCTTTCTTGCCTCATTCTCATTCTTCTTGTTCCCGCTGCATATTTTCCAGGCTGTGGTGGGCTAGACCTAATCTGCGACTCTAATTCCTGGATTCTGCCTCCTGCCACTTTACTGTCCCAAAGACACTACCTGGATCCTTCCAGCTTCCAGAAAGTCTCATGCCTTCAAACTACCTGAGTCTGGGACATTCATTAGCATGTCAGCTGTTTCTTCACCAAGTAGTGACAACAATCTCGGCTCTATCTGAGATTCAATGAGACCCAGAAAGAAGGTTTTTGGAGACACATATTTCTATACCAGTTTATATCCAAAATGGCTTGAAATGTGCATTTTTATTTTTATTCAAGCTCATTCAAGATGATCTCTATCCAAGGCCAAGCTGCCCCCGGCATTTCTCCCTCTGTCCACAAATGGTGAAAGTGGGTCAACTTTCCCAGAAAAACCTGTGTTTGCATTATGAGTTCTAGAATATGTATCAAACATTGAACTTCAGTAATACATTGTATTTCTCCACCACAAAATCACCTATAGGGAAATTTCAATAAGAAATCTTGTTTTTGTTTTGTTTTATTTGAGACAATTCTTGCTGTTTGACTGGCTTGGAACTCAGCTAAGAAATCTTTGAGGCTGGGCATGGTAACCCAAACCCTTGAGAGGAATTAGAGGTAAAAGTGAAAGTGTCAGTTCACCACCAGCTTCAACTACATAGCAAGTTCTAATCCAGATGGACTACATGAGACCCTGTTTGGTAAAACAATAAAAAAGAAAAGAAACAGGAGAGGGAGGAAAAGCAGCCATTTTCACTTTAAAATACAAACACCATCATGTTTAACTAACTCAAATCCAGCTTTTTGGACTTAAGTCATATACACTAAAGTCACCAGTCCCTTAGCCTTATATTTCCATTCCACTTCATAACGTTCCTTTTCTTCCACCATTTTCTTCTAGACACTGGGGTTATCTTCTAAAGTATCTCAGATGGCTTATTGATACACTTTTTTTCCTGAGGCATCCCCCCACCCCCGCACCAAGAACACCTCCCTGTTCTCCCTGACCTAGCTGGCAAAATTCAACTAGCACAATCCCCTGTGTCTCCTGCAAACTGTCCTGAACAATACAGTATGCACCAATAGTCCCTTCCTCTTCATACCTGTGGCAAGCTCAGTGTTCACCCATTTTGTGCTGCCTCCTGACCCTGCTAGCTGAGGAAGGACTAAATATCGCCCCTTGCATTTTAATGTTTGAGCACCATTCTAACTGTGTGCCTCAAAGCTAACTACCCACACAAAACCCACTCATTAAAATTGAGACACTTAGATTTGACCCACATGCTTACACAAAAGAAATATTCTCATGCATAAAGCAGCAGTGGGATTAGAGAAATTCATCCCTAGCAAATATTTTTGGTGGCTAAAAAGGACAAAGTCTTTCTTTCCTCAGTCTCAATAGAAACTGTGCACACGGGTGTGTTTAGGGTACAGAGCTAGAGAGAGGCTTGTTAATTTTAAAGCCACATAGCATGTTTGGCTAAGACTGTGACTCCATTTGTGTATTTCAACCACGTAAAATACACCCTGGGATTTTGGACTGAGAAAAATAGCCATATAAGGAGAAAACACGGCATTCCCTATAGCCGCTCTTGTAAAACACTTCATGATTTAACCCTCTGCTCGGACAGATCCAAGCTCCTGCACTTCACAACTGCAAACAATCAGATTCCTGGAAGGAGCACCGTCTATGACCTGCATCACTGGGCACAAAGATCACAAACAAACACTGACAGGTCACACGCAGGGCAGCGTGACCGACCAAAGCTGACTGTCTCTCTTTCTGCCGTAGGCCATTCTGAAGCAGGCACCAAGACAACGCCAAGGCCTCATTAATCCTCTCCTTTAAGAACACAGAACTTGGGTTCTGTCTCCATCTTCCAGGTGACAGGCCATCAATCTGTAGAATTCCTCCACGCGGGAGGTGCAGGAAACAGAAGAGGGTGCAGTAGGAGGAAAGGGGACTCCAGGAATAGCAGCCAGGGGCAGAATCCGGCCAACTGTTGGCCTCCTACAGCGCTATACCCGGGGCCCCGCAAGTGCTTTGTGCCTGCGGTGTGCCTGGCTGACGGTCTCTGGGCAATGCTAGGAAGGTATGCGCAGTAAAGGGCTGACAGCTGCCTCTCTGGCCTGTTGTTTTTATCTTGGTTGCTGTTCCTAACACTTTTGCTATACAGTTCTATACAGATGGTGATGTTGAAGTTCTGAGAGGTTCCAAGAGGTTTCAATGTCCCTCACATGTAACAGATGACCTGTAATTGGGAATGTATGGCAGACACTGATTATTTCCTTCTGACATACAGTCTAATGTTTCTGGCCGTGAAAGGACTGTCTCAAAGACCCTCAGAAGCACATGCACACCGAAGAAGGCAGAAAATGGCCACCGGCTGAAAACAGTACTTCCCAACTCCCATGCTGCTCAGAGCGGCCATGTGACAAATTTGCAGGTGGAGATACAACAGAAAGTCGTGTGTGCAAATGCTAGGTCAGATGTTATACAAGAAAGTAGCTGTTTGTCCTTTCCTTGCGTGTGCGGAACGTAGCCGTGGAAAGTGAGATGAGACAAGACTCTGGGCTGCTAGAGCAAATAGAAGGAAGCTTGGTGGCTTTATGGAGCAGTGCCATCTACCTGCCAGGTGCTGCCTACAAAATGCTCCCTACAGAGGAATAAACAATCTCATCCAAACAGTGGCGTTTCTCAGTGTCTTCGTGACAGCAGTTTAGCCTGCGTCCTAACGAATGCATGTGACTTTCTGCTACCCGAGCTACTTAGCGAATCTTGACGCACTAGCTCATACCAATTTAAAAAGCAGAAGGGGGGAAAAATCATAGCAGACTTATATAAGAGTCAGCAATATCTCCAGGCCCCAGATCATCCCTCCCTGAGTCCTGCATGTGTGAAAGGTCGCAGAGGCCAGCTCCCTCCTCCATCGGAGGGTGTCCTAGTAAATTCCAGGTACCAGGGTTCCTGGCCCCTGCTGGAACCAGAAACACCTTGTGGGCAATTGTCATTGTCAGTCAAAAACTGACATATTCAAAGCATGTTCCTCCATAATTTTTTAAACACGTGTTACCTCACAGAGACAGAGATGTTAAAGTATATACTATGGTTGCAATTTGACCCTTCCTCCTGGGACTTGAGTTTGCATATTCTCTGAGCTGTGGCATGATTAGGTTCATACCAAGGTAACAGTTGTTGAAACTCATCCGTTGATTTTGGAATACATTTGTAATAAATGTGGTATGTTATGCATAATTTTAATGCACATTTCTTGCCGTGTGTATTTGGCTAATGGCTCATCACTTTGCTGTTTATTTTGTATTTATTTGATACTATGGAAGTGGTGTTAGCCAAAAAGCAAATTTGAGTGATTTTTCTTATTCAAGTTCAAAATGAGTCGTAAAGCACAGAGACAATTCACAATACTGACAATGCATTTGGCCCAGGAACTCCTAAGGAGCACCTCGTGCCAGCACTAGCTCAGGAGTTTCCATCACAGAGGAGAGTCTTGAAGATATGAAGAGCATGGACTGATCAACTCAGAGCAGTCTTGAAGCCAACACTCTTCTAACTACAGAAGAAATTACCAAAGAACCAAACGTGGACCATTCAATGGTTGTTCAGCATTTGAAGCAAATTGGGAAGATGAAAAAGCTTTATCGGTGAGTGCCTCATGAGCAGACCCCAAAATACAAAAAAAAAAAAAAGAAATAAAGAAAAAAAAATCACCATCTCAAACTGTTGTCTCTTAGGAAACATTTCCTGACTGATTTGACATACAACAAGTTTATGAAAAACAGTGATGACTGGCTCCGCAGTTAGATGGAGAAGGTGCTTCGAGGAATCTCACAAAGCCTTCATGTGCCACCAGAGCTGACTACAGTCACTGTTTGGTGATCTGCAGCTGGTCTGAGCCTCTACAGCAGTGGTTCTCAACTTGTGGGTCATGACCCTTTTTGGAGATCAAATGGGTCTTTCACAGGGAACACATATCAGATATTGTGCATAACAGATATTTACATTATGACTCATAACAGCAGCAAAATTACAGTTATGAAGTAGCAACGAAATAAGTTTATGGTTGGGGGGTCACCATAACATGAGGATCACAGCATTAGAAAGGTTGAGAACCACTGCTCTGTAGGTTTTTTTAATCTATTGCAGAAACCATTACATCTGACAACTGTGCTCAGAAAATGCATGTGTTGTACGTAGCTAGCAGTGACCAAGAAGGAAGAATCCAATCCTTCCCCATAATTCCCAGTCTTATGTCCAATAACCAGAGCTTCAAATGTTGAATGAACTATACTATGAAACTTTACCTCACTCACCACACTTCTACCTGACGTCTCACTGACTGACTGTTACTTCTCCAAGCATTTGACCTGTTTTTTTTTTTTTTAAAAAAAAAAAAAAAAGCTTCCATAAGCAGCATGATGCAGAAAATGCTTTGAAGACTTCATCGAATCCTGAAGCATGGATTTTGATACCATAGAAACAAAAACAACAACAACAAAAACATATCTCATATCCCATGAGAAAAATTGTATTTTCTGTGATAGTTCCTATTTTGATGAATAAAGATGTGTTTGAGCTTAATTATAATGACTTATAATTATGATCCAAAACCACAATTCCTTTTGTACCAACATAATGGTATATATTAGATTTTTAAAAAAGTAATCTTTATCTATGATTATGAATTTGGCCTTATATCTGGTATAAATTTAACTGTATTCAACCTTTCTGCTTCTGTTCTTTTTTTCCTGTCCTATGTTTTAGCTGAATCTCTAATAAAGCACTAGATTTTAACTTTTCATGAATGTTAACTTAGTCTATTTTCACAAACTTAGGATTTATTTGTATTATCTTACACTAACCTTGCCATATGAGCTTTGCTTTTTTATCAAACTTTTACTAAATTAATTAAGCTTTCTTTATTTCATCTTTTGTTGGAGTGATTTTTTTTAATAAATAAATTTATTTATTGCTTCAGGTTACATCTCCATCACAGTGTCCTCTTTCCACTCCTCCCAGTCTGGCCCTCCCACCCTCTACCTCCTAACCCTTCCATCCCACTCCTCTGGAGTGGACTGTCCCTACATAACAGTCCCCCGCCCAGTTCAGAAGTCATATGAGGGCCAAGAGCCTCCTCATACACTGGGGGCCTACAAGGCAGCACCACCAGAGAAAAGTGTCTCATTGTCAGGGAGAGAAAACTAAAAAACAAACAAAAAAAAATTGAAAGTCTATGTCCATGTTCCTTTTGGTGCGTTGGTTGTAGTATAGATATCCTGTACTATATAGCTAAAATCCTAGTATAAGTGAATAGATGCCATGTACATCCTTCTGAGTTTGGGTTAGCTCACTCAGGATAAGCTTCTCTGATGTTTTTATGCACTGTGTAAAGGTTGTCTTTGTATATTCAAATGCTGATTTCTATACCAGCAGGAAGTTCAGTACAGACTGAACTTTGGTGTTGTTAAGCATCATTTGTCTCAATGTTTTATAAACATTGTTCTCCATTACCTTCTGGTTGGTTGAATAAAGATCTGAACAGCCTATAGCAAAGACAGAAAAAGGAGGCAGGACTTCCCACAGAGATAGGAATTTGAAGGAAATTGGACATATCAAACTGAGGAGAGGTAAAGAATCACATGACAGAACATAGATTAAACATTGGTTATAAGAGCTAATTGGAAACAACAGTAAGGAAAGACCTAAAGCTATTGTAAATAAATAAGTCTCCATGTCATTATTCAGAGCTGGAGTGGACATAGAAAGCCCATACAGTTTCAATCTCTGGTTTATTAATTGGTAATTAACACCTCATTTGTACATTTGAACACACACATTTTTAGACATTGTACTCATATTTTTTTTTAGATTTATTTATTATGCATACAGTGTTCTGTCTGCAGGTATATCTGCAGGCCAGAAGAGGGCACCAGATTTCATTATGGATGGTTGTGAGCCACCATGTGGTTGCTGGGAATTGAACTCATGACCTCTGGAAGAGCAGCCAGTGCTCTTAACCACTGAGCCATCTCTCCAGCCCTGTACTCATATTTTTGTACACATCTTGTCTTTGAAAGTATCAATCATTTCTCTTCACCTAGAAGTCTTCAAAATGCCAGTCTCCTCCCATCTTCTGACATAAGTATGGTACATAATATCTCACTCCACTTTTTATAACTTTAAAATTCATTAATATTATTATTACTTTCTATAGGCAATGCTTATTCAGGATTAATTTCCCTTCTTGTATCTTAATCCTTTTTGGTTCAACTTTCTTCTACTTGAAATAAATACATTAGCAATTTCTTCTTGGGAGTCTTCATGAAAACAAAACTTGTTGTTATTATTGTTGTTGTTGTGTGATATTTTAGCTGGATATAGAATTGAATTTTTTTTTTTTTTTTTTTTTGGTTTTTCGAGACAGGGTTTCTCTGTTTAACAGCTCTGGCTGTCCTGGACTCGCTTTGTAGACCAGGCTGGCCTCGAACTCGCAAAGATCCGCCTGCCTCTGCCTCCCAAGTGCTGGGATTAAAGGCATGCGCCACCACCGCCCGGCTTGAAAATTGTTTTTTAATAGCATTTTGGGCATATCATCTTATTACCTTTGGGGTTCTATTGCTGCTGTTGAGAAGTATTTTGCCTATCTATATTTCATACAGGGAATTTTTCTCTGTGGTTTTTGAAATAAATTTTTAGCTTTATAGTTTTATAATTTTATTATAATTAATTTAAAGCTTAAATTTATATTTATTCAGTTTATGGATTGCTGTGATTTCTAAATATTATAACTTTTACCTTTTAATAGTTACAAAATTACTACTTTTTTCTCTTTGAGTACTTGCTCTTTGATTTCTGTCTCCTGTTCTCTGTGTGGTCTTTGGTTTCTCCTGTTTATGTTTCTGTGATGCTATCTGAATTAGAACTAGATCTCTTCTAGCTCACTAGTTTTTTTTTTCCTCAGCCATATCTACTCATTAAAATTGATTAGTACAGTTACTTTAATCAGAAGTTTCATTTCTTTTTCTCAGCTATATTTTTCTTTTACATGGTATAGGGTTTTAAATAAGGATCTCCCCTATAAGCTCAGGTATTTGAACACTTGGTCTCTATTTGGTGGAACTGTTTGGGGATGGTCATGCTGTGCATACAACCTTGCTGGAGAAAGTAATGACTGGGAGCCTTTCAAGACTTTTAAGCCTCATGCCACTCCCAGTTCACACTCTCTGTTTTCTGCTCATGCTCCAAGTTGAGACTTGAGCATTAGTCATCCTGACCCTGCTGCTATGCCTCCCAGCCATAATGGATTCTTATCCATCTAGAAGCATCAGCCAAATAAAGTCTTTCTCTATACTTTGTGTGGTCATATGTCTGATCACCACATCAGAAAAGTAACTAATGTACATGACAGCATCTTATTCATTTCCTGTATTTCTGATCCCTTATTTCATTGTAACATCTTTACACATTGAAACCTCTTTCTATGATGTATTCATTAACTGAGGTTCTTCAGGCTCTGGTCCTGATGCGGGCTTTACCTGATGATGCACACAAAAGGCTGTTCCCTAGGATTCTTTGAAATTTTGGAATGAGTTTGCCATCAGAAAGGCTTTATCTGAAGATATCTAGAGTTGTTTGAGTTGAGGGAATAACTTATATTAACTACCATACAAACAATTAGACATTATATAGACATTTGGGTTGGAATCACACTTTTTTATTAATATCTTAACCTGGGTATTCCTAGATCACATACATAATAAAAATTCAAACTCCAAGCCCAAGAAAGGCAGAGGACTCTAGTTAAGTTCTCTAACTTAAGACATTTTTTTAAACCCAAAATGCCAATTAGGAAAGATAAATTTTGGATTTGGGATAGTTTTTGTCTTGTTCTGTTGCTGTTTGTTTGCATGTATGCTGATACCTTTCTTAGCCTGCATCTGCCCTGTCATAGAGACTACAAAATGTAATTTTATTTTTCAAAACAACTCGCCTTTCCAAATCAAATTCTCTAGACAACTAACATAGTTTCTGTGCTTTGAGACCAAGTGGGTCACCTTGAGTCAAGAATCCATGTCTAATGCAGCCATCTGCAAATAAAGTCTCAGTACTTACCAAATTACCTTTGTTCTGCAAAGAAAGATAGAAAGAGGACCTTCAGGAAGGGAAGAAATCATAGAGGACATGGTGTTTCTGCAACAGGAATTAGTCTTCCTCTTCGTCTTTTTTTTTTTTTTTTTGCTTGTCTATCCCCACCAATGTGGGTGTAAAATTATTACAGGTAAGAAAAGCTTGTGTAACCAACAGGGACAGTGGTAATGTCACAAAAAAGATCACAATGAGCATATTTTGTAGAGTAGTAGAATTTATTTTCAACTCTGATCAAACTGGGAAGCTGCTCGCCCTCACACCACCTAGCCCGATGACTGACATAGTAGATATTGAATCAATGTTGGCTGAAAAATAAGAGGAAAGCAGTGCACAGAGGCACCAGACAGAAAGTGTTCAAAGAGAAAGTGTTCAGGAAGCTGTAAGGCCATGCCAAAAGAAAGAAACCTTTCCCAGAGAAATGAGAAATATGAGGCAGGCAGGCAGAAAAAAAAAAATGCTAGGGGGAAGCAACTTCTCTTAAAAGTCATCATAAAGGCTCAGAACTTGGAGCAAACTTTGAATGTGCACAGAGAACAACCAGATAGTGATCTTCAGTTCACAAATCAGCCTGGTCACAGAGGAGAGGACAGACACCCTCATTCTCAGACATTCCTGGCCCAGGTATACCCACGGTGCAGGAAAGGCAAGGGATCATCTGTGAACTTGGATGTTACATTCAACTATGTGTTAAAGTATATGGACTTCAGATCATCCTATAGATCCTTTTTTAATATGTTCTTCATGGGTTTGGGTCTGAAGAAGAACACAAGCTAATGGATATATCTCCAAATGCTATTATGAATTACTTGATTAGCTTAAATGCTGTAGACAGATGTGGCAACAAGAAGACAGCTCATCCTACAAAATGTTGCCATTTTGTAGGATGTAGAAAAAAAGGGTTTTTTTGTTTGTTTGCTTATTTTTTATTCAGCTGAGTCTTCTCAAGTACTGTCTAGGTTTTCTTCAGTAAAGATCTCAGGAAGGGCCAGCTAACCAAAGGTTAGGGTCCAGCAGACTTGATTTAGACACATATGAGATCTCTTTCCCACAATATGGTTTCTAAAAGAGGAGGCCATCCAACAATGCAAAGCCCCGCCTGCCAGTTTACAGGTGGCATTATTTAAACACAAGAATGTATGGAATGCATCAAAGGTGTGTGTGTGTGTGTGTGTGTGTGTGTGTGTGTGTGTGTGTGTGTGTGTGAAATCAGGTAGCTTCCCTCCTTAAACCTTTAAATCTTTGCATCTTATCTTCAGAGGATCTCAAAAACAGACTTTCAGTGGGAACTTGGCAACAGGACATCTGCAGCCCCTCACCCTCATTGCAGAAACAAAGAGACACCCTGCAGGGGCCCAAAGGTGCTGGTAGAGCCAATAGCATATAGTATGCCTTCCTATGCTCAGGTGATTCTTCCTGGGTATGCCACTAGGTGGGTGGTACATTTGCCTTCTTATAGCATTACTGAAAATATTTGAAATATGAGAGGGATAAGCATGCCAATTCAAATTTATATTAAAAGGTTTAGTTAGGTGAAAAAAACTCTACTGTGCATGTGTCAGGCATTCATAATCGTGAGGCAGCATCAGGGTGGAAAATACCACTACAGCCTCCCTGAGCACTCTGGGTGGGCCCTACAGATAACCTAGAGGCACATTTGCTGAGGGGCCACCACAAGTGGATCTTTGGTCCCCGGATGTTGAGAGAACGCAGGCAATTTCCTGAGTCTCTGTCTGTCCTCCGTGTCCTCTCCGGGTAACTGGAAAGCAAATGCAACCCTTGTAAAGAGCAGCAGTGTCAAGTGCATAGAACCCCTTTCTTCCAGAATCCAGTAGGACCCAAGATAATGCCTGCTGGAAGGTTCTGTCCTAACTCTGCCTGCTGGGAGGGTCTGTCCTAACTCTGTAGAATAGACACTGGTATTCCTGCTTCTACAGCTTCACTCCCCTCCTTCTCTGACAATAGCACCTCAATTTTCTTCTGAGGACCCTTTCTCCCATTGCTTAGGGTTTGGGTGCCCTCCTCTGGCCAACAGCTGGGAACATGACCCAAGCTAAACCAACTGGAATTGCCCTTCAGAGACTGTGGATCTTGGGAAAGAATGGAATTATGATAGAAAGCATTTAGAGCTAATCAAACCTGGAACCTACTCCCTAAAGTCCAGTGCCTGAACTCTTGCCTCTTCCTGGGTGCTGGGAAGTGCTCCATGCTCTGACAATGAATCTTTTGTCTGCTTCCTAAAGGCAACAGCATTTCTCCGCCTTGCATCAACATGTCTTCCTGCACTGAGGAGGAAATCAGTCCCCAGGTCTCGGAAGTAATGTGAAAGCCATAGCTCTCTCCCTAAGACTTCCTGGTCTCCTGGAGACAGTCTGTAGCCTTCTGCCTACTGCTGGTCCTCCACACTGCTCTCTTATGTTCCATATCATCCAAATGTGCAAATCTAGTCAACTCTCAAGCCTCTTATTATTATCTAGGTACCAGGCTATCTTCATAAGCCCTTCATTTTGAAATCAACCATGGTGTCCTGTTCTCCACAATTCTGGAACTCATTCTTACACCCCTACCCCTGCCAAGAGGTCATTGCAGAGGAGGTCCATCCTGCTTGAACATTGGCTTTCTCTCCTGCTACCTTCCTCTTGAAGAGAGAATGAGGCTCAGACTGTAGGTGGGATGAAAAGCTCATCCCCCATGCCTTGCATAACATCCCCCTGTCCTACTCAAATGCATTCCTAGACAAGAAAGCTTTTGAAAATGTTTCTCCAAGGCCTATTTGGTGCCATTTTGTGAACTGAATGGCGCTATCCCTACTGCCCCTCCTGGAGAGCAATCAATGGGAGTTGAATGTACCTTGCTCTGCGGGCTGCCTAGATAGCTGAACACTGAGAACTACCACATTCTCCCAGAGCCCTAGCAGGAGGACTGAGGGTGTCAGTATGGTCCACTCCACCTCATCAAGTTTTCCTAAGGGGAGCCTCATCAAAGTTGCCTGAGGTCATACTCAGTCCTCAGGAAGTGGTTTAGATTAGAATTCAGGCTCTTTTTTACAGCTGGGAAACACATTCTCTGGGCTGTCCTCAGGAGGCCTGTGAGGAATTTACACCTGTGATTAACCTCACCGGCCATCCAATTTCCCTTCAGTCTTGCCCAGATCATAGGGATGAGAGGATGGCTCTCTGGCAATGAACAAATCAAGTTGGAGTGAGAAAGCTGTGAGATCCAAGTAATTTAGCATTCTATAATAAACACCACAGCTGTAGCTAAAAGCATTGTTTCCAGTACTTACAAAGAAAGCAGGGTCTACTGGTCAGTACATGTACAGCTTAACACATTCTGTTAGTTTCAATGAACAGTTTTAAAAGATATTTTTATGATGTGAAATATTAAATTTACTATTTATTTGAAATTTCCCATGTTATTTAAAACTAGGTTAATAATTTACTTTTTGTGGTATTCAGAAGTACTCTCTGCCCAGTAGAATGCCCACATATGCGGAACATGTGTTTGTGTTCCAGTTGGGAGGTAACTTTTATAAACACAGGCTACAGAATCTATTTTTCAACGAATGTTCTTCAACATAAATTTTATTTTAAAGCTAAGCCCATCACCACTATCAAGAAAGAACAGATTATAGGCAGAACTCAACTACTGATTGTTGTATAAAGTGAGGTGAACTCTTAAACTCAGGGCAGCATTTGGCTTTTTTTCAGCACTGTTCCATTGAACACTAGAAAACAGAGTCTGAAGCATGGGATGCAATATTTTCATACTCTCCCTGCTTTGAAGTCCATTAATGTTCATGTTGGTTTTCCCTCCGTCCCCTCCCAAAGTCTGTCTGTGTCCTAAATGGAAAGGCCAGAGGAGACACCTTGGCAGAGATCACATAGGGTCTACAGGGAAGGAGAGGGCAGATCCTCCCCAGTGTGGTGAATCGCCACCACAAACTTCAGTCTGAAGCTCAGAAAGGGAAGTGAGTCAGTCCTCTGAATCCTGTGGCAATAAACCCAGAGCCTGCTACCCTCTTGCCAGTCTGCGGATGCAGGCCTGGCCAAAGGTGAAGTGTCTGGTGCAAAGCAGGGCCAGTCAGACCTTCCTTTTTCCTTAACATGCCATACAAACAATGCTTTGTTGTTCATAGTCTTAATCTAAACTCTCTGAAACCAACACTTCTACAGTAGAGTAAATGTTGGGATTTTTTGAAGCACTTCAAAACACATAAAGGCACTCTGACCATATTTACAAATAAGAAACAAACACATCTATAATCGAGTGAGAGCGTGTACACTCATCCACAGAAACATGGACACACAAGTACAACTGACATAAAAGCAGTAGTACTCATGACTGTATCTGCTGCTTCTGGCACCCCTAGCTGTATAAAAACTAACCCCAATTACCAGTCTACCATGGTCTGCATGTTGGGTGATCGCTTCCCACATTCATATGCAAGAACCTCACCCTAGTGGTGAGGTACAAGGTGGCAGCTCAGAAGAGGGTCTACCCTTGTGAATGAGAACTGCAGTACCGAAACAGCCCCAGGGAGCTGCTCTAGCAAAGCAGCTGAATGAGGACTTGTAGATACCACCAATACAGCGACCAGAGCGACCACATCTGCCAGTGCCTTTGACTTGGATTTCCCAGCCTCCCTTCTTATCTTTGAAGCACTAATTGTTTCGACTTCATAGCTCTTGGGCTTCAGTCAGACCAAAGCTCATGCTTATCAAGCTAACCCCAACAGCCAGGTTTGGGGGACACTCCCATAGTCCGAGGCACTGAAGACTGCAAGTTTAAGGACAGCCTAGGCAACTTCACAAGACCCAAACACAATTTTTAAAAATCAAACAGTAAAACAGGACTGAGGTTATATGTAGGTCGGTGTCGGAACAAGGCTCTAGTGTGC
Source organism: Lophiomys imhausi (assembly GCA_907164525.1). NCBI lineage: Eukaryota > Metazoa > Chordata > Mammalia > Rodentia > Muridae > Lophiomys > Lophiomys imhausi. The sequence continues at coordinate 7,975,419 of CAJQZJ010032443.1, forward strand.
CCAAGACCCTGGTTCTATCCCCACCACTGCAAAAGCAAACAGGAAAACAAACCACAGAGACGCTCCCCACACCGTGGGCTCAACACAAGCCCCCTCCCTTCAGTGGCCATCCCCACCTGCTGCACCTGACCTGTACTTCAAGGCTGCTGTCTCCTTGGAAAGATAAGGTATGCACTTCATTGTCCTGCTTGGATTCCCTGACTTGGAATCCCTGACATCTAAGGACACTGGAGGAAGCTGAAATAACACAGAAGGATATAACTTGCTATGTTCTGAATGCCAAACCGTCTGTACATGTGAGTTTTAGCAAACAGCTTTGCCCAGTTTCACGTGTGGCATTAATATCAATAGTTCTACAACCAACAGGATGAGTCTCCCTTTTAGCCCAGTACAGATGTTTAATTAATCAGGGCTGTCGTCCTTGTTCGCCCTTGACTGGGTTTTCCTGCTGATTACCCACTGGAAAACTCAGCCCTTTAATGCAAACAATGTCCTGATTAAAGTTTTGCACCATGCACCAGGTTTGGGGAGCAGGACTTTCATTAGTCCTGTACTGCAACATTCAGTTCTGAAAACTCAAACCCAATTTCGTACACAACTGGCTTTTCCTCCCGACTTTAATTTGGGGGAGGGAAGTTTTCTTGGAGTGAATGTAAAATATTAAATTATTCTGATCTCAGCACAGTTCCAAGACAGACCAAGTGGTAGAATGCCGTGGCAATCAGGGTGTGCCTACAGTTTGTTAATAATCTCCAATACTCCGATACTCAGTCAGTATTACTCTATCCCTTCCTAGGGAGGTGGGGAGGGGGCAGGAGAAGGGGATCAGATGATGAAATGAAAACCTTTAAATAAAATATCATTCACACAAAGGAAAAGAATTTTCCTCTGGGTCATTATCAGTGGAAGCCCAGTGAAAAGATAATAAGCGCAAGATTCCTGATTAATTAAACATTTGTGCTCATTGTATGCAATTATTCTGGGGAAAATCAACTCCGGGACATCTGTTTACTCAACCTTGGGCTGAGAAACCACCAGGCTGCCCCTTCCCTGAATCTCCAGGCACAATGTCAAGATGCAGAACCGCTAACTCGTAAGACCAAGGAAGGCCCACTGATTTACTAAGTTGAAAACATGACCATGCTACAGAATCAATGAATTATGAAGCCTGCATAAACACATAGAGGGTTGAGTGGGGAAATCTAATGTGACAATGTATTAATATAACACATATTTACCAATATACATAAACATTTTATGTTACAGAGCAATTAAATATAGATGATAAACACTTTCATGAACACATCAATTATTACTGCTTTTTACTCAGTGAAACCGCATTGCTATCTTTTTCCTTTTTACCCAATTAGTTTGCCTTTCAAGATTTCCCTAGTACTACTAACTCCTGAATTGTCATCCCCATCTTATGTCTTATGCCCCTGGTAGTTGGGAGTCAAGTTATTCCCCTGCATGGTTTTTGAAAACTCAGTCAAAAACAGAAGTGCATCCATTTCCCACTTGGCCCTTGGTGAGAAAAGCCTTCAAGTTGCATATTGAAGAGAATCAGCATCTGAGAGGTTCAACAGAAATCCAAACTGAGGACAAGAAGTCAGCAGGAGAAGATGTGGGGTGATCAAAGAGCAATTGCTGGCTTGGCTTGAAAGTCCACTGGCTAGAATCCAATGCTCAGAGGAGACTTGGGTCACTGTGTCATCTCAAAACCTGGAGAACCCCTGAGGGTGGTCTGGGCTCCAGCCAGATAACCTTGATTAAAGATAACTTAGTGTTTGGGGAATTATTAAAAATACCACACCAAACTACCTCTGCCGTGCCTGGTTATCTCCATGTTTACCCAACACCATATGTTTCTGCTGAGTCCCTGGCTCCAGTGAGGCAGAGTTTGGATGTCCTAGAATCTCCCAAGAAGGAAACACTAAAACTTTAGTTTCCACAGAGTGCTTACCACCCTCACCCCTCTATCCCAGTCCTCTCCAAAGATACATGAGGCCTGGTCTTATGTCCCCGATAAATTCCATCCTCCCTCCTTGTCCAAGTGATGGTTACCTGAGATACTTGTAGATTCCAACTCTCCTAGTTTGTTTTCTATTGCTGTGATAAACACCATGACCAAAAACAATGTGGGAGAAAGGGTTTTATTTCACTTCAGGGATTACAGTCTACCATCCAAGAAACTCAGAGCAGGAACTTGGGGCAGGAACCTAGAGGCAGGCAGAAGGCCATGGAGGAAGGCTTCTTATTGACCTTCTTTCCCTGGGTTGCCCACCCTGCTTTCTTATACAACCCAGGACCAAATGCCTAGGGATGGCACCACTACAGTGAGCTGGGCCCTTCCACATCAATCAATAATCAAGAAAAACACCCCACAGATTTTCCTGCAGGTCAATCTGATAGAGGCAGCCCCTTAACTGAGATTCTGCCTTCCCATATATGTCCAGGTTTATGTCAAAGTTGCCAAAAAAAATCATTCAACACAATCGACCCCTTGTCATCATCACATAAAAATACATCACTATTAAACCATAACCTCTTCTTTTTTGTTTATCTCCCAAATCCCATGTTAATATTGTCAAAATTTGAAACAGAAATAACTATAAAAGTATCACAATATTTAAAAATTCAAACACTTTTAAAGTTCAAAATATCTTTAAAACATTCAAAGTCTCTTAATTGTGTCTTCCTATAAAATTAAAAAAAATAATTACCTACTTTCCTCCTCAAAGAGGGATGAACCAGGGCATAGCCACTATCAAATCAAAGCAAAACCAAAGTTCTCTTAGAAATGTGAAGAGCTCAGTGCCTGAGATCTGGGACTCATGATCTTCTGGGCTCCAAAAGACCTGGGCAACTCCACTTTCCAGCTTTTCCCTCCATAGCACAAACAGCTCATGTCACAGACTCTGGCCGGCTCCAATCCACAGCTACTGCTGTCCTTGGTGATCATCCAGTGGCACTGTTATCTGTAATGTCATGGTGTCTCCACTCCAATTGAAGCTTCACCCTCAACAATGGACTCTCTTCAGGATTCCAGTCCTGCCACACAATACCAAGTCCCAGATATTCTCATGACATTTTCAGGCCTTCAAAGCCAATAACACACAGGAAACACTTACACATTACTAGATTTGGGTGCCTTCGCTTCCTCTGAACCACAACTTCTGTGTACTGACCCTGAGGAAATCTCACAGAAAATTAGGTTTGGTTAGTTGGCCAGAGAGCCTGAAAGGCCAGCCTGTCTCTGCCTCCTCAACTCTGGGATTATAAGCATATGCCGACATGCCGGACCTTTTATTTTCTTCTGGGGATGAAACAGGTTCATATACTTGCAGCAGCAAACATTTTACCAACTAAGCCTCCTCTCCAGGCTTAGTCCTTCTATAGCAATATGTCTCTTGCTTTATTGTATATTCCTGTGCTCAAAGTCTTGTTAAAATCTAGCTTATCATTCTTGAAGTCTGAAATAAACAAACCCCAAACTTCTACATTCCCTACAAACTCTCTGGTGGTATTCATGAAGCATGCACCCTTGCCTTTCCATATACTCTTATTGCAGTGTTTCAGTTAGTTGCATCCAAAACATACATGAACAACTTCTATTGGTCACAAAAATTCCCTTGGTCCTATGACTTTCCTATAATGGGGCCATCTTTTGATATTTGCTATAGTTTGCAGGATGAAAAGGTATATGGTTTATCCAGCTGGCCACATGGCACACAGCAGAAGGTAAAATCAAATCTGTTAAAGAAAAGTAGGTTGAGGATGGGGGGTTGAGGGTGGGAGGATGGAACTGGAGGGGGAATAGGAAGGGGACTGCGATTGAGATGTAACTTGAAGAAATAAAAATAAAGGAAAAAAAAAAAAGACCAACATCCCAACTTTATGTAACATACGTCTATATGGCTCAAAAAGGGTGAAGTCTAGAG